>JADLZK010009371.1:0-78665 GCA_015847255.1 Hyparrhenia diplandra
ATGAATTATTGAGTTGGCGGATGCTGAGTGATCTTTCGCAATGATGTGTGCTAATGGGATGCTAGGTGACCTTCCCATTTCCAACCCTCGAGAAGTCGTGGTAGGATTATACCGAAACCTAGGAGGCATCCAAGCGGGTACGGAATCTCGTTAGGCCTGTCTGAACCAATGACGTCTAGTGTAAGACTATGCCTATCATGTGGGGAAATTTGTACAAACTCTGCAGAGTTAACCAAACTATTCGAATAGCCACGTTCTTGGAATGGGTAAATGCTAGGCCGGAACATCCGTGATTAGAATCACAATCTGGTATGTAACTTTACTTGAACTGGGATAATAACTGACTCGGGAACTAGTGAGAGTTGTAAGCTCTACTAGGGCCCAACCCTTAATGGTAACCTTTCACCCCCACCGGTTGGGACTTGCTGAGTACGAAAGTACTCACACCTCTATTCCTATTTTTTTAGAATGCCAGCTGCAGGAGTGTATCCAAGGAATCAAGCTACGAAGGACGACATGAGGATAGGACCATAAGGAGGACATTTGAAGACGGAGGCGAACACGAAGGAGTTACATGAGAATGTTGTGATCGAGTTATAGGATCGTGCAATAGGAGAAGTCCAAGGGTTTGTCCGCACTCCAAGCTTGCCTGTAGGAATGGAACCCTGTTATAGGTGCTGCATAGGATCTCTGATAGGTTTATAATAGTAGGCATATGGTCGAGTCATGTAAACCCAAACCATGTATCATGTTTTCTCAATAGCTATAAAAGTATAGTTTTTGATATCATATCTATACTTAATTAGGCGTATTTGTGCATGATCCTGGCGCAAATACGTGTGATTAAGGAACCTCAGAAATGGGGTGTGACAGCAGGGCCTAGGTAGAGATTTTGAAGCCCGATAAAAATTTTCTTGGCCCGAACCCGGCCTGAAATACATTTTTATCTATTTTGTAGTGTAAAATGTGTTGGTGGCCCGCCCAAGTCTGGGATCGGCCCGAAAAAGTTAGGCCCGATTTGCCCAGTGGGACGCCATGGGTAGGACTTTTTCGACCCAAAATAACCCGACTTTTTTTTGGCCCGATCCAAACCCCGACGTGACTCGAAAAATGCTCAGGTGTACACTAGAGCCATAGTGGACATATCTTTAATCCCTTCATCTGTATTTGCACTTTCAATCACATGAAAGCCTTGACCGTAAGCAAACAGTCATAGAAAGGAGCAATGAACTCCCATGGAATCTTGTTTGTGCATACTGTTGTCGCATGACCTTCAGATTTACATCTAGTGCACACCACTTGACTGGGACATTCAGCTGAAGCTGAGGTCTATCATGATGATCTATTGTATTATGTTGATTCCATGTTTCTTTAGTAGAATTGGCCTAGCTTTCCTCCTGAACTCGATATGTTGTTGTTCGCAGAAGCATCAACTTCATTTGATTCATTGTTCTGTTGTATCTCAACTCCTCTATTCTGCTAAACCTCAACTCCTCCTCCTTGTTCATTCAAAACCGCTTACTCGGCCGATGGAATTGTTCTCGGGTTCTCCGTCCCCCAACCCCCCGCCTCCACCTCGAAACCTCCCACCTCTATCACGGCCTCTAGGCATCCAACCACAATTTCTCTGTCCATACCACTCATTCTGAAATCCCCTCCCCCTGTTTCCATGAAACCTAGGATTACGACCTGCAATACTGCTTGTGGTTCATGGTGTTCAGAGGCTGTAGAGGATCTTGAAGGACCTACATGAAGGAGCGTGTGTAACGTAGACCAATGAGATTTTGCTTGATCAACTCCACGCAGGGAGCTAATCTAGGAACGGTGATCTAAAAAATCATCGGTATTCCGCACAACAATTTCTTTAGCGTATCCAACTTCTAAGCTACGAGACCGAAGATGAACAAGGTGAGCGCTCAAATTAGCATCTTAGTGTTCGCGTACCTCGTGTGGCAACCTTGCATTGCATTGATTCTTCCCTTCTCTAATGCCTCCCTTTGTGCCTCGTCATCTTGCTCCGTCCTCCCTCCCTCCCCCCTTCTGCAGATTGATAGGTTCCGCTAGGGTGTGTGCTACCACCGACCCGAGGGATGGAAAAATGGAGTGTGGTCGATTTGGAGCCGAGGAATCGGGCATTCGAGGACTCCTCAAGGTCCCTACTCACGTTGCCCTCACCCTAGGGCCTCCATGGCCCGAGAGGTCACCAACCGCAGAGGAGCCAAGACATGAGGCGGCTGACGTGAAGGGTAGGCGACTCACGTCATAGCCGATCTTTCGCAACTGCCCCTATGTCATGGAGCCGAGCCGCACCCCGCCTGGCTCTTTGGATGCGCTTGGAGACATGGCAGCCGCGTCACCATGGCACTCCTCGGGTGCATCGCCCGGGTCGCCTATGTTGTTAGGGGAGAGACGGGCCATCTCCCCCACAATTCCGTTAATACTTGAAAGTGTATTTTTTCAAAATACAGTTGTGTAGCTAGATGACAAGATCGACGCCGTAGGTGTTGGCAAGATCATCGATCGCATGCTCGGCACATGAAAATTTCACCCATGCACTTGCTTTTGTTTATTTATTATAATAACAAGGGTTGAACCAAAGCAGATTTAATTCATAGTGTTTGAATTTTATGAATATGTTCCATAAATATTTAGAGTTCATTGTTGAGAATCACCATGGGGCACAATCAATACAATCATATATCTCATGCTTGTTCAAGAAAAAGACAACAAAAGGAAAATCCACATATAAAAGAAGGAACAGTCTGAGGAGATTAGAGACTACAGGCCAATCAGCTTGATCCATAGCTTCGGGAAGCTTGTAACAAAATGTCTAGCCAAACGGTTGTCCCTGTACCTTGATCGGCTAGTGCTCAAGAATCAAAGTGCGTTCATCAAGGGGCGGTGCTTACATGACAATTTTAGAGAGGTTTAGCTGGCATGCAAGACTCTCTATTCTATGCGTTAAGCGAGTATCTTACTCAAGGTTGATATTGCCAAGGCCTTCGACTCCGTTGCATGGTCGTTCCTCTTGGACGTGCTACGCCATCTTGGTTTCGGTCAACACTGGCGAGACTGGGTTTCCATCATCCTATCCACTTCGAACACTAAGATCCTACTCAATGGCACTCCAGGTCAACGGATTTGCCATGCCAGGGGGACCCCTTGTCGCCGATGTTCTTTGTATTGGTGATGGAAGTTCTCAATCACCTTCTACGGTGGCTGGAGACTTGTGGCCTTCTCACCCCTGTGCCTGGGCTGGACATTGGTAGAATCAGCCTCTATGCAGATGATCTTGTTATCTTCCTGGTGCCTGATGATCTCAGCCTTTGTGCGGTTAAAGGGGCCCTTCAGGTCTTTGGCCTAGCTTCAGGTCTTTTCTCCAATCTGGAGAAAAGTGTGGCAACCAGCAACCCCCATGCATTGCTCTGAGGCCGACGTCGAGCACGTCCTGGGGCTGTTGCACTGTCGTATCCAGAGCTTCCCATGTAAATACCTTGGCATCCCTCTCTCGGTCTTCTGGCTGCGCCGCTGTGATGAGGAGTCGTTGGTTGATCGGGTGGTTGCACGGATTCCTGGTTGGAAGGGCCAATTACTGAACACGGCTGGTTGGACGACTCTTGCCAAGGCAACACTCTCGGCTATACCCATCCACACAGCCATCGCGCTATCACTATCGGCATGGGCGATTAATACCATCGACAAGCTATGTAGAGCATTCATTTGGGCCGGCGCGGAATCTGTTGCAGGTGGCTGTTGCAAGGTCGCTTGGACCAAGATGAGTCGGCCCAAGGAGCTGGGCGGACTTGGCATATCTGACCTGAGGAGTGCGGGTGTCGCGCTGCGAGTAAGGTGGATTTGGAAGGACAGGCTGTGCGCCCGGGCGCCCGTCTCTCAGGAACGTGCCGCCCTTGCTCTCTTGAATGTTGATATTGAGATTTCACTTGGGAATGGCGAATCCACCTTCTTCTGGATAGATAATTGGCTCAATGGTGCTTCTATCAGGACATTGGCACCAACGGTTTATGCGGGTGTGAGCAAGAGAAAGAGGAAGACAACGGTGGCTGAGGCAATGCTTGATGATGCTTGGGTGAATCATATTGCTGGCCCGACGTCCATGGCCTTGCTGGTCGAGTTCGCGCAGCTTTGCGATCTGGTTGATGAGGTCCATCTCACGCCACAGCCTGACACTTTCGCATGGACGCTAACTGCTGATCGGTCTTACTCAGCAGCCTCGGCATATGGTGCCATGTTTCTGGGCTCCTCGCCGTTGCTTGGAGCCAAGCAGTTGTGGAAAACAGCAGCCCCTCCACGAGTGCGATTCTTTTTTTGGCTAACCATGCATGGTCATTGTTGGACTGCGGATCGCAGGTTTAGGCATGGCCTTCAAGACAACAACACTTAGTATTCTTTGTGACCAGGCGGCCGAGACGATGGAGCATATAATTTTGGGCTGTTGCTTTAGCAGAGAAGTCTGGCAACTTTGTTTAGCACGGCTGCACCTACAGACCACCATCTCACCGGCTGAAGAAGATACAATGGCTTGGTGGCTTCGTAACAGGAGGATGCTTCCGAAGATTTTCAAGAGAGGTTTTGACACCTTCTTCTTCCTGATGGGATGGCTCCTGTGGAAGGAGCGCAATGCAAGAACTTTCAATGGAGAGTCCATGACCGCGTTGCAGTTGCGTGACCGCATCTTCGAGGAGGCACAGAGCTGGGCTTCGGCTGGCTTCAAGCAGCTCGTTGTCCTCCTGGCTGCTACCTAGTTGTCTACTGCTTTGTCGCAAATTAGTTTTCCAATGTAATCAGTCTGCTCGGATCCGTAGTGTTAGGTGTGTGCCCTGGTAATCATGGTATTACCCGTGTTTGTTTGTAAAACTCTATCTTCTTAATGAAATACGCACTTCGGCGTAAAAAAAAATCCACATATATGCCCGTGTGTTACACAAAGCAACGAGTTTTTGTGAATTTGTCCGCATATCGATTGCGCCTTAGACGACTAATTAATGTATTAATTAATAAATGTACAAATCTAATTACATAGAATAGATTTTGATGCTTGTCACCTATATCGTGTAGATCTAGTTTATAGAAACCTAACAAAATTGTGTTTATTTTTTTCAATAAATACTTATGTGATGTCTTATTATATTACTATGTATTTTCAGAAATTTATAAAAGTAATAAAAAACATTTTTAATAAGGTTCACGGTTCAGGATATAGCTACACCTACATCTTATTGCACGGATCAGGACTCCGACCCGACCCCGAGCCGCGCGCTAGCTTAGGCTGTATACTATATATATATATATACAATATCCGTCTATCTTCGTCAGAAACCAATATAATCAAAACAAGACAAAGCAAAAAAAAGCCATCGAGATCGGTCCTGCCGTCCTGGCATAGAACGAAGCGTTGCTGCATCGAGGCCAACCATGTCGTCGTCGACGGGCGCGGGCAAGGGCACGGCGACGAGGAAGCGGTCCCTGGATGAGGTGGTCGCCGCCGTCGTTCGTGGCGAGGGAGGACGAGGGCGGCGCCTACGACATTCTCGAGATGCCCAAGCGCATCATGCTGGAGTATGTGGCGGACAAGGGCCGCTACATGGACGACAGGATCCGCGCCTTGGAAGCCGAAGACGCGCGGTTGTTTGCCGAGAGTAACCGCGTCCTCAGTAATACACGCGCCATCATCCGGAGGCTCCTCGCCGAGAACGCTGCTCACGCCGCCGCCACTCCGCCCCCACCGTCGGCTTAGTGTTATAGGGCAATATATATTCAAAGCATCTATATAGAGAGAGTAGAACTAATTCCGGACAGATGTAATTCATGGGCTTTGGGATGGGGATTAGGTTGTCATCTTTATTAGTTCTATATATATATATATATATATATATATAAGGAGATTCCTAGATCTTATTAGTGATAATTTCAGTCTTTAGCATAGTTAAGATTCCTGGAGCTTGTAATTCCTGTGCTCATGAGATTGCTCATTTTGCTTTGTATTGGGACTCGGGTTAGTACGGGTGTGGTCTGATCCCCTCCCAGAGTTTGTAATCTAACTTGATGGCTTGCGATTCATTTGAGCATCCGTTGATTAATGCAATGCAGTAATGCCGTTGGTGGGATAAAAAATATATATAAGGAGAGAGTATTATTATTGTTACTATGGGAAAAATTAGTTTCTGTCCTTCTAGTTTGCCTACTAGGCCTCGTTTAGATGGCAAATTTGCTACTTTTTCAACTCTCTCCTATCACATCACATTAAATACACCAAAAGACATATGTTCGAGCAGTAATGTAGGTAAAAAAAGGAACTAATTACACGGTTCTGTTGTACATCACAAGACAATCTTTTGAGTCTAGTTACGCCATGGTAAGATAATATTTACCACAAACAAACGAAACGTGCTACAAGAGTTGGAACAGTTACTTTTGCAAATTTTTTGCCATCTAAACGTGGCCTAGTTATTGTAGTGCTACATTGATAGTATGTTGGATTTGCTTGGGGACGACTATGAATTGTTGGGTTTTTTTTTTTTTTTTTTGACACGACTAGCGGATGCACATACAGCCATTAGCCTTATAGTCTGCACATCTTAAAATAGAAAAAAATCAAAAACTCCACTTTCTATTCCAGGTAAGAACCTGGGCATGGAAAGAAAACACCACTTCCTGCCTGGACCCCACCAGAGGCAGGACCGGACACACCTGCAACCCTCCCCATCTATATTTCTCCCCTAATTTTTCTCTTACAGCATGCAATACTTCGGATTTCACCCGAACATGAATGCTTAGAAATTACATGAAAAGATTCTACTTTCCAAACTATCAATGTAGATATTTCCTAGGTTTTTACGTCCATTTCACCGAAAGATGGAGGTGTGTAGTTAGAGTTGTTTCTTGTTGTTTCTTAAATCTTGATCTAGAGCTGAATGTGGAGGTGGAGCTGGCGCTTGAATTGTATATTAATCAGGCCAACATGCCTAGGGAATATGACTACAAGGTCTTTGTCCTCTTCACTGTGAAGAAGAATATGTACATCAGTCATACAAGTTTCTAATTTTAGTTTTCTATACAATTGAAATATGTCGCCCACGCCGCCCACGCCATATTTCAATTGGATTGAAGGCTTGGTCTTCGATCTGGCTCCAAGCGAAGCTCCGAGGCTCCAACAACATTCTAATCACCGAGTGTTCTGACCTCCCTAACTTCCTAGCTTGGTCCCTCTCTGGCACTTAAGTTTTGTGTTCATATATGAATACCAATTAGAGACCGTGTCACGCCCCACTTTTAATGGGACTTTTAATCTCGCGTATTGGCGCCAGGATCACGCTACCAATACGTTACCGAGTCACAGTAATGGAAATCAGTTATAGATATACTATTCCGAGCATATATTGACATAGGATAGAAGGACTTACAGCGGTGATGAAGACACCACCCTGGATTACATTAATCAGAGTAGCCAACTGTGAAGCAGTGGTTTATCCGTGATAGGTCTGCTAAGGTGCTAGACTATCTGGGCACTACTCCATGTTCCACAGGCAACTTGAGCGCGGATGGAATTCCTGGACTTCTACGTCTTTCTTCTAAGCAACGTCTTGTAAACTCCTACGTCATTGGTCTCCTACTTCGACAGCGATCTTACCTTTAGATATGCCGATATCCGTAAAAACAGAGGGGTGAATACAAAGGTATTTCAAAGCAAGTCCAAACCAGGGGGGTGGTTTGGTATATTAAGGGTTTGGGCCCTAGCGAGTCTCTCAAACCGCTCCTCACTAGTTCCCTGGATTATCTCATCCGGTTATCACCTTTACATCATCACAAACGTTAGTTATTTCTAATCATAGATGTTCTATCCTAGCATTCGCCCATTTCAAGGACATGGCTATTCGAATAGATTCAATAAACTCGCAGAGGTTGTACAAATTTCCCCACACGATAGGTGTTGCCCTCGCCACCGTCATGGCTTCCGGCGGACCTAACGAGATCCGCACCGGCTTGAGTGCTACTCTAGGTATATTGGTATAATTTTCACCACGACTTCAGGGGGTTGGAAGGATAACACATCACCCCGAGATGACGCATCACCCTAGACAATACGGTGATACCAAATCACCCACGGCTTTATTGGTAATACCTTATTACCCAACCTATACCTGTCAACACCACTCTCAATCTCAAATCATCAATATGTGCCTCTAGCACACGCGCCGCTGCGCGCCCAAAACACTTACGTGGAAGACCATTCAAAGCATCCACGCCTAACGGGACCATGGGGCCACTCTCCCCACGTCCCGCTCCCAATAGGTCGTTTGCCTGCTCCGCCACCTTGGATCCCAATTATACCTCAACCCAACGGGTGTGAATCAAGCCGTCCCATCTCGGCGTGTGGCTGCATAAAAAATATCTCACTAGGTAGAAGGTCTTATGAACCGGTCCTTAGGGAGGCGAGTATCTCTCCGTAGGAATCCCCTCACGGCGATTCCGTAGCAATCCATCTCACAATGAATTACTATCACCCACCTCTTTTGTTGATTCGGGTTCATTAAACAATCTTAGGTTATACTTGATTACAACGTATGAGCATAGATAACGTGGATGATTACGTCATCCGACTTAGCTCCATAGCTACGTTATCGGGCTCATACCACTATATACTAATCCAATTATCATCATCATTATCATTATCCAATCACATTATTATGGTCATGATTAGGGGGGGGTAAGGACTTGCACGGGATGTTCTTACGAATCGGCACGGTCGAGCGATCCTAGCTTTGCTCGAGCAGGGGACGCTTCTAAACGATCGTCGAAGGCTATTGGCGTCTCGGCAATAAACCCTAGCTTGAACTAGAACATATAAAACAAACATAGAACATTATGGTGGCAATGGGTTAGATGCATAGAGCTAGATTTTAGATGAATTATGGAAGTCGTTTCACTTAAAACGGAGTTAGTATGCATGAGATATGGATTTTATAATATTAATCCCTAATTAAATTATTAGGGTAATATTATAATATAATTTTATCATGTAATAATATTGGAACTAATTACATGATAAAATCCTATAAATCAAATAATGAATTTACAAATTTTTCCGGGAATTTTTCCGATACGGGAGATGTGATTTATAATAATCGGTACAAATGTCGGGTGCACTTAGCAATTAACAATAGTGTACACAGGATTGTATCCATACACGTGGGTCCGGTGGACGCCACGGTGGACGCCACGTGGTAACGGGTCGACCGTAGTAGCGGGTCGGGACGGAGTGACGGCTTGGCGGCGTGTCGCCGTCGGGTTGGTCCTCCCCTTGACGCCGCATCGTGGCGTGACTCGGCGGCGTTGGCGTTCCCGTCCGCCTCTTCCCGACGGCGGCGCTTTCGCCGAGTCTCGCGGAATGTTGCTCCCTTGCTCGAAGCTCACCGCGAGGGTGCGGTTCACCCGCCCGCCCACCGGGTCATGCCGATGGGCACCCCGGTGGTAGAGGAGACCTCTCCGGGCGGCGGCGTTCGGGGTGGCGCATCGGGGACGGCGGCGTCGGGCAGGCATTAATACGCCCAATAGCGAGGAGAAAAGAGAGGATTGAACGAGAACGAGTTGGCGAGGCGTACCACACAACCAATTTGACCGACGACGACCTCCTAGACGGCGGGGTTCGGCTTCCTTCTCCGGCGACGGCGCGACTCGAAAGTTGGGGGCAACTCGAATAGCTCGAGATTGGGGAGGGGAAGTGGAGAGGTAAGGGGATCACCGCACGTTCCACGTCTCGGTGGAGCTCGCAAGTGAAGGGGCGAGCTCGATGGAGGCCGGTGAGGCTAATTTATAGGCGCCGCGCGCGGTGTCGCCGGCAAGATCCTTTCTCCGCCCGAGATATTTTTCCCGACCACCGGTCGTGGGCGTCGAAGACCTCCACTGCGTGACGAGCCGACCAATTTATAAGAATCAAGTATAATTCGCAATTACCGAAGCAATCACGGTCTACACTTGAGTCCATATAAACCCGGTATTTCTCGAAATCTCCGAAAGTGATTTCAAACTCATCAACAACACAACAAGGATCGTTGAGCTCAAGAGTTCAAACCGGGGTATCTTAAACCAAATTCAATATATTATAATCGAGTGCGATGTACACATTTATTTACAAAGTAATTCAGAGTGCGGAAGCAATAGCTTTCGAAAGCAAGATAGTTGTATAGCGGAAATAAAATAAGATAGTGCCAAACTAATGTCAACCCAGTAATAGCACAAGATAGGGAAATATGGAGATTGCCATACCCTAGGCATTATTCTTCACCACTGCAACACACAACTGGCTCGAGCATGCTAGACGGAGTCACCTGCAACATCGGGAATTAACCCGTGAGTACTCAATTGTACTCCGCAAGACTTACCCGTCTCAAAACCGTAAAAATAAGGAAAAGACTCCAAGGATCATGCTTGGTTTTATCTCGGAGCTAGCCGACTCACATTAATTTTGCAATTAAGGTTGCTTAGTGAGCCTACACATACTACTTAAATTCTTCCAAGTTAACGGGTTATTTATTATATACATAACCATAGATCTGTATAGTCAAGGTTAAGCATTGCTCAAGAGAATAAATAACAAAGATAAGTAAGCTCGGATCGATTAGATATAACTTGTCGCAACATGATAAGAACAATTAATTGTAGTGATTAAGACTACATTGCCGTGGACATAACCGGGTTCTCACTATCCGGGAGAGATGGCAATTCAAATCGATTGCAAAACCGGTGGCGAATACCCCGACACACACCAAGTCTACTTTGCAAAAGGTAGACCCGATTACTCCTCAAGGTGTTACGGGACGTAAAAGTCTCGGTCTTCTTAGGCTACCCCCTCCTTCTCGGGTACCAAGTGAGCGGCAACGAGGCCAGACATCATCGTGCGCAACATCTTGTACCCAATAAAACCCTCCGCAACCACCGCCAAAGGAGGAGCGATAAAGCGAGCATGGTAGGCCCCTAACAATCTTGCGAGTTTTCGTGGCTCCACGACCCCGCTGGAGCCTACTATATGCCAGGTACGTTCAACTTCCGACCACATTCCGACAAAGTATGAGTCCTTAATCGATCAGGTGGAAAGGACCACAAGCTCCACCCGATCTATCATATTTTACTTATCAGGTTCTCAGCAGCAGCTTGTTAGTCACCCATGTGACTAACCACAAACATCCTCTCAAGTGACCGGAATCACTGTCTACTGCAATCACCATACTGAGCATTTATAACCTAGACCTCTAAATAGGATAGGATATCAACTCTAACAAGGATATCTGTGCATCAACGGTTTCAACCACTTTCCTAAACTTAATGCATCAACATATATAAAGGACGCAATTCAATTTAGTTAGAAAGCATAGGAAAGGGCAGCATGCACCGGGGCTTGCCTTCAGAAGAGGGTTAGAAGATGCCTTGGGTACTTTAGCAACTTGACAACGTGCCATGCTTCTTTTGGAACCCCCTCTGGCTGCTCCTTGATCTCCTCGTGCTCTCTCTTTCGATCCAATATGAATGTATATGCAAAGATGAATATTAAGGAATGCATGATTAGCAAGGAATGGATGAATGCATTATGATGCGTGATCTTAGTAAGTGGATATCTCTTCTGCAGAAACACAATTAAATCTACACAAGAAACCCTAATGATCTATATCAAGCAAACACCCTATTT
Source organism: Hyparrhenia diplandra (assembly GCA_015847255.1). Lineage (NCBI taxonomy): Eukaryota > Viridiplantae > Streptophyta > Magnoliopsida > Poales > Poaceae > Hyparrhenia > Hyparrhenia diplandra. The sequence goes on from JADLZK010009371.1 coordinate 11,702, forward strand.
CATTAATCATTGGAAAATGGCAGCTAGACATGCTGTTAGTAAAATAGTCACACAGGGAGTTCTATAACTCCAAATGCAGCAAACGAATACTCGTTGGAAAGCTAACAAAATTTCCTACAAAACATTCCGTATCACCCTGACCTGATTCTGTCATCCACAGCCTCGAAAACAGCAAAAACAGAGACTCTATTTTCAGGCAACCTACAACTTACAACTCACATAATAATTCATCCAAGCATGCACTTCACTTGGGACTTTTCCAGCAAGCAAACCAAGTCATAATCTATCAATTAGATCTACTGAACAGGCCAAAAGATAAACTAATTCACATGAAATGACATTCCCTAACTAACACTATACATGCACACTCTTAAATATAAAAGCTAGAATGATACTAGTTTCATAAAAACATAATACCAACCATACCAACAGGTCCTAAACATGCTAGGAACACACAATAAAAATACTAATACACATTACCTTCATATAAACATGTAGTTCTAAGCTATTTTCTATGCAACACAATTATGATAAATACATAAACACCTCAGAAAAATCTACAAAAATTACCAGAGTATGCTCTTGACATATAACAGCTACCATAAACATTTCATGGCAATATCATGCATGTCTTGTCCTACACAAAAATCACTAGGAGACAATAAATCTAGGCATGAAAATACTTTGTACTATGAAAAGTATCAGACAACCGATTTCTGAGTATGACAAGCTACTAAAACCTATCAAAACCAATCATACCAAGTCTCACATCCAAAACCCTAGTAATTATTTTTCTATGAATTTCCTAAGAAAGCATGGTAAATAGCACATAAATCAAAAATCACATTTCCACCACAGAACCTAGGGTCAAACATATTTTTCCCATGCTGAGAATCACAAAACATGAACATTTCATATAGGAACCACTATTTTATCATGCACCAAGAATTAGATATGCATTTCTCTATTTATATGGCAAATAAAGCAATAAATCTAAATAAATTTAAAAACTACCAGAAACTGCAATCTCATATTTTTATACTGTAGATCTACTCATAAGAAGCACAACAAAATTTGTCTCACTCAAATTGGAGCTAAAACGACCAAGATATGGAATTTACAAGCTATGCATGCAAATCGGAAAATCGAGAAAATATAAAGGATATTCATCCTGACAGGCCGGGCCCACGCGTCAGTGACTCGGGACAGGGGAGCTTGCTGCCGGCGATGGATCTCGTCGACGGCGCGGTTTCTGGCGGAGCCGAGGGCATGCTGGCTTCCTCACGCCGGCGCACCCGTTGGTGCTCTTGGTTTGCGCGGGGACGACCGGCGAGCACTCGCCCGGCGAGCGGGCGGCGACGGCGGGCCGCATGGCCGCGGGCTCACCGTTCCGTGATGGCGGGGGTGGGATGGCGCCGCACGAGCCCACTCCAGCGCATCAAGGCGACGGCGAGGGGCTCGTGTGGGCGGATTGAGGCGGCGTCGAGGCTTGGCCACGTGTGCATGGCGCGACGGCGGTGAGCCGCGAGGTGCGGCCGGCGCCGGCGATGGGGGCCCCATGGCGCCAACCGGCTGGGGTTTCACCATCTGGTCGTCGCGGTCACGGTGATCGCGCGCTAGATCGTGAGAGGCGGGACGGGGCCGCCACGGCGAAGTAGAGAGCTCGCCGAGCTCTCTCGGCGGCGCGTGAAGCTTGGCCGATTTGGCCCTTCCTTCGCCGATTCGGTCTGTAAAGTGGTCAGGGCGATGGTTCACGAGGTGGCGGTCGTCCACGCATGGAATCGAGAGGTGGTGCGGTGGTTAGCGCGTCGCACGGCCGGCGCGGCGGCGTTTTCCACTGAAGTTTTCCCAAGAAGGAGAAACTCGCGTCTTCGGTCGCGCGTTTCACAGGCGGGGTTGGCCCGGCGGCTTGGTTCGTGAGGTAGGGAAGGTGACGGGCGGGGTGAGCGAGCTAGGGCAGGCAAAGGCAACGGTGGGTGAGCTTGGCCGCGCGCGCCGCTGGTGGCGCAGCGGGCGGCCGCCGTGCCGTCTGCCAAGGCGCGAGGGCGCAGGAGAGGGAGAGGGGTGCAAAGGCGACAAGCAAGGGACGCGGTTTGCCTCCTCTTCAAGGCACCGCGCGCGGCGCCAGTGGGGAGCAGGGGCGCGCGACACGCGCCACGTCGGCGCGTGGTGAAAAAGGCCGGCCGGCAACGAGAGACGAGGGAGAAGGGCGAGCGTCTCTAAAGACCTAAAACCGAACCCTAATCAACGTATTTCGTCCTGTGCATCGTGATTCGTGCCGAATTAGCGAAAACTCCAATTGAACGAAATGTTCCTCGTGAAATTCTGAGCGTTTCATGTATACAAACTTTCTCCTAATTCAGTCTGGATTTAAAACTACGGTCGATCGAAGTAAAACTAGTCCGGAGTCAATGTAAACCCTAATTCGCCTCCAATCCGAGCAAACTTCGACTTTTTGGACATGATCCACTCACAATCATGCAACCGGCCTATGACATCTTTTGTTCTACACGAATTTATCTACCAAAGTCACGAAGGGTGCACACACATGCAAGGTCTCTAGCTAGGACTTTTGAACAAAACAAAATAAATCATCCTCAAGTCAAACTGGGTCAAAACAAGTCAAACTACTCTAATTAAACATGGTTAGAGAACATGACCAACATCAACCTTGCTCTAACACATCCTAGAAACATTTCTAAGAATAAATAAAGAATAAACAATTAAATATGCAAACATTTCATACATGAAATGACAAGGCAAAGCATAACAAGCAATTTGAATACAATTAAACATGCAAATGGCATCTATATCATTTCATGTGCATGAATGCATGTAACTAAATGATGATTATGCTCATGAAATGCAGATGTTAATGACATGCTTAGAACTAGGGTGTTACAAATCTACCCCCTTAAAGAAATCTCGTCCGAGATTTGGTGTTACTTAGCATTTGTGTGAAAAACATGGGATAAGTCGCGCTAAAAATACTTTTCTACTTCCTACGTGGCATCATTCCCACTAGGGTCCTCTATGGAATCTTGTACGACCTTACAATCACTTTACACTTGCTCTCTCTCTGACATCCAGACTCAGATGGGTTCTCCAAAATAAGTCAAGTTGATGTTGACTTGAATTTCTCTGGCTTGATTACATTTTCCAAGTACTCTCAAACATTTCTCTCATTGCAACCATGAAAGGAACTGAAACTTGTCTTCATCTATCTAGATAAATGTACTAGCTATACTAGTTTTTCCTAGATAGGGACACATCGTTCTTAAAACTAACTCCTAGATAAGAACCTACCAAACTTGGTGTTAATCCTCTTTCGATTCCAAGCCTTCAATTTCTCTTCATGGTTGATGCTCGATATACTCGTAGTCTCTAACTTGGAATTCCAAAGGTATTACATTGCTTGTCGGCATGACTTTTCTAACGTGTTGGAGACTATTGGCTAAAACTCTAGGATATCTCAACCATTATCATCTTTTCGGACTTGAGAGATTTGGAGCTATCATCGATTGAGATAAATAACGTAAATCCTCATTTGCCTTGCAAACTATTCAACCTACGAGCATTGGTTGCTCTCCTTGATCTAATAAAAAGTGACACATGTCCATAAAAGGTGACACTACTCATGTAGATGGTTAACAACTTCCCTTCAGTATATCTCTTCTTGTAGTCTGTTAATGTTGATGTCGGTGACTGTTAGGTCCAAAAAATCATCTTATTTACCATTCCAAGGCAAAGCTCAAATTCAAGGATTATACAAAGATCCTTCAACATGATATATAATAGATGATCAAGGAAAGTATCGTAGAAACAACACACTAGTGTAATTTTGACAATGAGTCATGACTAGTAATGACGATACCGGCGTCGTCGAAAAAGACACCTTGTGCCTGCCGATCCGCGAGGGAGGCTCGGTTTCGCCGCGGCACCATCAATTATAAATCACAACACCATAGCAATTCTACAACCAGTGTGATACTTACATGCCACTGACGGACCTTGCATGGATAAGCATCACGTGCAAGTTGGGGTTAAGGAAACAAGAAGTATAACGTGATTCAAGAGGCAAAAGAGTGATTTTCGGAAGACCGATCTCGAGCTCTCTTATCCATATTCATGACATGACGGTCATCAAGCATTAGATATAATTTTCTTCAATCTTGAAATGGGCTCTCATTGTTTCATTGAGTTTCTGATTGATGAATGAATTGCTTCTGACTGTTTTCATGTCCTTGACTATCGGTCTTCCTAGAGAACTTGAACCAAATGTTATGCAACATTGGAGGGTGCATCAAGTTGAATCCTCTTCTAGCACTAGATTGTCAAGGGTGGAATATGCCTTGGACTCTTGACATCTTCACCGTGATATCCTTCACCTTGCACGGATGGTAGGGCACTTCCAAATTGTCCTAAGGTACCGACTCTAAATATCCTTTTGTCTTGTCTTATGCGCACGCCGTCTCGAGTGAAGGTCAACTCAAGATTCTTGTATCACGGCATAAAGTTGATACACCTCCCAAATCGTTAGGGGCACAATCCTTCTCGAAGTATGCACTTATAGCTGAAATTTCCACTTCACGTGTTGAGTAATTCACCTCATGTTTTCCTCACCGCCATGAGGTATAATAATTACCCATCCCTCTTGTATAAGTGCACCTCAAAACTTGTACCATAGGTACTACAAAACACATCAAAAGGTTCCTCCATGTCCATACGTACAAACACTAGAGCGATTGTTAACAACTCTCGTAATAGTACAAAAGTCGTCTCACACTTCAGTGTTTATACGAATTTTCCATTCTTCTTACAACAACGTTGTCATGGGTTCAGGAATCTTAGGTCGGTTATAAATTGACAACTGACTAAACTTAAGAAAAACTCCAAATCATAGTGACAACCATTATTGTCTCCAAATTTATAGTCACTTTCGGACTAGATTTGGATCCACAACAATACCGTCTCCAAGTAAGACATATTCAAAGAACTGCACTTTCTTCAACTGAATTTTTAAATTGCTGGAACTTATCATAGCGCTGGTATTCTCTGAAGTCGGTCATCGTTATTCGCAGGGGTTCTACATGGTCTCCATTACTTCTGAACATACAACAATGTTATCGATAAGCACGACCACGAAGTTATAACTTGGGCGTGAATACCAATTTCATTGGGTACATAAAATAAGCTGGAGCAATTGTCAGGTCAAAGGACATGACAAAATACTCATACAACCTATATCTTGTAGGAAAACGGTCTTCAAAAGGTCATTCTCGGTAACCAAGATGAGTATCGATGTCTTTAGCATCGACAATCGACCAAGAAAAAACCGCCAATCTTTGACACGAACACTTGTTCTCAATCGCTACGCATTGAGTGGTCGGTAATCCAACACATCCTCAAGGGCTGGCCTCTATTTTTCCGAATAGGGGGGCATCCCTATAATGAAGAGCTTGATCTAAGTAAACTTTAAGCCCACAATTCTTCACACCATTATTTGGCATAACTCATGATAACTTTTTAGGGAAAAACATCCAGAACTTATCATACCATGATACGTATCTGATGTACCGGTAACTTGCACCATAGCAAAGATAGGCAATTGCTGCATGATTATCTGGGTTCTCTTTCATCTCGGGGAGTCTCTCAAGATAATCTGCTCATTTCAAGTGTCCATAATTGCTCCCCATTATTTGTTCAACTTAATTCCAAAATAACACACTAGCTCCAACAAGACAATATTACCAGAGAAGTTAAGATTTCCTTAACTCTCCATCTTAATCCTTGTATCACTTATTATATGCTCAATAAGTCGATTATCCCATGTTGAGCTAATATGATATCCATGTTTCAACTCAACTATTTATCCATGATGCTCTTGTATGTATGTTCGACTCATAAACGAATGTAAAAATTCGAGGTCAAACAAAACAACAACATTAAAACGGTTGGTTAGGCACATACCGATGGTTACGGCCCTTCTTCTTGGATCTCTTCAGTATGGTTGCAGGGGTTATCCAAAGTCCTGGCTTGTTGGCTAGTTCTTCCTCGGGTGAGGATCAAAACCACGAAAATTGTCCGAGCTTCTCACGATCATTGCAATTGTTTACCATAAGGGTGCGTACCTAACATCCCAAGTCGTCTCGTTCTTCTATCTTTGAAGTGGCATAGGATTTCACGCATCAAAGGTTTCAGTTGTGGCTCCTCCGGTAGTGCATCTTTGAAATCTCAAGAACTAACAGAAGATGGTCGAGCAATGAGCGTTGGGAATGTCTTTCTAAGCTAAGCCATCATCCGCAAAAAGGGGCTTCTTCTTGACCTGTTGGCAAAACAATTTGTTGTTAATGTTGTCTTCTCGATGCAAGGCGGGGAAGGTCTTTTCGTACAAATCTCCAACGGTATTTTGTAGCTTAACATTGAGTCCTTTTTCGAAACTAGTCGACTCCTCGGCTTTAGAGTTCTCGTACTCTAGGGTATAGCAAGATAAACCGGTCGAAGGCTTGTAGGTACCAAGTTATTGTTTTGGCATTCAGTGTTGGTCTCTTAAATTCATCTACTTTCATAGTGATCCCACCAGTGTATTTAAAAGCCTCACAAAAAGTTTGTGTGGGCCTAGTCCAAGTAATAGAAATATTAACTGGTAAATGACACAATGGTGAGAACACCATATTCCTACTAGTCCATCCAACAAGGTGAAAGTGATAGAGTCGGCCTTCAATCTTTTCGTCAACCAAAGTAGACCAAACTTGCTTTCCAAGGTCAAGTTACTTGTCGGTTTCTCTAAGGCAAAAGGGGTTTGGTATCCGTGAAATCTTTGGGGTATTTGCGATTGCTTCACTCTCATGGTGTCCACAACAACCCTACATGGTGTCACGCATAAAATGTTGCGTAACTCTCTCCCAAGAGCTAGTTAAAGAACAGTTCCCGGTAATTAGAGAGGGTGGTGGTAATTGCTGGTTTTCTTCTCTCGATCAATGCAACATATCCGAGGCATCTTCACATATCCTTAGCGGGGATTATAAGTCGATAATTTCAATAGTGAAGATGGATATTAAATTAGAGTTACACTGAATTTATTGAGAAGTCAACAAATAAAGATAACCCCAATTTAATCATCATTTCACCACAACACTAGTACACCAAAACTGTGTATAGTACACGCATAATGCACAAAACTTTCATGGAGCTTGTATCCTTTGTTACATCCATCGAGGTTTATTAGCTCGATTAAGGAAGTCCGAGTATTAATCCATTGCTTCTCTTCCAAAGGATCCGTAGTTGGTATAAAGTCTCATGAGAAGGATTAAGCTAATGATAAAGCTAAGATACATTTCTCAACAAGGATCACGTGAGAACCTTAACATCTAGCGTACATCTATAGAAACGAGGCATATCTCGCGATGTCTAATGAAGCGTTCAACATGTCACTTCCATCATCAAGATCCTCTTCATGGTGCGTAAGGATAGTGTGCATTGAACAACCGATAATAATCCTTTCCTTGTAGCTATGTGGTATCTCATAAATCCTTTGCACACCTCCTAATTCTACTGTCTCAACTGATCATTCTGACATCTTATCTCTGAAGTTGTATGTCAGAAAGAGAAAGACATTGTTCCAGCTCTTCACTCGTAATCTAAGCACTACTAGGTTGGTCTCCCTATAGGTTATACTACCTAACCTTGGCTCTAGGTCCAAATTCTCTTTTTAGCACTACCGGCGTGGTACTATAGGCTAGTCTTTCTAGGGTTCGAGCTAATCATTAGCGTTGTAGGTCCCACAATTGCTTGGCTTGAGCGGATTCTTCTTTTCTCACACGGTTTATGGTGCCTCAATCATTCCGACCTCTTGTGTGTAGCTTGCAACCCTTGAGTTGTTATTCTGTTTCATTTTGCATTCTCTAAGGCTGCACAATTGACAGTGATTACTTTGTGAAGCACGCTGGTGACCTTCTGCTTGTCCTCCCGATATTCCTTTGCTCTCACTTTCTCCTTATTATCTACTACCATAGTATTCTTGTCTTGATACTCCTTGCCATTGATGATCCAAAATGTGGCAAACATGGTACTCACGGTCTCGCGATAAGCTACCATGCCTTGCATCGAAATTGTACACTCATTTGGATCCAATTAGCAACACCTTAGGTCATCTCACGAAAATACTAGTGTGGTTGTACCCTTCGAGGTTTCTAAGATTTCTTCGTCGAGAGTCTCCTTAGTGAAACAGACCACTACTAGGTTGTTGATTGCAAGGGCCATAGGTAACAAGGGTTTGGTGATTTTGGTGAGAGTAACACTTAAGTTGATCACTTTTATCAAAAGGGATGAGTACCTTAACGAGGGGGCGACCGGAGAAGAAAAGGAAAGAGAGGGAATGCATTTACATTTTACTTAGGTGAATGCATGAGTGCGATAACCATTATAAACATGATGCATGAGCGTAACTTACGTCCTCACGGCATTAGAAAAGATTAGTTACTACTTTCGATATAAGTGGTGGCACAACCAACGTTCTCTCAAAAAAGAAAACAAATCGCATCTAGTCGATCTACACGTTTAGCGTAGTTAGTGTACACCGCAATTTCATTTCAGCCCAACAATATAGTTATGCAATGCATGAATTTAAATTGCATATACACGCTTCGTCGAGTCCACCGACGGCATCGCATACCATGCGGAATAATCACATGTTACACCCAAAGACACTGTGTACCCATACACAAAGTCTACGGGGGCACTACCGACCACGGAGCTCTCAAAACATTTTATTTTTACCCCTAGACCGGCGTTTGTCCGATCATGCTCTCACGACTCACATCTTTACCTTGGGCGTAGAGGCATTGAACATCATTTACAGGCGTAGAGGTATTTCGATCCATACATGACTACTCAAGTGAGTAGTCGCGTGCCTCATGGCCGCATACGGCAACCCAAAGACAATCAACAAAATATGATGCATGACCCATCCCAAGTTAGTAAGGCCACGATTTGTCCTTAATTGGGCATAAAGGGTATGACCATGGCACTATTAATTTTGTAAATCTTTTTACTCACACCAGCGAAAAGATTTTATTTTCGCAAAATTTTCACAAAAGATTAGTGGTTCATTTTAACTTTAAACACCGGATCGGATTTTAAATCTTGAACTAAGCTCGATACCGGTTTGTGTAGAGCCGACCAATTTATAAAGAAATCAAGTATAATTCGTGAATTACGAAGCAATCCACAGTCTACACTTGAGTCCATATAAACCCGGTATTAGGAAATCTCCGAAAGTGATTTCAAACTCATCAACAACACAACAAGGATCGTTGAGCTGATGAGTTCAAACGGCGGTATCTTAAACCAAATTCAATATATTATATTCAGAGTGCGATGTACACATTTATTTACAAAGTAATTCAGAGTCGCGGAAGCAATAGCTTTCGAAAGCAAGATAGTTGTATAGCGGAAATAAAATAAGATAGTGCCAAACTAATGTCAACCCAAGTAATAGCACAAGATAGGGAAATATGGAGATTGCCATACCCTAGGCATTATTCTTCGCCCTTTGCAACACACAACTGGCTCGAGCATGCTAGGCGGAGTCACACCGCAACATCGGGGAATTAACCCGTGAGTACTCAATTGTACTCCGCCAAGACTTACCCGTCACGAAACCGAGAAAATAAGGAAAAGACTCCAAGGATCATGCTTGGCTTTATCACGGAGCTAGTGACTCACATTAATTTTGCAATTAAGGTTGCTTAGTGAGCCTACACATACTACTTAAATTCTTCCAAGTTAACAGGTTATTTATTATATACATAACCATAGATCTGTATAGTCAAGGTTAAGCATTGCTCATTTAGAATAAAATAATGACATAAAGTAAGCGGATCGAAGATATAACTTGCTGCAACATGATAAGAACAATTAATTGTAGTGATTAAGACTACATTGCCGTGGACATAACGGGTTCTCACTATCTAGGAGAGATGGCAATTGAATCGATTGCAAACCGGTGGCGAATACCCGACACACACCAAGTCTACTTTGCAAAGGTAGACCCGATTACTCCTCAAGGTGTTACGGGGACGTAAAAGTCTCGGTCTTGCCGGCTACCCCCTCCTTCTCGGGTACCAAGTGGCTGCAACGAGGCCGACATCATCGTCGCCAACATCTTGTACCCAATAAAACCCTACGCAACCACCGCCAAAGGAGGAGCGATAAAGCGAGCATGGCGGCCCCTAACAATCTTGCGAGTTTAGGTGGCTCACGACCCGCGCTGAGCCTACTATGCCGAATGCGTTCAACTTCCGACCACATTCCGACAAAGTATGAGTCCTTAATCGATCGGTGGAAAGGACCACAAGCTCCACCCGATCTATCATATTTTACTTAGGGTTCTCGGCGGCTGGCTTGTTAGTCACCCATGTGACTAACCACAAACATCCTCTCAAGTGACCAGGAATCACATCTCTTTGCAATCACCATCGCGAGCATTTATAACCTAGACCTCTAAATAGGATAGGATATCAACTCTAACAAGGATATCTGTGCATCAACGGTTTCAACCACTTTCCTAAACTTAATGCATCAACATATATAAAGGACGCAATTCAATTTAGTTAGAAAGCATAGGAAAGGGCAGCATGCACCGGGGCTTGCCTTCAGAAGAGGGTTAGAAGATGCCTTGGGTACTTTAGCAACTTGACAACGTGTCCACGCTTCTTTTGGAACCCCCTCGTTTTTGCTCCTTGATCTCCTCGTGCTCTCTTTTCGATCCAATATGAATGTATATGCAAAGATGAATATTAAGGAATGCATGATTAGCAAGGAATGGATGAATGCATTATGATGCGTGATCTTAGTAAGTGGATATCTCTTCTGCAGAAACACAATTAAATCTACACAAGAAACCCTAATGATCTATATCAAGCAAACACCCTATTTCATTAATCTTTGGAAAATGGCAGCTAGACATCTTTGTTAGTAAAATAGTCACACGAGGGGAGTTCTATAACTCCAAATGCAAAGAAGCGAATACTCGTTGGAAAGCTAACAAAATTTCCTACAAAACATTCCGTATCACCCCTGACCTGATTCTGTCATCCACAGCCTTGAAAACAGCAAAAACAGAGACTCTATTTTAGGGCAACCTACAACTTACAACTCACATAATAATTCATCCAAGCATGCACTTCACTTGGGACTTTTCCGGCAAGCAAACCAAGTCATAATCTATCAATTAGATCTCTTGAACAGGCCAAAAGATATGCATTTCTCTATTTATATGGCAAATAAAGCAATAAATCTAAATAAATTTAAAAACTACCAGAAACTGCAATCTCATATTTTTATCTTTGTAGATCTACTCATAAGAAGCACAACAAAATTTGTCTCACTCAAATTGGAGCTAAAACGACCAAGATATGGAATTTACAAGCTATGCATGCAAAACGGAAAATCGGAAAATATAAAGGATATTCATCGACGGGCCGGACCACGTCGGTGACTTCGGGACGACGGGGAGCTTGTTTGCCGGGCGATGGATCTCGTCGGCGGCGCGGTTTTCGCGGAGGCGAGGGCATGGCTGGCTTCCTCACTTCGAGGCGCACCCGTTGGTGCTCTTGGTTTCTTGTGAGGGGCGCGCGGGAAAAGCACTTGGCGGCGGCGCGGCGGCGGCGGCGGCGCTGCATGGCCTTGGGCTCACTTTGTTCCGTGATGGCGGGTTGGGATGGCTGGCGCACGAGCTCCAGCCGCATCAAGGCGGGCAGCGTAGGGCTCGGTGTGTGAAGGCGGATTGAGGCGGCGCGTGAGGCTTGGCCGCGTGCATGGCGCGGCGGCGGTGAGCCGCGAGGTGGCGGCCGGCGTTCGGCGATGTGGGCCCCACGGCACCAACCGGCCGGGTTTCACCATCCGGGACATCGAGGCGATCATGGTGTCAAGTGTGGATCGGCGGAGAGGGCACGGGGCGTACTTGCCACGGCGAGCGGAGAGCTCGCCGGAGTCTCGCGCCGGGCGGCGTGAAGAAACGACGATTTGGCCCCTTCGCCGCCGGTCGTGCGTAAGTGGTCGAAGCGATGGTTCACCGGGTGGCGAAATCCGGCACCGCACCTTGAATCGAGAGTGTAATGCGCGGTGTTAGCGCGTCGCGCGTGGCCTTCAGCTTCGGCTGATTTTCGGCGAGGAGAAACTTGGCGTCTTCGCGCCGTTCCACCAGCCGGGGTTGGCTCGGCCGGCCTGGTTCGTGAGTAGTGGAAGGTGACGGTGGGGCCGGTGAGCGCGAGCTAGGGGGGCAAAGGTGCGCGGTGGGTGAGCTTGGTTGGCCAGCCTTCTTTGGATCTTCTTCTTTATTCGCCGAAGGAGGGAGAGGGAGAGGGTGCGAGGCGACGCAAAGGGACGTGGTTTGCCTCCTCTTCAAGGCACCGCGCGGCGGGCCGATTGTGGGGAGGGCGCGACGCCGCCACTGGCGTCGGCGCGCGTGGTGACAAAAAAAGCGGCCCGGCAACAGAGACGGGGAGAAGGGCGAGCGTCTCTAAAGACCTAAAACCGAACCCTAATCAACGTATTTCATCCCATTGCATCGTGATTCGTGCCGAATTAGCGAAAACTCTAATTGAACAAAAATGTTCCTCGTGGAAATTCTGAGCGTTTCATGTATACAAACTTTCTCCTAATTCGTGCCGGATTTAAAACTACGGTCGATCGAAGTAAAACTAGTCCCGAGTCAATGTAAACCCTAATTAGCCTCCAATCCGAAAGCAAACTTCGACTTTTTTGGACATGATCCACTCACAATCATGCAACCGGCCTCGACATATTTTGTTCTACAACGAATTTATCTACCAAAGTCACGAAGGGTGCACACACATGCAAGGTCTCTAGCTAGGACTTTTGAACAAAACAAAATAAATCATCCTCAAGTCAAACTAGGTCAAAACAAGTCAAACTACTCTAATTAAACATGGTTAGAGAACATGACCAACATCAACCTTGCTCTAACACATCCTAGAAACATTTCTAAGAATAAATAAAGAATAAACAATTAAATATGCAAACATTTCATACATGAAATGACAAGGCAAAGCATAACAAGCAATTTGAATACAATTAAACATGCAAATGGCATCTATCATTTCATGTGCATGAATGCATGTAACTAAATGATGATTATGCTCATGAAATGCAGATGTTAATGACATGCTTAGAACTAGGGTGTTACACTCGTCTGTCTTTGTGATGCGCCGCCGGCGCGACGTGTTAAAGTGCGGTTCGGCGATTTGGCCGGTCGTCGGGTCGCATCACCCACGCCGGTGGTGGTCGCCCGCCATGGCGGGACGTACTTTGTCGCGTTCTCTTTGTGACCGGTTGGCCGTGGCCCGTGGTGTCCCACTCATGCTCAGACGCTCCTCCCACGAGGCAATTTGCTCCCTCGTCTTTGTCTACAACGCGGGTGTGGCGAGGTGTCACGCGGCCATGGCCGATCGCCGAGCACGAGGCAGCCGTCGGCGCTGTAGGCATTGAAAGGTGCTCCTGTGCGTGTCCTCGTGTTGGATCACGCGTCACGGTGGCCTTGAGCCGGGCGCCCGGCCGGGTGTGGCGGTGGTCGGGGCGGCAAAGGCGGGGCGAGCGTCTCAGCGTCGCAAGGCCCGGATAGGGAGGAAGACGACGGCTTACGGGCCCCATTTGTCGGGCGAGTAAAGGGGGAGGGAAGGGAGGCCGCGGTGGGCTCGTGGGCGTGGCCGGGCTCGCCGAGTTGGGCTGGCCTGCTCGAGTGGGAAAGAAGGAAGGGAGGGAAAGGGGACCGACCTGGCCGGAGAGGGAGAAAGAGAGATTGAGAGCAGAGAGCTCACTCTTCATTTCCTTTTCCTTTTTCTTCTCTCTTCTTCTTATTTCTCCTTTCCTTTTCCCTTTTCTATTATCTTGTGTGTGTACATATATATATTTATTATATTTGCTTGCATAAGGTCTTGAACTTATATTCTCTCTAAGCTTTTATTTATGAGAATATTTATTCAAGGTGCTCATACAATTAAGTATATATGTGTACACACATATTCCCCTTTTCTTATTATTTCATGTGTGACCTATGTATTTTATAAATATTTTCATAAGCACGTTTATATTCCCATGACTATTATTGTCGAGAATATTTATTTGTTATGCTCATAAAAATATTCATATGTATTTTGGTACACACGTGAGTCGGTATTTGATTCCCACATGAAAATTCGTAAACCATTTACTCATGCAATATTATACTTCCATAAATCGAATCTAGGGCTTACCTTGCATCTTGGTCACCATAAGGTTCACAAGCAACAAACAAAGGGAAACCTAATTTTCTATATGATGACATGCGTGTTTTTCGAAAAGGGGTTTTCGGTTTAGCGGGAAAATAAATCAAGTTTTAGTTGTAATTCGAAAAAGTTCAAATTTTTAGTGAATTTTAAAATGATGCAAAAACACGGGTATTCTGAGACCGGCACCCGGTGTTCTCATTGAATGACAATGGACAAAGTGGTTGGCCGGAGTGGTGCAGTGACCAAGGCGTGGTGGCGGTGGGCTCTCGCTTTCTCACTTCTTCGTCCAAAGATCTAGCATCGTGGCACCGTGTTGATGACAACGTGAATGCGTGCGGGGTCTTGAGTGATGGACACCGAGGCGGATACTATAAACAACCCTAGTTATGAACCTACAAATCATATGGGGCATAAAGAGTCACCGAAAAATGAAGGTCCACCCACGTGTTGGGGTGAGTCACTACCTAGTTATGACATTCACTTTGTTGCTACTTAGGTAGCCGGTCACACACTCGCGTGATGGTACAACTCAATATCAAGCCACGTCAAGATACTACAAGAACTCATTTAATCCATGACGGAATCTGCGTGAAAGACTTAGAATCTGGTCATGGAGAATACACACCTCCTACAATCCATGAGCCATACCACTAGACATCCAGCCCAAAAACCCAATACACGCAAACAAAAATAAACAAGCCCCAAAAACCTAGCCCCACACACCCATTGTCGATGCCGCCCACTCCACATCCCCCCCCTCCCCGCGCCTAGGCCGATGTGGATTTGGCCTCGAGGAGGCCGATGGGTAGACCGAGGGCGGTGTGTTGCACAAAGGAGACTAAGGGTGACATGCCACCCAAACCTCTCCGCGGATGAGATTGGGGGCGGGATCCACATCTCCTCGCGGGATGTGGAACCTAGAGTAGAGGAGCTCGTGGCGACCATTGAGCTTGAGGAGTACCCCATGTAATGGCCAGCGATGAGTGCTTCAAGGCAAAGCTTGTCACTCTAGGAGTCCTGGTCGATTTTGCTTTCGAGGTGATTCTGTGTTCCCATGTGTGCTTGGATATATCTTATGTAGAAAGTGTTATGTGGATGTATATGGCATGATTGAATCTGACTCTCCATCATCTATCACTCCACCTTAACCTTTGATCTCATCATTTATTACCATTTTTTCACACATTATCTCTCCCTTTGTCATCGAGAGAATAAAAGAGCATACACAAACTAGGTTAACCACACATTACCTTTGCATGGGGTCGAGTAACTTTGGTACATGATCCTTATTAACCCATTGTCATTTACTTGATCCAATTTGATGTACCACCATTTTTATACGTCCTTAGGAAGGAAAACATTTTGAGACCCATCCACGTTCTTAAATCACCTTCTTGGGCGAGAGAAATTGGTTTGTTCCCAACCCCAAGTTTTCCACCCAACTTTATTGGCAACCACCATGTCACCGTTCATCCTGCCTAGGCTATTACCATAGCTTCACTACTTTGGGGCCCAAGGGCTACCGTGTCAACTAACCTCAAGTTGGATTAAATTAAATATATCAATATGCTATTGTTTACAATATTTAATAAGTACACTCCTTTGTCTCAAAATATGTGTCATTCCCACCCTCGATAAATTAAATATTTAATATAACTTTGACCAAATAAATAAGCATATACCAAAAAATTAATATGTATATTCTAAAATGACTTCATTTGGCAGGCACATCATTCCATTAGAGCGCAACTTCTGACTCCATCTCATTTCCGGTGGCGATAGACGCGCGGGTGGAGCGTTGCAGGAGTCACACCATGCGTGTTGGCATGACTCGATATTTAGCCCGCGTGTCATGTGAAATGACTCAAAGGTTTAACTTCTTGCAAATCTAGGTAGCTATGAATTATTTTTAGCTAAAAATACTCCCTCCATTCTATAAATATTTGCACATCTCCCTCCGTTTTAAAAAAATAATCATATTTATGAAAGTATATTGTAATGTCAATATAGTATTAAATTAAATAAATATCATTAGATTTCTCGTAACATTATTTCCATAGCGCTATAAATATTAATTAATATTTTTTATCTAAACACGTCAATCAGTAATACGCATAGAAGTATATTTTTTCTTTTTAAAAAAGAAAAGAACTACATTTTTTCCGGTCACATCGATTCTCTACGCCGAAATCGGCAAAATCGCTACCAGACTCCCGTCCTCTGCTCGAAGGTCGCAGCACCATCGCCGCCATTGTACTTCTGCGGTTTTCAGTACATATAAATCGGCGAGGGCGTCAGTGGCTTTGGATTAGATTAGATCTGGGGATGGCGGCCATGGTGAAACCTGACTCCTGAGCAGATGGAGGTGCGCAGGCAAGATGCGATAACAAGTAGGCCTCCTGTTCCTCCCAGTTTCTTGGTTTGTACCACGAGGATCGCTGAAATTATGTGCGTAGATCTGTTTTCCCCCCTGTGACAGTTGTAGTTATCAAGCCCTTAAATCCTACCACTTCCGTTCTAAATTGTAAATCGATTTGGCTTTTTCCATATACATAAATTTTCCCATGCGTCTGGATGTTCTAAATTGTAAATCGATTTGGCTTTTCCATATACATAAATTTTCCCATGCGTCTGGATGTGTATGTCTAGATGGCAAGCTTACAATTTGGGATGGATTAGTTCCTTACAATTTATTGTTAAACAAGAGTTTGATTAACGGACATAAATGGCTTGTGCAGCTGGTCAGCTGCCACTTCATGCAAGTTTATTTCCTTCTGTATTCTGAGTTCATGACCTATCTGATTTCCAGGTGAGGGATCGTCCTGTTTGACTGCTGAAATAAAAGCCCGATCCTAACTGCGGCGAAATAGTTGGCTCGCAGGTCCAGCTTCCAGAGGTATGAGATGAGATCGTTATAGTGATAGTCTATGTAATTTCAAGTGTTGGAAACAAAATTGTCAGTGTTCACTGCTAGAGCTGGATAAATTTTGGATTATAGGAATTTATTGGTCTACCATTCTATCTTGATATCCGTGAAATGATCAAGTCTAGAGTTCCTTTGCAAGTTAAAGGCTCTGTATATCATTAAAAGATGGGGATACCTGAGGTTATGGCCAGTTAAAAACAGTATAACTGTTAACAAAAAAAAGGTACATATAACTACATATTTGGATAGGAATTTCCACATGCTTTTCATTTCAACAAAGAACACATTATTACTACATATATTTTGTGGTGTTTATTATTTATCTCATGCTTGTGCAGGGCATTCTTCATCGGATACATGCCCTTATGTCATTACTGAGATGCTGCTCAGGCTGCCTGCGTGTCTCATGCTTTTCTGCGTTCTTGGAGATGCTATTCCCAATCTCATCATTTCTGTTAAATTCACTATGCATAAATGAATGTGGATCTCGGTATGATGAATTAACAGTAGATTTTATCACTAGAGTTGAGCACATTATGCAAAATCACTCTGGCATGGGAGTGAAGAAATTTAGACTAAAAAACTACCCTTGTTCCACTATAGATCTTTATTGATTGCTGGATTCAAGTTACCATGACACCTGGGATTAAGGAGTTTGAACTATCATTGTTTGAAATCGGTGACATCAAGTATAGTTTTCTGTGTTCTCTTTTATCTACTGAGAGGGCAAGCTCCATTCAGTCTTTGATGCTTTCTGCTTGTTCTATTCACTCCTAGGCACAAGTTGGTTGCATGAGTAGCCTCACAAATTTAGATTTGTATGAGGTCGACATCAGTGGCAAGGAACTATTATGTTTTCTGTCCAATTTTTGTGCTTTGGAGAAAATTTCCCTTTTGAACTACCATAATATAATTTGCTTGAAGATACCTTGTCAGCTGCAAAAGCTTAATATCCTGAGCGTGCTGAACTGCCAAAGGCTGGAGATGATTGATATCAATGCCCCAAATCTCTCAACATTCTCCTGTACAGGATGCCAAATACATATCTCACTTGAACATGCATTTCAAGTGAAAAGATTTGACTGCTACTATATTCATCAAACACACTTTATTATGCTATTGTCAAACTTCCATTCATTGTGCCAATCCAAATCTCCAAACTCTATTTCTGTCAACCGGTGATGAGGTCAGTATTAAGCTTACTAACTAATCCATTTTAATGGAAGCAAAGTGCCATAGAATAGTTGTATGTTCGCAATACTCAATAAATCATATTTCTCACATGACTAACCTTTTCAGCATCTTTGTATTCAGACTATCAATACACCAATGGCGTTAGGCAAATTCCTCCAGCTGAAATACTTGGAGATTGCATTGACTTCTACAAATTTTTCTCCAGACTTTGACTTTAGCTCCCTGGTATCTTTTTTGATGGATCTCCCACCTTGGAGACGTTCATCTTACGTGTAAGTCTTCGTTTACCTTTGAAAAGCTGCCTATGATGAAAACCAAATTAGCAATTATCTGTGGTAATATGTACTTTTAAAATGTATTTATATGACAACAACAATAGTATCGATGACCTAGCTAAAAAACTTCGCAAGCTGTGAACCAGCCTCATTCCTGTTTCTGAACCTAGCGACTCAGACTTGAGAAACCTAACGGTTCAGATTTTACTATTTATCTAATGTGCAGAAGATCTACATATCATTTCACTAATAAGAGGAGTGAAACACAGAAGTGGAAAAGAAAATCCTCCTGCCCAAAGACACACCCAGACACATGTTTTACACTCAATCAAGAGAGGTAAAACATGGAACAGGGGACCAGAAAACCCAGAACTAAAAATCACATAACAACATACATGGCTTGTGCAGCTGGTCAGCTGCCACTTCATGCAAGTTTATTTCCCTTCTGTATTCTGAGTTCATGACCTATCTGATTTCCAGGTGAGGGATCGTCCTGTTTGGCTGCTGAAATAAAGCCCGATCCTAACTGCTTGTGCGAAATAGTTGGCTCGCAGGTCCAGCTTCCAGAGGTATGAGATGAGATCGTTATAGTGATAGTCTACGTAATTTCAAGTGTTGGAAACAAAATTGTCAGTGTTCACTGCTAGAGCTGGATAAATTTTGGATTATAGGAATCTATTGGTCTACCATTCTATCTGATATCCGTGAAAGATCAAGTCTAGAGTTCCTTTGCAAGTTAAAGGCTCTGTATATCATTAAAAGATGGGGATACCTGAGGTTATGGCCAGTTAAAAAACAGTATAACTGTTAACAAAAAAAGGTACATATAACTACATATTTGGATAGGAATTTCCACACGCTTTTCACTTCAACAAAGAACGCATTATTATCACATCTATTTTGTGGTGTTTATTATTTATCTCATGCTTGTGCAGGGCATTCTTCATCGGATACATGCCCTTATGTCATTACGGAGATGCTGCTCAGGCTGCCTGCGTGTCTCATGCTTTTTCTGCGTTCTTGGAGATGCTATTCCAATCTCATCATTTCTGTTAATTCACTATGCATAAATGAATGTGGATCTCGTATGATGAATTAACAGTAGATTTTATCACTAGAGTTGAGCACATTATGCAAAAATCACTCTGGCATGGGAGTGAAGAAATTTAGACTAAAAAACTACCCTTGTTCCACTATAGATCTCAGTTATCTTGATTGCTGGATTCAAGTTACCATGACACCTGGAATTAAGGAGTTTGAACTATCATTGTTTTGAAATCGGTGACATCAAGTACAGTTTTCCGTGTTCTCTTTTTATCTACTGAGAGGGCAAGCTCCATTCAGTCTTTGATGCTTTCTGCTTGTTCTATTCACTCCTAGGCACAAGTTGGTTGCATGAGTAGCCTCACAAATTTAGATTTGTATGAGGTCGACATCAGTGGCAAGGAACTATTATGTTTTCTGTCCAATTCTTGTGCTTTGGAGAAAATTTCCCTTTTGAACTACCATAATATAATTTGCTGCAAGATACCTTGCCAGCTGCAAAAGCTTAATATCCTGAGCGTGCTGAACTGCCAAAGGCTGGAGATGATTGATAGAAATGCCCCAAATCTCTCAACATTCTCCTGTACAGGATGCCAAATACATATCTCACTTGAACATGCATTTTCAAGTGAAAAGATTTGACTGCTACTATTCATCAAACACACTTTATTATGCTATTGTCAAACTTCCATTCATTGTGCCAATCCAAATCTCCAAACTCTATTTCTGTCAACCGGTGATGAGGTCAGTATTAAGCTTACTAACTAATCCATTTTAATGGAAGCAAAGTGCCATAGAATAGTTGTATGTTAAGCAGTACTCAATAAATCATATTTCTCACATGACTAACCTTTCAGCATCTTTGTATTCAGACTATCAATACACCAATGGCGTTAAGCAAATTCCTCCAGCTGAAGTACTTGGAGATTGCATTGACTTCTACAAATTTTTCTCCAGACTTTGACTTTAGCTTCCTGGTATCTTTTCTTCTCCCACCTTGGAGACGTTCATCTTACGTGTAAGTCTTCGTTTACCTTTGAAAAGCTGCCCATGATGAAAACCAAATTTGCAATTATCTGTGTAATATGTACTTTTAAAATGTATTTATATGACAACAACAATAGTATCGATGACCTAGCTAAAAAACTCGCAAGATGTGAACCAGCCTCATTCCTGTTTCTGAACCTAGCGACTCAGACTAAGAAACCTAACGGTTCAGATTTTACTATTTCTCAAATGTGCAAAAGATCTACATATCATTTGATTAATATGAGGAGTGAAACACAGAAGTGGAAAAGAAAATCCTCCTGCCCAAAGACACACCCAGACACATGTTGTACAGAAATACACTCAATCAAGAGAGGTAAAATATGGAACAGGGGCCAGAAACTCCAGAACTAAAAATCACATAACAACATTAAGCTCCTAGCGATCTTTCTCTTTGACCAAGCACCTGAGGACACACTCATCTGCATCTGCATGTAAGATTGTCCAGACATTTGGCCTTGTCTTATTAAAATTAAAAATCACATTCATTCCAGTGCAACCAGATTTCCCATGCTACTATAAAGTCTATAACGATGTATGTGTTGAGTCCTTTCCTGATTTCCTTTAGCAAATTCTTGACTTCCTGGTTGTGTTTAGCTTTCTAGCACAAGGCATTTGAAAAAGTGGAAACCAAGTATTACTTGCTGATTGGGAACTAGATTTTACTTGTTGCTGGATATTTCCTTAGCCATGGTTGTAACAAGTAAATAAATTACATGTTTGTGGTGAAGATTTGTGTATCCAGTCTAACTGAACCTTCTAGTTCACAAGGAAGAGACGCTGATACTTTATTCCTATGCAGATTTTGAGGCCAACCATTAGGCATGATTCGATTCTTGAAGATACTGATGGTGTTTCCTCACAACTACAATGCCTCTCAGAATGCTACCACGACAACCTCAAGAATGTGATGATAACAGGGTTTTGCTCCTCAAAGAGCATGGTCAAGCTCACTATACACATTATGCAGAAAGCAAGGTCACTAAACTGTCTTACGTTAGACACTACCCGCGGTCATGACAGAAGGTTTGCCAACATTGATAGGTGCTGGCCACTCCATGAGGAGGCACTTGTAGAGGCTGTAAAGGCTCGTGTTGCCATTGAAAGATACATGGAGGAGAGAGTGCCCCCATCTGTTAAGCTGTCTGTTAAGCTGAAGATTATCGAGCCATCCAGCAAGTGCAGATACAGATGAACAGGATATCCCTTGTTAGTTGTTACATGAACAAAGCTCATGTGCACGAATGTAATCTTTTGTTAGACTTGTTAAAAGTGACTAGACACTGTGCACCCTTGCCGGATAGATTCGCAACAGTATTATTTATCCACTTATAACAGTTAAATGTAATGTGCCTTTCTCATAAGTTTTGTGGTGTCATATCGTAATACTGTATGATGAAAAGTATGTGAGATTCTTGTACCTTTAATAGAAAAAACGGAGGCACTGAAGTTTTCGTGTTAGCATTGGACAATGCAGATGATTTAATTTTCTCCCCCTCCCCTGCAGCATACCACGCTTTAAGTTTGTTTCGTTTCTACAATCTTGTAACTTACTATATTTCGTACAATCTAGTTGTTCGCTAGCAGCATTTGTTGCAACAAATCATCGGTATCAACATGACAAGTCTGATGAAAAGGTGACTTCGAGGGCGCCCTGTGCAGTGCTTCTAGAGACTGACAGGTGGGGCCCGGTGGTCAAGCACAGTGCGCCTGTGTTGACTCCGACGGCCGCCGACGGGAGCCATACACGCTGGTGCGACTAGCTCGCCATCTAGAGCACCGCAGCAGCCACGTCGGCGACCATGGCAGCCCGATGGTGCTCCCGCGTAGCAGAGGCGGCGAACGGAGACTTCTCCGTCGACGGCGAAGTCGTCAGCGGCTCCCTCTCACTCAGGCGCGCGAACCCGTCCATCTAGCTAAACGAACGAGGCATGGCTCCTGGCGAGCTTGGCCACGCGCGCGCGGCAGCGCGCCAGAGCAGAGCTCGCCGGCATGGGGGCGTGGCGCCGTGGCGCGACCGGCGGCGGGGGCGCGGCGCGCCTAGGTGCGGGGGTGGGCCGCGCGGGCGGCGTGGCGCGCGGCTGCTCAACCTCCATCGGCTGCGGTAGCGGGGGCGAGGCGGGGAGTAGTGTCGTGACAGCCGACCCCACCCTGGACGACGAAGTCTAGGAAATTTCCCCAGTCCCAGATGGGCTCGCCGGCATCCGCTGGCACGCCGCCCAAACCAGGGGCGCCCGCCTAGCCGTAACCACCGCGCGCGTGCACGGCAGGATCAACTCCGGCGATTTGGAAGGGAACCCCTCACATTCCGAGGAGGCGGCCGGGGCGCGCCGCACGCTTGGCGGCGCGAGCGCACGGCTGGGCGGGATGGGGGTGCGACCATTGGCTGAGCAGGAAGAAGAAGCTTACAGATTGGGCCCACTGTGCAGAGATAGAGTTTCTACAACTGACCGGTTGGCCACAGAGGCGTGGACGGGGCCCCGGCGGCAGGTTAGTTACGCCAGCTGGACTGGCTGGGACCCACCAGGCTGGAGAGCGGCATGGGTGCGCCGGAAGAAGGCGAGCCGCCCCCACCGGGCGGTCCCCATGTCATGGTCGGGCACGGGTGATGACCGCCTTCACCGACCTTACACTTCCCAACCCCTCGCCGTCTCACCCGTGACCGCGCCCAAACTAACCGTCGCCCAAAGAAACTTTGCGTTCGCTCGCTTCCTCCCCCGCCTTCTCTCCCCTCCCGCCCGCCACCGCAATCGCCAAACCACGCCCGTCAAGACCACCGCCAAGACGAGTCTTCCACCACCGGGCGGCCTCGATGGAGGTGTACCGACGGCAGGGCCATGCCGCGCAGCCCGCGCCTCACACCTTCTTCCCTCCACGCCGACGCGGACGGCTCGGCGTACCTCACCCAGCCACAAGGTCGCCGCCACATCCTCCCTCCAGAGCGCCGCGCCAACGGAGGTACCCACCGTCCGCCCCCACCCCGTGCCGCCCGGGCCGCCCGCGGATCCGCGCCGGCCGGGTGGAGAGAGGAGCGGCCCGGGCGCCGAGTGGAGCGCTCGTCGGGCGGGCGATGGCGGCAGCCGACGCCATCGACGACACCCGCCCACGGGCGCTTCCTTTTTGAAGTTTCACCTGTGGGGAGGCGCCCCCACCCGAATATATTCAAAGTGCCCTAAATCGAGCCGATAGCCTCGCTTTTAAGGAAAACGAGGCCAAACCCCGGCGCCCGCTTAATTGTGGAAAACCGGACTAAAATCAGACAACGGCCTCGGAACCGAGGCAATGGTGTGGCTAAACCACAAAAGAGACAAAAACAACAACAACAACAACAACAAGCTCTCCAAAGATTGAGAGAGAGGTGGCTATCCACAATTACAACAAAAGAGATAGAGAGAACTTAGCCCAAACGAGGGAAACTCTAGGCGAGGCCGCAAGGCGCCCACCGAGCGCCGACCGCGCCCCGCCGAACAAAGATACTCGGGCCGCTTTCACCAACGCCGTAGAGCCCACCTCCACCCTCGTAGCTACGCCGGCTCCACGGGGGGTGGAATGGGACTAAGAATGACGGCAGCCCGCAAGCGAAGGATCAGCGGACACAACGACCTCCCCATCGAACCGGTGGCGACATCCTCCAAAGACATCCGGGCCCACTTGCCACCACCCAACGCCGACCGCGGGAGGAACCGTGGGGATGGCGGCGGCCGGGTGGAAACACCACCGCATTTGATATTCTCGCACCACCAGGAGACCGGCGACGGAGCAGTAGGCGCCAGCCGAGGGCACTCGCCGACGCCGGCGACGCCCAAACAACCGAGGCCAAGAGGGGCTTACAACAACACGGGAGAGAGCACACGGGAGAAACACAAGACCACGGCACGAGCTGGACTCTACTCCTCCACGCTGGCGCCCTCAAGAGGGTCACGGCGCCGAAAACGCAGCGCCATCGGCTCTAGAGAACTAGAGCTAGGCTTTCGCCAAGAGGGAGATCGACAAATACATCGGTCGAAGAGTTGGGAGGAAATCAACGCCCCTAAGGAGGTGAACAGGCGCCAAAGGCGTTGCCGCCAATCGCAAGACAGTCTTGCACTTTGCCGCCAAGGCTCCCAAACTCGGACCAAAGTTCGTCAATTTAGAGACCAAGAGACCAAACCTCGCAAACAAACCCCAACGACCGAAGGGGAGCCACCCACGGGACGCCGGCGCTGGAGGAGTTCAAGAAGCCGAGGGACGAGAGGGTAGTAGAGACGCGCCGCCCCACCGCCCGGCAAGCCAGCATACAACCGCGCGGCTCACGACCCGCGGAGAAGGAATCGGGCACGCGCTGCCCCGCCGCCCAAGATGCAGGCCGCCCGAACGGGTAAGGCCCGTCTTCTTCACCGGGCCGCCACCATCCGCAGAAAGAACGGCGCAGATCGAGGTGGGGGTCGGGTGTCGGCATGCTAGGTAGGAGACCGAGGTCGCCGCCGGCAGCCCGGCTTAGGCCGCCATGCCCGACCGCCACCGCGGCGCCCGCTCCAAAGCGATCTAGGGCGTGTAGGGCCGGCCCGATTGCAGAGGCGCGTGGAGACCCGAGCTGCGCCGCCAAGGAAGGCAAAAACCACCGGGGCAGGGACCTCCCCAAGGGGCGCACAGGCCGCCGGGAGCACGAGGGGGAGAGGGGGGCTCGGCCCGAGCACGCCGTCGGAGGTCGCCCAAGCCGGCCGCGCTGGCGACGTCATCCACCGGCTCGGAGAGGGCGGATCCGGGCGGGGCGGAGCGCCGGATCGGGACCCGGCGACGAGGGATCCGAGGCCCCCAAGGCCCTCCTCCACTTGGCCGGGCCGACCATGGAGCTGGAGATGGGGGTGAGGGGGGGGGGGAGACGGGCTGCAGGGAGGGCTGCGAGGATTCCCCCCGCCGCCATCACGGAGGGCCGCGCGGGCCTCCCCGGCGGCGCCTCAGGCGGCGGCAAGGGCGGGCGGAGGAGGGGAGGGAGTACGGCGGCGGCGGTGGGCAGCCCGCCCGTGTCGCCCGAGGAGCGACGCTGGGACGGGGGACGCGGTTTTTTCCCACGGGGCTTCCTTTGCCCGCTGGGTTGCGACGCCAGAGTGGGGGTTACCCAGCGTGAACGGGAGGAGCGTGCTGCCGCGATGGAGTTTGGAGGCCGCGCCCGTCGCATCGCCAGCGCCCGTCGCACCGCCAGCGCCCGCCATGGAGGAGGCGCTCGGCGGCACCGGCTGATGCTCAGCGGGCCTGCTCGAGCTCCGGCTCGTAGGGGTCGTCGTGGCCAGGGGTATGGGCCCCGGTGCTCGGCGTTGCTACACACAGCCGGGGTCCATTCTGGGTTCCCTGGTCGATTCTCGATCGAAGCAGGCCGGCTACGTGGCGCAGAACGCCGTGATCGGCCTTCCTCTCGTCGCGCGCGGCGGCGACCTGGAGCCGAGGATCCGAGCCCCTGGGTGGAGGCGGGATGATCGTCGTCGTGCCTGCTGACGACGTCGCCCGTCTCGCTGCACCCGCAAGGCTGTGGCAGAACCTGCCCAGGCGCGTCAGGCGCGGGAAGCACGGCTCTGCATCGCGCCTGCATCGGCACGGGTAGCTGTGCTCCTCCTGCTTCGCCTCGAGGTAAGCCTCTCAATTGCTTCTGACGCGTGCCGTGACCAGATTACAACATGAGTACCGAATCGTACAATTTAGAATAGAATTAGCATAGTTTTGTTAGGGTAAAATAAAAGAAATTCTGCTGAATGGTAGGCCTTATTTGGGTGGGCCAGGGAAGGGATTATAATCCAAAAGTGTTTTCGGATGTTCAGTTCCGAAAGGATAGAGTAAATGATGTTGAATATTGCTTTCGGCACCTGTACATATTTGCTCCATATAGCTGATGTTTATTTACAGAGTTATCGGAATAACTGCAATCTTGTACTGAAATAAGCTTATGATTGAAGCATGATTGAAATAAGCTATCATGCTTTATACTCTAGACTTGAGGCAGCTTGAGAACCCCAATCTTGTACTGAAACAAGCTTGAGAACCCCAATCTTGTACTCTAGACTTGGCCTTATTTCAAGCATGATTAGCTCTGTGTATGCTTTATACTCTAGACTTGAGGCAGCTTGAGAACCCCATTCTTGTACTCTAGACTTGGCCTTATTTCAAGCATGATTAGCTCTGTGTATGCTTTTATACTCTAGACTTGCGCTTATGATTGTACTGAAAGAAGCCTTGCATGATAGCTTATGTTTGTATTGAAAGAACCCCAATATGCCTGCTACTTTGCAGCCCGAGCCGGAGCCAGAGGCAGCGGTACCAGAGCCGGAGACAGAGGCAGCGGTACTGGTACCAGCCCACCCATTTGGCGTGCAGGCCATGCTGAGTCAGCTCGACAAGCTTTACCGTGGGATGGTGGCCAAGCAAGCCAGCATCCGTGAACACGTCGATGGTCTCAGAAATATTGAGATGCTGGCCCGCAGTGGCAAGTACAACTCTGATACACCCGTCAAACGAGCGGTGCAACAAGAGGAGGAGATTGTGGTGAGGCTCGTGGAGAGTTACAACACTATCAAGGACGAGACGGAGGGGTATCGGCTCAGATCACAGCGGAAGGTTTCACTCCCCGGCGGCACCGGCTGTGCTCAGCGAGAGCCCCGATGAGATTGTGACGGTTTCCATCCTTCGCCGCCTGCGCCGCCGCCAGCTCCTGAAGGAGCAGATGGACAACAGGTTTTAAACCT
This sequence comes from Hyparrhenia diplandra, assembly GCA_015847255.1. Taxonomy (NCBI): domain Eukaryota; kingdom Viridiplantae; phylum Streptophyta; class Magnoliopsida; order Poales; family Poaceae; genus Hyparrhenia; species Hyparrhenia diplandra. The sequence continues at coordinate 39,192 of JADLZK010009371.1, forward strand.
GTAGCTATGAAATCATATTCATTCCCTAGTTGAGCTTTATTCATTTACCAGTCTGCTGGGGAACAACCTGACCCTTGTAATTGGATTCTGAGCAAGTGTTTGGGTGAGAAATCAGACTGCTACGGTAGATGTAAGGCAAGGCTGTTTTCGCTGTTCATTGGGTATGCTTTCCGACTATTCAAAGGCTGAGATAATATGTGTGGCAACACATAGTTGTTGCAAGAGGTTTCCGGAATCTCACATACTTTCATCATACAGTATTACGATAAGACACCACAAAACTTATGAGAAAGGCACATTACATTTAACTGTTATAAGTGGATAAATAATACTGTTGGGAATCTATCCGGCAAGGTGTAGTGTCTAGTAAATTTTAACTAGTCTAACAAAAGATTACATTCGTGCGCATGAGAGCTTTGTTCATGTAACAACTAACAAGGGATATCCCGTTCATCTGTATCTGCACTTGCTGCATGGCTCGATAATCTTCAGGTTCACAGATGGGGGCACTCTCTCCTCAATGTATCTTTCAATGGCAACACGAGCCTTTACAGCCTCTACAAGTGCCTCCTCATGGAGTGGCCAGCACCTATCAATGTTGGCAAACCTTCTGTCATGACCGCGGGTAGTGTCTAACGTAAGACAGTTTAGTGACCTTGCTTTCTGCATAATGTGTATAGTGAGCTTGACCATGCTCTTTGAGGAGCAAAACCCTGTTATTTTTTTGAAGTTTCACCGGGGGGCGTTCCCCACCTGAATTTTATATATATTGGCCCAAAATGGCCGGATATTGTCCAGTTAATTTTGGAAAACCGGACTAAAACCATACAACAGCCTCTGCTCTGAGGCAGGATTGTGGCATATCCACTGATCAACGCAACACAACGGACTCTCAAGCATAGAAGTGAGAGGTGGCTAACCACGAGATACATCAAAGAAAGAGAAAGAAAGAACTCCAAGGGGAAACCACTACGAGTGTCATGGAGCAGGAGCACGCCGATGATGCCTCAAGGAGGTGAATGACGCCCGGGGCGTAATCATCATCGCCAGCGGAAGCTTAGCAAGGCTTCGCCCGACTCATGTGCCAAAACTTGTAGGGACCTGGCCGGCCGAGGAGGCAATGAGAGGTTCTTCAGCAACGCCTTCAAGAAGGAAATTCATCGTCGCTGGCCCAACCAAGATCCGAGCTGAGCTTTCGCGGAACCTTCACCCCGACTCCTCGGCGGTGTCACCACGCCGCAATGTTGAACCCCGACTCTTTGCCCTCCCGAGAAGAGGCATGGGGAGGGCTCGCGACGTAATCGACGCAGCCCGCCGCCGGCTCGCCCGCGACCAAAACCGCCGCGCACCACGCGGCTTGAAGAAGAAGAAGCACCACCGCCATGAGAGGCACCCACTGTGCCTTGGTCCCGTTGGACCGGCGGCCGCTCCCACGGATCCGCTTCTGGCGTCCACGGCCGCTTCGGACTCGCCCGCGGCGATGGGAGGCGCGCACGACCGAGCGCTACCGCCGCCACACGTCGCCCGACGCAGCGGACTACGCCCACGACGACGCGGAGGCGCGCACCGACAACATCGGCCGCCCCCACCTTGCGGGCCGTGCGGACTCGCCCGCGCGGCAGCGGAGGCGCGCCGACCGACGTGCGCCGGGCGCCGCCATGTGTCTGAGCCGCTCCGGTTCGCCAGCACGATGGGAGCGCCAAGACCCGGCAGCGCCCGGCGCCGCCCATCGCCGCTGGAACCGCTGGCTCGCCCGCGATTTCGTCGCCGCCACGGGGACGACGGAACCAAGAGAGATCCGTGAAGAAGACATCACATGCACGCAGCCCCGCCGGCATGCCCGCTGCCAAACCATGCACACAGGGTCCCCGCAAATGCACGCGAAGAACACCAAACCAACACAGAAGACCACCAGAAACGAAGTCCGGGCGATGGGTGACAACCGGCGCCAAATCGGTCGGGAGGCACCCGGAAGCCCCGCCCACCGCCCCGCCGCCGAAGAAGCTCGCAGGAGCCCCGGCCCACGCTGAACGGGCCACGGGATGGCCGGATCCGGACGGGCGCCGCGGACTGCGACCCCGGCGCGGCCCGGCCGACGCCGGAGAAGAAGGGAGGCCCCGGCAGCCGGGCGGATGCCTTGTCGCCCGAGCGACGGATCCGCAGTAGCGAGACCTCGAGATCAAGCATAGGCAGCCCGGATCGGCTCGCCTACGCGCCCTTACCGCCATCCATGGAAGGACGGGACCAGAGCTGGAGATGGGAGAGAGAAGAACGGATGAGAGAGGAGGAGGGGAGAGGGGGCTGCGGCGGGAGGCCTTGTTGGGCGCCGTCGCGGGGCCGCCGCCGCCGCTAGCGGGGAAGGCGGCCGGCGGCCGGAGGGAGGCGCGGTGGAGGCTGGGCGGTGGCGGCGGTGTCGCCCCCTCCCGCCGCCCCAGGAGGCGACGCTGAGGGTACGCGCTCCCGTTCCCGGCTCGAACCCCCCAGCTTTAATCCCAAAACCCTGTTATCATCACATTCTTGAGGTTGTCGTGGTAGCATTCTGAGAGGCATTGTAGTTGTGAGGAAACACCATCAGTATCTTCAAGAATCGAATCATGCCTAATGGTTGGCCTCAAAATCTGCATGGGAATAAAGTATCAGCGTCTCTTCCTTGTGAACTAGAAGGTTCAGTTAGACTGGATACACAAATCTTCACCACAAACATGTAATTTATTTACTTGTTACAACCATGGCTAAGGAAATATCCAGCAACAAGTAAAATCTAGTTCCCAATCAGCAAGTAATACTTGGTTTCCACTTTTCAAATGCCTTGTGCTAGAAAGCTAAACACAACCAGGAAGTCAAGAATTTGCTAAAGGAAATCAGGAAAGGACTCAACACATACATCGTTATAGACTTTATAGTAGCATGGGAAATCTGGTTGCACTGGAATGAATGTGATTTTTAATTTTAATAAGACAAGGCCAAATGTCTGGACAATCTTACATGCAGATGCAGATGAGTGTGTCCTCAGGTGCTTGGTCAAAGAGAAAGATCGCTAGGAGCTTAATGTTGTTATGTGATTTTTAGTTCTGGAGTTTCTGGCCCCCCTGTTCCATATTTTACCTCTCTTGATTGAGTGTATTTCTGTACAACATGTGTCTGGGTGTGTCTTTGGGCAGGAGGATTTTCTTTTCCACTTCTGTGTTTCACTCCTCATATTAATCAAATGATATGTAGATCTTTTGCACATTTGAGAAATAGTAAAATCTGAACCGTTAGGTTTCTCAGTCTGAGTCGCTAGGTTCAGAAACAGGAATGAGGCTGGTTCACATCTTGCGAGTTTTTTAGCTAGGTCATCGATACTATTGTTGTTATCATATAAATACATTTTAAAAGTACATATTACACAGATAATTGCAAATTTGGTTTTCATCATGGGCAGCTTTTCAAAGGTAAACGAAGACTTACACGTAAGATGAACGTCTCAAGGTGGGAGAAGAAAAGATACCAGGAAGCTAAAGTCAAAGTCTGGAGAAAAATTTGTAGAAGTCAATGCAATCTCCAAGTACTTCAGCTGGAGGAATTTGCTTAACGCCATTGGTGTATTGATAGTCTGAATACAAAGATGCTGAAAGGTTAGTCATGTGAGAAATATGATTTATTGAGTACTGCGAACATACAACTATTCTATGGCACTTTGCTTCCATTAAAATGGATTAGTTAGCAAGCTTAATACTGACCTCATCACCGGTTGACAGAAATAGAGTTTGGAGATTTGGATTGGCACAATGAATGGAAGTTTGACAATAGCATAATAAAGTGTGTTTGATGAATAGTAGCAGTCAAATCTTTTCACTTGAAATGCATGTTCAAGTGAGATATGTATTTGGCATCCTGTACAGGAGAATGTTGAGAGATTTGGGGCATTTCTATCAATCATCTCCAGCCTTTGGCAGTTCAGCACGCTCAGGATATTAAGCTTTTGCAGCTGGCAAGGTATCTTGCAGCAAATTATATTATGGTAGTTCAAAAGGGAAATTTTCTCCAAAGCACAAGAATTGGACAGAAAACATAATAGTTCCTTGCCACTGATGTCGACCTCATACAAATCTAAATTTGTGAGGCTACTCATGCAACCAACTTGTGCCTAGGAGTGAATAGAACAAGCAGAAAGCATCAAAGACTGAATGGAGCTTGCCCTCTCAGTAGATAAAAGAGAACACGGAAAACTGTACTTGATGTCACCGATTTCAAACAATGATAGTTCAAACTCCTTAATTCCAGGTGTCATGGTAACTTGAATCCAGCAATCAAGATAACTGAGATCTATAGTGGAACAAGGGTAGTTTTTTAGTCTAAATTTCTTCACTCCCATGCCAGAGTGATTTTGCATAATGTGCTCAACTCTAGTGATAAAATCTACTGTTAATTCATCATACCGAGATCCACATTCATTTATGCATAGTGAATTAACAGAAATGATGAGATTGGAATAGCATCTCCAAGAACGCAGAAAAGCATGAGACACGCAGGCAGCCTGAGCAGCATCTCGTAATGACATAAGGGCATGTATCCGATGAAGAATGCCCTGCACAAGCATGAGATAAATAATAAACACCACAAAATAGATGTGATAATAATGCGTTCTTTGTTGAAGTGAAAAGCGTGTGGAAATTCCTATCCAAATATGTAGTTATATGTACCTTTTTTTGTTAACAGTTATACTGTTTTTTAACTGGCCATAACCTCAGGTATCCCCATCTTTTAATGATATACAGAGCCTTTAACTTGCAAAGGAACTCTAGACTTGATCTTTCACCGGATATCAGATAGAATGGTAGACCAATAGATTCCTATAATCCAAAATTTATCCAGCTCTAGCAGTGAACACTGACAATTTTGTTTCCAACACTTGAAATTACGTAGACTATCACTATAACGATCTCATCTCATACCTCTGGAAGCTGGACCTGCGAGCCAACTATTTCGCCGCAGTTAGGATCGGGCTTTATTTCAGCAGCCAAACAGGACGATCCCTCACCTGGAAATCAGATAGGTCATGAACTCAGAATACAGAAGGGAAATAAACTTGCATGAAGTGGCAGCTGACCAGCTGCACAAGCCATGTATGTCCGTTAATCAAACTCCTGTTTAACAATAAATTGTAAAGGAACTAATCCATCCCAAATTGTAAGCTTGCCATCTAGACATACACATCCAGACGCATGGGAAAATTTATGTATATGGAAAAGCCAAATCGATTTACAATTTAGAACATCCAGACGCATGGGAAAATTTATGTATATGGAAAAGCCAAATCGATTTACAATTTAGAACGGAAGTGGTAGGATTTAAGGGCTTGATAACTACAACTGTCACAGGGGAGGAAAACAGATCTACGCACATAATTTCAGCGATCCTCGTGGTACAAACCAAGAAACTGGGAGGAACAGGAGGCCTACTTGTTATCGCATCTTGCCTGCGCACCTCCATCTGTTCAGGAGTCAGGTTTCACCATGGCCGCCATCCCCAGATCTAATCTAATCCAAAGCCACTGACGCCCTCGCCGATTTATATGTACTGAAAACCGCAGAAGTACAATGGCGGCGATGGTGCTGCGACCTTCGAGCAGAGGACGGGAGTCTGGTAGCGATTTTGCCGATTTCGGCGTAGAGAATCGATGTGACCGGAAAAAAATGTAGTTCTTTTCTTTTTAAAAAAAGGAGAAAAATATACTTCTATGCGTATTACTGATTGACGTGTTTAGATAAAAATATTAATTAATCTACCCTCTTAACGCACCAACTTATCTCGTATTCAAATCTATTCAAATGAACGCCTCATATTACTTCTCAACTTTCTCTCTCCTTACTCTTTCACGGTTGGACGATCGGGATTGAGTGTACGGGCCTCCCATCCTCTCACTCATTGCCTCCCATCCTCTCACTCATTACATCCCGCAATTTCTACCCGCACCATGCCAGCAGCGCGCAACGCTTGGCCCGGGTTCGATTCAATCCCACGCACTTCCTCCTAATTTTCTTCTCTTTACGGAAAATCGAAAAAAAAAACACGCACATCGCACACCTGCAAAGCCAAGCCAGGCCGCAGGCCCCCAGCCCTCCGTCCCACAACCCCCACGCTCGAAACCCTAGGTCCAGCCGTCGGCGGTGTGGCAGCGATGGCTGCTGCTGCGGCGGCGCATTGGAGGACGCGGGCTCCAGTCCGTGGGAGCAAGCGGTGGCGACACACGTGACTCCGACTCCTCTCCCCTCTCTGCCCCCATCTCGTCGCGCACGCCACACCCAAGAACCGGATGCTGCCGCCCCATGCCTTTGCGCGCTGGAGCACCACGCGAGCTCCACGGTTCGTCCCTCAGGTTGCTCATATTTCTTCTTTTTTTCGTCTCTTTTTCACCCATGATTCTCTCCCACGCTACGGGCGCGATTTCCTCGATATGGTTTGGGTTTTGCAGTCGCCGCCATGCCTGATCCGATCAACTAGGCCGGCAGCCCAGGCCTAGGTGCGGTCCCAGATCACAGATGGTCAGATGGGAGGAGATGGCTGCCCCTCGTAACAAGGCAATGCTGAGGATTGTTCCTGGCGACGAAATTGACTCCACAATCACAGGAAAATTACCCACAAGGTTCAGTTGCAGTTCCTGGCGACGAAAAATATGATGTATACATGAGTATTGATGTTTTTGGACGAAATACATTTGGTGGTCGTCAATGGACTGTATGTGTTCTCTTCTTTTATTCAATTCAAATTGAGATTACCTTTTAAACTGAATTCTAGCATTAGTACGCCTAGGTAAGAAATCTTGGTACGAAACATGACAATTTCAGTACTTCTCAAAAATGACTGACGAGCAGGTACCTGGCGGAAGCACATGTGCAAGCTCTGCAATTCGATGAGGGCATGAGGTAGAGAGGCTGTGCGTGCAGCTGTTCAAGATTGATGAGGTTGCATGGTTGTTTGAGGAGCGTTTCTGGAGCAGGAGTGTGCATGGTGCTTCTCATCCTGATACTCTTGCCTCTTGGTGCGTACAGCAAGCTTGCTGCAATCTATGGTGCCATGGGAAGGTACGTGTCATAACCTGTTCCTCTGCTACCTAGAGTCATTTGATTCAAAGTCTGTATTCATATCAAAGTGGTAGCAGGCTATTGTTTCAACGCTTTGGGTGTAAGGTCTTTGTTCTCTTACTAAAGTGGTATGTTAAGATATTCCTGCAATTTATTTGCTATGCAATTGTCTAATGAGTTATGAGGACCAAATATATTTTGAATCAAGCTATTTATCAATAAATAAAGTCATGTTCAGTGATGGTCCAACAACTATTTAACTGATCAGTGACATGCCCGCAAGGCTGGGGGCGTGGAAGAGATGAGCGGCGTCTTGGTATGGAGATCCTCATGGCAGGCTGAGACGAGGGGCCGCTTGAGCTGCCCATCCTTGCAACGTCTGCTTGGGCTCTTCAATTTTGTGTGCTAAAGTCATGATGCCCGCCCGAAGCCCGTACAAACAGATCTGTTGGTGTCTGGTAGTATTATTTTAAGGTAATGTGCATCGCTTCATCGAACGAGTCAACCAGATTGTGCACAAATTTCAGTTATGTTTCTAATTGTCCATGGGCAGATTGTGCTTCTTGATTTGAATGTCGCCGAGAGGGTAGGCCTGAAGCATGGGAAGGCGATCCGACAATTCAACTATTCTGTTACCGTGTAAATGGGTATTTTCGTGCATAGGTGTGTGCAATTCTAATGCCATCTCACATTTAATTTTCCAGGCCTTTCTAGGAAGTAGCTTTATCCACAATTGCTTCTGGAGTAGTATATGCATTGAACAGGGACTTGATTTTTGAGGAAGCCTTTGCATTCATTGTTTCGATTCTTTTCACTTTCTCTTCTACAGTATGTGAAGTTTCAAAAAAAAAAAAAAAAAAAAAAAATAAATAGAGAAGCTATTCATTGTCAGTTAAAGGATACCTGCTATGATTTGGAGATGCATATCTCATTTTGTTTTCCTTTAGCATGTGGATCATAGTTTTGGAGGACCTAGAAGAATGATCAATTTAACAACTGCATAATTAAATAATTAATATATGTTGCAATTATTTCTCTGACATCACTGGGAAGCTGAAACATTTGGGGGCTGTAACTGTATTTCCTCACATCAGCTTATTAGATTATTCGCAGCATAATTAATACTACTATAAGCAAAAGCAGTATATCCTGCATGGCTGATTGAATTGCTGTTGCGGTGCTGCAAATGGAGTTCATACACTACCTATGCACGCATGATACAATGGTTTTATTAACTAAAGCTAAGTTGCCATCCTGATGCTTGGCTTGGCTGCATGAGTTCTACTTCAGAGTTGACAATATATTTGAAATTTCTGATATGGGAAGGGTCAGAGTTCAGGACAGACGATGAGCACCTGCTGCGTGCTTCTCAACTTCTGAATGGGTGTGCTGAACACTTGAACTCCATCTTGATTATTAGCAATGTCATTACTGAAACCTGATTATTATTTGTAAGCTAATATTTGCAACAAATCTCTCAATTCTTTCCTGTTTTTTGATGTTAATATAGGTGTGGTTAAAAATGTCAGAGCAGGATTGGTTGGTTCATGATTGCAGCAAGGTTTTGGATGGACATAAACTGAATAATGTATTACAAAACAAGAGATATGTGATGCCTAAACAATTAATTTGGCCCGCTCTTAAGGGACATGAATTGATGCATTTGCTTAAATTTGGCTCATAGCGTTAGCATGAACAAGATACTATTATTTGTGGTATGAGCAAAACTATAAAAAAAATATCATCTTTTGGTTATTTTCATATGCATCATTGAAATAAAACCGTTTATGTTAGCACGGGCATTATACTAGTATTTATAGCGCTATGGAAATAATGTTACGAGAAATCTAATGATATTTATTTAATTTAATACTATATTGACATTACAATATACTTTCATAAATATGATTATTTTTTAAAACGGAGGGAGATGTGCAAATATTTATAGAATGGAGGGAGTATTTTTAGCTAAAAATAATTCATAGCTACCTAGATTTGCAAGAAGTTAAACCTTTGAGTCATTTCACATGACACGCGGCTAAATATCGAAGTCATGCCAACACGCATGGTGTGACTCCTGCAACGCTCCACCCATGATCTATCGCCACCGGGAAATGAGATGGAGCTGTAGTTGCGCCGAATGGAATGATGTGCCTGCCAGCGAGTCATTTTAGAATATACATATTAATTTTTTTTTTGGTATATGCTTATTTATTTGGTCAAAGTTATATTAAATATTTAATTTATCGAGGTGGGAATGACACATATTTTGAGACAGGGGAGTGTACTTATTAAATATTGTAAACAATAGCATATTAATATATTTAATTTAATCCAACTTGAGGTTAGTTGACACGGTAGCCCTTGGGCCCAAAGTAGTGAAGCTATGGTAATAGCCTAGGGCAGGATGAACGGTGACATGGTGGTTGCCAATAAAGTTGGGTGGAAAACTTCGGGTTGGGAACAAACCAATTTCTCTGTCCAAGAAGGTGATTTAAGAACGTGGATGGGTCTCAAAATGTTTTCCTTCCTAAGGACGTATAAAATGGTGGTACATCAAATTGGATCAAGTAAATGACAGGTGGGTTAATAAGGATCATGTACCAAAGTTACTCGACCCCATGCAAAGGTAATGTGTGGTTAACCTAGTTTGTGTATGCTCTTTTATTCTCTCGATGACAAAGGGAGAGATAATGTGTGAAAAAATGGTAATAAATGATGAGATCAAAGGTTAAGGTGGAGTGATAGATGATGGAGAGCTGGGGATTCAATCATGCCATATACATCCACATAACACTTTCTACATAAGATATATCCAAGCACACATGGGAACACAGGAATCACCTGAGCAGCTCGACCAGGACTCCTAGAGTGACAAGCTTTGCCTTGAAGCACTCATCGCTGGCCATTACATGGGGTACTCCTCAAGCTCAATGGCTGCCACGAGCTCCTCTGCTCTAGGTTCCACATCCGGCGAGGGAGATGTGGATCCTGCCCCCAATCTCATCCGCGGAGAGGCTGGGTGGCATGTCACCCTTAGTCTCCTTTGTGCAACACACCGGCCTTAGTCTACCTACTGGCCTCCGAGGCCAAATCCACATCGGCCTAGGCGTGGGCGGGGAGGGGATGTGGAGTGGGCGGCATCGACAATGGGTGTGTGGGGCTAGGTTTTTGGGGCTTGTTTATTTTTGTTTGCAGGTATTGGGTTTTTGGGCTGGATGTCTAGTGGTATGGCTCATGGATTGTAGGAGGTGTGTATTCTCCATGACGGATTCTAAGTCTTTCACAGAGATTCCGTCATGGATTAAACGAGTTCTTGTAGTAATACTGACGTGGCTTGATATTGAGTTGTACCATCACAGAGTGTGTGACTGGCTACCTAAGTAGCAACAAAGTGAATGTCATAACTAGGTAGTGACTCACCCCACACGGGGTGGACCTTCATTTTTCGGTGACTCTTTATGCCCCATATGATTTGTAGGTTCATAACTAGGGTTGTTTATAGTATCTGCCTCGGTGTCCATCACTCAAGACTGAGGGACGCACCACGTTGTCATCAACACGGTGCCACTGGATCTTGGATCTTCGGACGAAGAAGTGAGAAAGCGAGAGCCCACCGCCACCACACGCCTTGGTCACCGCACCACTCCGGCCAACCACTTTGTCCGTTGTCATTCAATGAGAACACCGGGTGCTTGGCCTCAGTAACACCCGTGTTTTTTTGCATCATTTTAAAATTCACTAAAAATTTGAACTTTTTCGAATTACAACTAAAACTTGATTTATTTTTTCCGCTAAAAACCGAAACCCCGCTTTCGAAAAAACGCATGTCATCATATAGAAAATTAGGTTTCCCTTTGTTTGTTGCTTGTGAACCTTATGGTGACCGAAGATGCAAGGTAAGCCCTAGATTCGATTTATGGAAGTATAATATTGCATGAGTAAATGGTTTACTTAATTTTCATCTGGGAATCAAATACCGACTCACGTGTGTACCAAAATACATATGAATATTTTTATGAGCATAACAAATAAATATTCTCGACAATAATAGTCATGGGAATATAAACGTGCTTATGAAAATATTTATAAAATACATAGGTCACACATGAAATAATAAGAAAGGGGGGAATATGTGTGTACACATATATACTTAATTGTATGAGCACCTTGAATAAATATTCTCATAAATAAAAGCTTAGAGAGAATATAAGTTCAAGACCTTATGCAAGCAAATATAATAAATATATATATGTACACACACAAGATAATAGAAAAGGGAAAAGGAAAAGGAGAAATAAGAAGAAGAGAGAAGAAAAAGGGAAAGGAAATGAAGAGTGAGCTCGGGCTCAATCTCTCTTTCTCCTCTCCCGCCCGACCCTTCACCGGGTCCCCTTCCTCCCTTCCTTCTTTCCCACTTCGAGCCAGCCCAACTCGGGCGAGCCCCCCCCAAATGCCACGAGCCCACCGCTGGCCTCTTCCCTCCCCCTTTACCGCCGACAAATGGGGCCCGTGAAGCCGCCGTCGTCCTTCCGGGTCCGGACGCCGCGCGCGACGTGGAGACGGCTCGGCCCCGCTTGCTGCCGCCGACGACCACCGCACAGGAACACGGCCTGGCGCCAGCTCAAGGCCACCGTATCGTGATCCAACACGAGGACACGCCGCAGAGCACCTTTCAATGCCTACGGCCGACGGCCGCCGCCTCGTGGTTTCGGCGACGGCCATGGCTGCGGACACCTCGCCACACCGGCGTTGTAGACAAAGACGAGGGAGCGGTGTGCCTCGTGGGAGGAGCGCATCTGAGCATGAGTGGGACACCACGAGCCACGGCCGGTAACCGGCCACGCGAGAACGCGACAAGGTACGCCCCGCCATGGCGACGACCACCACCGGCCGTGGGTGATGCGACCCGACGGCCCGGCCCGGCTCATCGAAAGCACGGAACACGCGTGCGTCGGCGACCGCATCACGGCGGAAGACGGTGTAACACCCTAGTTCTAAGCATGTCATTAACATCGCATTTCATGAGCATAATCATCATTTAGTTACATGCATTCATGCACATGAAATGATAGATGCCATTTGCATGTTTAATTGTATTCAAATTGCTTGTTATGTTTTTGCCTTGTCATTTCATGTATGAAATGTTTGCATATTTAATTGTTTATTCTTTATTTATTCTTAGAAATGTTTCTAGGATGTGTTAGAGCAAGGTTGATGTTGGTCATGTTCTCTAACCATGCTTAATTAGAGTAGTTTGACTTGTTTTGACCCAGTTTGACTTGAGGATGATTTATTTTGTTTTGTTCAAAAGTCCTAGCTAGAGACCTTGCATGTGTGTGCACCCTTCATGACTTTGGTAGATAAATTAGGTGTAGAACAAAAAGATGTTAGAGGCCGGTTGCATGATTGTGAGTGGATCATGTCCAAAAGTCGAAGTTTGCTCGGATTGGAGGCTTAATTAGGGTTTACATTGACTCGGGACTAGTTTTACCGATCGACCGTAGTTTTAAATCCGCACTGAATTAGAGAAAGTTTGTATACATGAAAACGCTCAGAATTTCACGAGGAACATTTCGTTCAATTGGAGTTTTTCGCTAATTCGGCACGAATCACGATGCACTGTGGCGAAATACGTTGATTAGGGTTCGGTTTTAGGTCTTTAGAGACGCTCCCCCTTCTCCTCGTGTCTCTGGCCGGTCGACGCTTTTGTCACCATCGTTGCATTTCTTAAGCGCAATCACTAGAAACGGGGTTTAGAACCCATCTCTAATAACGGCGCCAGAATGCGCCGTTGACATTCCCAAGTAAAACCACCATGTCGGTGATCCGAATGGGAACGTCAACGGGATAGATCTTGCCAAATAAGATATTCATCCGCAAAGCGCCACGGATCTATCATTGTAGCATTTCACCGGGAAGTATTCGTGGTATCGTTATTTATATTTTTCCCAAAGGAAGGCATGGTGTAAAAGTCTCTAATTCGGACATGGTCAAGATGACACGAATGTATAATAGACCAATGCTCATAATAGGGGTAAAATAAAGTAGGTAGTAGGATAACTTGACACACACACCACACAATGTAGCCTCTCTCTTCTTCTTCTTCTTCTTCTTCTCCCTCTTCTTCTTTTTCTTCTTCTTCTTTCTTTCTTCTTCTTCTTCTTCTCCCCTCTTCTTTTTTTTTTTCTTCTTCTTCTTCTTTCTTCTTTCTTCTTCTTCTTCTTCTTTTTTTAGTTTGTACCTAGGAGGAGTTGGGCAAAGAAATAAAGGAGACAAGACATTTTGGAGCTATTCTAAGATGAGCAATTTAGAGTTCTTCATCTTGTTCTTGTTCTCTACTTATCAATATAGTCATGTTCTTGAATTAGAGTAAAGTTCTTGTGATATAATCTTGGTTGAAGAACTAGTCTATAGTTCCTATATCATGATCTTGTCTTATAGAACTTCGTGCTTAGTCTATCATACATACATGTTTAGACCAAAGAGCTAGATCGATATAATGAGTTCTACCTAGAGTTAGCCTTGGTTGATGTTGGGTTGCGGGATTGATAGTCGTTCCTTCTGGGCGGCGCCCAGTAGAAGGACCCCGGGGACTAGAAATGCTTGTTGGTGTTTCTTACGCACACGAGAGAAATCCGCAAGCGCACGGAAATACCGTTGTAGCACTTCACCCGGGTGGTAGCGGCAGATCGTATTTTTACACAAGGACGGTCGCAAGCCTTGGCTTTTCGTGTCTATGTCAACCTAAGGCAAGGGTTTGTTTTATAAGAGTAGCGAGGTATCTATAGGCTAAGTTTTCCAAGCAAAGGATTCCTAAAAGTCTGGTTGTCTACTCACTTCGGGCACCGCCCACGCCAAAGAACGAGTGTCCGCAATTAGCACTCGCGCCACACCCGAACGTGGGGGATTTCAAGGGACGGACAAGGCTTGTCACGACCAAGCCGCCTACCCCCTCAAACCGGGATGCGCCACAAAAGGTAGGTGAACGCTAGCCCAAACACCACGTTTGCACTATTGGTCACGTTCTTGATGTTGGCCAAGGTTCCCCTGGCCAAAGGGTTCCTCCACCAAGAACTAACGCTCAAGACGATCTACCAATCCCGCAAGTCTACAACAACAAGAAATATGCAAAGGAAATTAAGTAGTCTGAAGATAATCACAAGACTCCTTACCAAAGTGTAAGTAGCTTGCAGAGGTACAAGCCGGGGGCGGTAACGACAAGTCCCAAGACTGGCCCCTCCTAGGAACCGCGAAACACCAAGGGGCTTAACCGACAACTCCGGGTAGAAAGAACAAAGCTTCTTTCTAGCTCTTCCCTCTCTCACTCTCTAGAATTAGAAGATAGAATAGAAGAAGTAGAAGAAGAAGAAGATCTAATTCTACTCTCTTGCACAAGTGGATTTGGTTTCTCCCTTTGAAATTGTTGTGTTTTTGGAGAGGAGAGAGGGGGCCTATTTATACACAAGGGGGAGGGGCCTAAGTGCTAAAATCACCCAAACCCGACCTAGAAAACCTTCCATGTACGCCCAAACCGACCATCCCACGTCGGTTTCACCCGCTTTTAGAAGGTAGCAAACCGCCTCCCCGGTTGGGCTCGAATCCGCCGCGGGGGTGCGGTCGCACCGTGGTGGTGCTTGGCGCACTCGCCGTGGTCGGCTTTGCCCGGGCTTCGCAGCCGGGCTTCCTTGCTCAAAAGTTATAAAGTGGACTTGGCCCGGCCTGGTTTTGATGTTTTGCTTCGATTCTTGTTTGGGCTTGCCTTTTGCTCCTTTGGGCCTTTTTCCATTTGTTGATTTTATTTTTTTTTTTCTTTGTCTTTTTGGCCCAAAGTGATCATCCATGAGTTTGTACCGCAAGTCCAAATAAACACCAAAACTTTGGAATTTGTTAGTTGAAATCCCTACTTCTAGGTTGTTTTGGTGTTATGTTGACGGTATTTAATTTGTCGTTGGTTACCGTCAACAACCACGCCGACGCCGCCGTGGTCGTGTGTCGCGCGCCCTCGCCCCTCGCTGGCCGACGCGCCCGGGTGCCTAGAAGAGGAGGCAAACCGCGCCCTTGCGTCGCACCGCACCCCCTCTCCTTCTCCTCTCGCCAAGAAGCAATGGCAAAGACGGCAGCGGCGGCCGCACGCCGGCGCCACTGGCCGGGCGTCGCCGCGACCAAGCTTCCTCGCCCACCGCCGCACCTTTGCTCGCCCTAGCTCGCCACGCCCGTCACCTTCCCTACCTCACGAACCAAGCCGCCGAGCCAACCCCGCCGTGAAACGCCACAAGAAGACGCCGAAGTTCTCTCCGCCGAAAACTTGGTCGAGCCGAAGGCCAGCCGCGACGACCGCTTAACCACCGCATTCACCTCTCTCGATTCGCTGCGCAGCACGACTTCGCCACCTCGTGAACCATCGCCTCGACCACTTTTACGCACCGCACCTTTGCCCCGCGCCCTAGCTCGCCGCCGGCAAGGCCCCCCTCACAAGAAACCAAGAGCACCAACGGTGCGCCTCGGTGAGGAAGCCCGCCCATGCCCTCGCCCCGCCAGTAAACCGCGCCGCCGACGAGATCCATCGCCGGCAAGCAAGCTTCCCTCGCCCCGAGTCACCGACGCGTGGGCCCGCCCGTCAGATGAATATCCTTTATATTTTCTCGATTTTCCGCATTTGCATGCATAGCTTGTAAATTCCATATCTTGGTCGCTTTTAGCTCCAATTTGAGTGAGACAAATTTTGTTGTGCTTCTTATGAGTAGATCTACAAAGTATAAAAAATATGAGATTGCAGTTTCGGGTAGTGTTTAAATTTATTTAGATTTATTGCTTTATTTGCCATATAAATAGAGAAATGCATATCTAATTCTTGGTGCATGATAAAATAGTGGTTCCTATATGAAATGTTCATGTTTTGTGATTCTCAAAGATGGGAAAAATATGTTTGACCCTAGGTTACGTGGTGGAAATGTGATTTTTGATTTATGTGCTATTTACCATGCTTTCTTAGGAAATTCATAGAAAAATAATTACTAGGGTTTTGGATGTGAGACTTGGTACGATTGGTTTTGATAGGTTTTAATAGCTTGTCATACTCAGAAATCTGTTGTCTGATACTTTTCATAGTACAAAGTATTTTCATGCCTAGATTTATTGTCTCCTAGTGATTTTTGTGTACATGCATGATATTGCCATGAAATGTTTATGGTAGTCTGTTATATGTCAAAGAGCATACCTGGTAATTTTTGTAGATTTTTCTGAGGTATTTATGTATTTATCATAATTGTGTTGCATAGAAAATAGCTTAGAACTACATGTTTATATGAAGGTAATGTGTATTAGTATTTTTATTGTGTGTTCCTAGCATGTTTAGGACCTGTTGGTATGGTTGGTTTGCTGGTATTATGTTTTTATGAAACTAGTATCATTCTAGCTTTTATATTTAAGAGTGTGCATGTATAGTGTTAGTTAGGGAATGTCATTTCATGTGAATTAGTTTATCTTTTGGCCTGTTCAAGTAGATCTAATTGATAGATTATGACTTGGTTTGATTGCTGGAAAAGTCCCAAGTGAAGTGCATGCTTGGATGAATTATTATGTGAGTTGTAAGTTGTAGGTTGCCTCGAAAATAGAGTCTCTGTTTTTTGCTGTTTTCGAGGCTGTGGATGACAGTAATCAGGTCGTGGTGATACTGGAATGTTTTGTAGGAAATTTTGTTAGCTTTCCAACGAGTATTCGTTTGTTGCATTTGGAGTTATAGAACTCCCCGCGGTGACTATTTTACTAACAAAGATGTCTAGCTGCCATTTTCCGCTGATTAATGAAATAGGGTGTTTGCTTGATATAGATTATTAGGTTTCTTGTGTAGATTTAATTGTGTTTCTGCAGAAGAGATATCCACTTACTAAGATCACGCATCATAATGCATTCATCCATTCCTTGCTAATCATGCATTCCTTAATATTCATCTTTGCATATACATTCATATTGGATCGAAAGAGAGAGCACGAGGAGATCAAGGAGCAGCCGAGAGGGGGTTCCAAAAGAAGCGGTGACACGTTGTCAAGTTGTCAAGTACCCAAGGCATCTTCTAACCCCTCTTCCGAAGGCAAGCCCCTGCATCTTTGCCCTTTCCTATGCTTTCTAACTAAATTGAATTGCGCCCTTTATATATGTTGATGCATTAAGTTTAGGAAAGTGGTTGAAACCGTTGATGCACGATATCCTTGTTAGAGTTGATATCCCATCCTATTTAGAGGTCTAGGTTATAAATGCTCAAGATGGTGATTGCAGAGATGCTGATGATTCCGGCCACTTGAGAGGATGTTTGTGGTTAGTCACATGGGTGACTAACATAAGCCGGCCGAGAACCCCGATAAGTAAAATATGATAGATCGGGTGGAGCTTGTGGTCCTTTCCACCGATCGATTAAGGATTCATACTTTGTCGGAATGTGGTCGGAAGTTGAACGCATTCGGGCATATAGTAGGCTCCACGGGTCGTGAGCCACTTAAACTCGCAAGATTGTTAGGGGCCGCCATGCTCGCTTTATCGCTCCTCCTTTGGCGGTGGTTGCGAGGGTTTTTATTGGGTACAAGATGTTGCGCATGATGATGTCGGCCTCGTTGCCGCTCACTTGGTACCCGAGGAGGGGGGGTAGCCGGCAAGACCGAGACTTTACGCCCCGTAACACCTTGAGGAGTAATCGGGTCTACCTTGCAAAGTAGACTTGGTGTGTGTCGTGGGTATTCGCCACCTGGTTTGCAATCGATTCGAATCGCCGTCTCTCCTGGATAGTGAGAACCCGGTTATGTCCACGGCAATGTAGTCTTAATCACTACAATTAATTGTTCTTATCATGTTGCAAAAGCAAGTTATATACGATCGATCCAGTTACTTATGCTGTTATTTATTCTACTGAGCAATGCTTAACCTTGACTATACAGGATCTATGGTTATGTATATAATAAATAACCTGTTAACTTGGAAGAATTTAAGTAGTATGTGTAGGCTCACTAAGCAACCTTAATTGCGAAATTAATGTGAGTCACCAACTCCGATAAAGCCAAGCATGATCCTTGGAGTCTTCTCCTTATTTTACGGTTTCAGACGGGTAAGTCTTATGGAGTACAATTGAGTACTCACGGGTTAATTCCCGATGTTGCGGGGTGACTCCGTCTAGCATGCTCGAGCAGGCTTGTGTGTTGCGGTGGCAAAGAATAATGCCTAGGGCATGGTAATCTCCATATTTCCCTATCTTGTGCTATTAGTGGGTTGACATTAGTTTGGCACTATCTTATTTTATTTCCGCTATACAACTATCTTGCTTTCGAAAAGCTATTGCTTCCGCACTCTGAATTACTTTGTAAATAAATGTGTACATCGCACTCTGATTATAATATATTGAATTTGGTTTAAGATACCTGCGGATTTGAACTACTGAGCTCAACGATCCTTGTTGTGTTGTTGATGAGTTTGAAATCACTCAAGATTTCCGAATACCGGGTTTATTTGGACTCAAGTGTAGACCGTGATTGCTTCGTAATTGCGAATTATACTTGATTTCTTATAAATTGGTCGGCTCATCCACAGCCTGGTATCGAGCTTAGTTCAGTATTTAAAACCGATCCGGTGTTTAAAGTTAAAATGAACCACTAATCTTTTGTGAAAATTTTTTGCGAAATAAAATCTTTTCAAGTGGTGTGAGTAAAAGATTTGCAAAATTAATAGTGCCATGGTCATACCCTTTTTGCCCAATTAAGGACAGCCTTATGCCCAATTAAGGACGGTCGGTGGCCTTACTAACTTGGGATGGGTCATGCATCATATTTTGTTGTTTAGCCGGGTTGCCGTGCGGCCGTCAAGAGTACGGGACTACTCACTTGAGTAGTCATGTATGGATCGAAATACCCACGCCCCTGTAAATGATGTTCAATGCCTCTACGCCCAAGGTAAAGATGTGAGTCGTGAGAGCATGATCGGACAAACGCCGGTCTAGGGGGTAAAAATAAAATGTTTTGAGAGCTCTGTGGTCGGGTAGTGCCCCTGTAGACTTGTGTATGGGTACACAGGTGTGCTGGGTGTAACATGTGATTATTCCGCATGGTATGCGATGCCGTCGGGTGGACCTGACGAAGCAGGTATATGCAATTTAAATTCATGCATTGCATAACTATATTGTTGGGCTGAAATGAAATTGCAGGTACACTAACTACGCAAAACGTGTAGATCGACTAGATGCGATTTGTTTTCTTTTGAGAGAACGTTGGTTGTGCCACCACTTATATCGAGTAGTAACTAATCTTTTCTAATGCTGTGAGGACGTAAGTTACGCTCATGCATCATGTTTATAATGGTTATCGCACTCATGCATTCACCTAAGTAAAATGGAAATGCATTCCCTCTCTTTCCTTTTCTTCTCTGGTCGTCCCCTGTTAAGGTACTCGTCCCTTTTTGATAAAAGTGATCAACTTAAGTGTTACTCTCACCAAAATCACCAAACCCTTGTTACCGATGGCCCTTGCACCGAACAACCTAGTAGTGGCTGTTTCACTAAGGAGACTCCTGACGAAGAAATCTTAGAAACCTCGAAGGGTACAACCACACTAGTATTTTCAGAGATGACCTAAGGTGTTGCTAATTGGATCCAGTCAGAGTGTACAATTTTGATGCAAGGCATGGTAGCTTATGCGAGACCGTGAGTACCATGTTTGCCACATTTTGGATCATCAATGGCAAGGAGTATCAGTACAAGAATACTATGGTAGTAGATAATAAGGAGAAAGTGAGAGCAAAGGAATATCAGGAGGACAAGCAGAAGGTCACCAGCGTGCTTCACAAAGTAATCACTGTCAATTGTGCAGCCTTAGAGAATGCAAAATGAAACAGAATAACAACTCAAGGGTTGCAAGCTACACACAAGAGGTCGGAATGATTGAGGCACCATAAACTGTGAGAAAAAGAAGAATCCAGCTCAAGCAACTGTTGTGGGACCTACAACGCTAATGATTAGCTCGAACCCTAGAAAGACTAGCCTATAGTACCACGCGGTAGTGCTAAAAAGAGAATTTGGACCTAGAGCCAAGGTTAGGTAGTATAACCTATAGGGAGACCAACCTAGTAGTGCTTAGATTACGAGTGAAGAGCAGGAACAATGTCTTTCTCTTTCTGACATACGACTTCAGAGATAAGATGTCAGAATGATCAGTTGAGACAGTAGAATTAGGAGGTGTGCAAAGGATTTATGAGATACCACATAGCTACAAGGAAAGGATTATTATCAGTTGTTCAATGCACACTATCCTTACGCACCATGAAGAGGATGCTGATGATGGAAGTGACATGTTGAACGCTTCATTAGACATCAGTAGATATGCCTCGTTTCTATAGATGTACGCTAGATGTTAAGGTTCTCACGTGATCCTTGTTGAGAAATGTATCTTAGCTTTATCATTAGCTTAATCCTTCTCATGAGACTTTATACCAACTACGGATCCTTTGGAAGAGAAGCAATGGATTAATACTCAGACTTCTTTAACTGAGCTAATAAACCTCGATGGATGTAACAAAGGATACAAGCTCCATGAAAGTTTTGTGCATTATGCGTGTAATATACACGCTTTTGGTGTACTAGTGTTGTGGTGAAATGATGATTAAATTGGGGTTATCTTTATTTGTTGACTTCTCAATAAATTGATTTGTAACTCTAATTTAATATCCATCTTCACTATTGAAATTATCGACTTATAATCCCCGCTAAGGATATGTGAAGATGCCTCGAGATGTTGCATTCAAATGAGAAGAAAACCAAAGAATTACCACCACCCTCTCTAATTACCGTGAACTGTTCTTTAACTAGCTCTTGGGAGAGTTACGCAACATTTTGCGTGACACCATGTAGGGTTGTTGTGGACACCATGAGAGTGAAGCAATCAGTGCAATACCCCAAAGATTTCACAGATACCAAACCCCTTTTGCCTTAGAGAAACTGACAAGTAACTTGACCTTGGAAAGCAAGTTTGGTCTACTTTGGTTGACGAAAGATTGAAGACCGACTCTATCACCCGCCTGTTGGATGGACTAGTAGGAATATGGTGTTCTCACCATTGTGTCATTTACCAGTTAATATTTCTATTACTTGGACTAGGCCCACACAAACTTTTTGTGAGGCTTTTAAATACACTGGTGGGATCACTATGAAAGTAGATGAATTTAAGAGACCAACACTGAATGCCAAAACAATAACTTGGTACCTACAAGCCTTCGACAGTTTATCTTGCTATACCCTAGAGTACGAGAACTCTAAAGCCGAGGAGTCAGCTAGTTTCAGAAAGGACTCAATGTTAAGCTACAAAATACCGTTGGAGATTTGTACAGAAAGACCTTCCCCGCCTTGCATCGAGAAGACAACATTAACAACAAATTGTTTTGCCAACAGGGTCAAGAAGAAGCCCCTTTTTGCAGATGGCTTAGCTTAGAAAGACATTCCCACTGCTCATTGCTCGACCATCTTCGGTTAGTTGCGAGATTTCAGTATGCACTACCGAAGGAGCCACAATCTGGAAACCTTTGATGCAGGAAATCCTATGCCACTTCAAGATAGAAGAACGAGACGACTTGGGATGTTAGGTACGCACCTTTATGGTAAACAATTGCAATGATCGTGAGAAGCTCGGACAATTTTTCGTGGTTTGATCCTCACCCGAGGAAGAACTAGCCAACAAGCCAGACTTTGATAACCCCCAAAGGCAACCATACCGAAGAGATCCAAGAAGAAGGGTCAGAACCATCAAGATGTGCCTAACCAACCATTTTAATGTTGTTGTTTTGTTTGACCTCGAATTTTTACATTCGTTTATGAGTCGAACATACATACAAGAGCATCATGGATAAATAGTTGAGTTGAAACATGGATATCATATTAGCTCAACATGGGATAATCGACTTATTGAGCATATAATAAGTGATACAAGGATTAAGATGGAGAGTTAAGGAAATCTTAACTTCTCTCGTAATATTGTCTTGTTGGAGCTAGTGTGTTATTTTGGAATTAAGTTGAACAAATAATGGGGAGCAATTATGGACACTTGAAATGAGCAATTATCTTGAGAGACTCGAGATGAAAGAGAACCCGGAGATAATCATGCAAAGAATTGCCTATCTTCGCTATGGTGCAAGTTAATGCAGACATCGATACGTATCATGGTATGATAAGTTCCGATGTTTTTCCCTAAAAAGTTATCATGAGTTATGCCGATAATGGTGTGAAGAATTGTGGGCTTAAAGTTTACTTAGATCAAGCTCTTCATTATAGGGATGCCCTACCCTATTCGGAAAAATAGAGGCCAGCCCTTGAGGATGTGTTGGATTACCGACCACTCAATGCGGTAGCGCTTGAGAACAAGTGTTCGTGTCCCAAAGATTGGCAGTTTTCTTGGTCGATTGTCAGATGCTAAAGAGATCGATACTCATCTTGGTTACCAGTAATGACCTTTTGAAGACCGTTTTCCTACAAGATATAGGTTGTATGAGTATTTTGTCATGTCCTTTGACCCCGACAATTGCTCCAGCTTATTTTATGTACCCAATGAAATTGGTATTCACGCCAAGTTATAACTTTCGTGGTCGTGCTTATCGATAACATTGTTGTATGTTCAAGTAATGGAGACCATGTAGAACCCCCGCGAATAACGATGACCGACTTCGTGAGAATACCGCTTATGATAAGTTCCAAAGAATTTAAAAATTCAGTTGAAGAAAGTGCGCTTCTTTGAATATGTCTTACTTGAGACGGTATTGTTGTGGATCCAAATCTAGTCCGAGTGACTATAAATTTGGAGACAATAATGGTTGTCACTGTAATTTGGAGTTTTTCTTAAGTTTAGTCGGTTGTCAATTTATAACCGACCTAAGATTCCTCGAACTCCATGACAACGTTGTTGTAAGAAGAATGGAAAATTTGTGATAAACACCGAAGTGTGAGACGACTTTTGTACTATTACGAGAGTTGTTAACAATCGCTCTAGTGTTTGTACGTATGGACATGGAGGAACCTTTTGATGTGTTTTGTAGTACCTATGGTACAAGTTTTGAGGTGCACTTATACAAGAGGGACGGGTAATTATTATACCTCATGGCCGGTGAGGAAAACATGAGGTGAATTACTCAACACAGGAAGTGGAAATTTCAGCTATAAGTGCATACTTCGAAGGATTGTGCCCCTAACGTATTTGGGAGGTGTGTCAACTTTATGCCAGATACAAGAATCTTGAGTTGACCTTCACTCGAGACGCTACGCATGAGACAAGACAAAAAGGATATTTAGAGTCGGGTACCTTAGGACAATTTGGAAGTGCCCTACCATCCGTGCAAGGTGAAGGATATCACGCTGAAGATGTCAAGAGTCTCGAAGGCATATTCCACCCTTGACAATCTAGTGCTAGAAGAGGATTCAACTTGATGCACCCTCCAATGTTGCATAACATTTGGTTCAAGTTCTCTAGGAAGACCGATAGTCAAGGACATGAAAAATGATTTAGCAATTCGTTCATCAATCGTAAAACTCAATGAAACAATGAGAGCCCATTTCAAGATTGAAGAAAATTATATCTAATGCTTGATGACCCGTCATGTCATGAATATGGATAAGAGAGCTCGTAGAGATCGCCTTCCGAAAAAATCACTCTTTTGCCTCTTTGAATCACGTTATACTTCTTGTTTCCTTAACCCCAACTTGCACGTGATGCTTATCCATGCAAGGTCCGTCGCTGGCATGTAAATATCATAATTGGTTGTAGAATTGCTATGGTGTTGTGATTTATAACCGATGGTGCCGCGACGAAAAGGGAACCTCCCCGCGGATCGCAGCACAAGGTGTGCCGCCTAAGACGCGCTACCGGTATCGCCATTACTAGTCATGACTCATTGTCAAAATTACACTAGTGTGTTGTTTCTACGTATACTTTCCTTGATCATCTATTCTATATCATGTTGAAGGATCTTTGTATAATCCTTGAATTTGAGCTTTGCCTTGGAGTGGTAAATAAGATGATTTTTGACTAAGCAGTCACCGACATCAACATTAACGGACTACAAGAAGAGATATACGAAGGGAAGTTGTTAACCATCTACATGAGTAGTGTCACCTTTTATGGACATGTGTCACTTTTTATTGGATCAAGGAGAGCAACCAATGCTCGTAGGTTGAATAGTTTGCAAGGCAAATGAGGATTTACGTTATTTATCTCAATCGATGATAGCTCCAAATCTCTCAAGTCCGTAAAAGATGATAATGGTTGAGATATCCTAGAGTTTTAGCCAATAGTCTCCAACACGTTAGAAAAGTCATGCCGACAAGCACGTATACCTTTGGAAGTCCAAGTTAGAGACTACGAGTATATCGAGCATCAACCATGAAGAGAAATTGAAGGCTTGGAATAAAAAAGAGGATTAACACCAAGTTTGGTAGGTTCTTATCTAGGGAGTTAGTTTTAAGAACGATGTGTCCCTATCTAGGAAAACTAGTATAGCTAGTACATTTATCTAGATAGATGAAGACAAGTTTCAATTCCTTTCATGGTTGCAATGAGAGAAATGTTTGAGAGTACTTGGAAAATGTAATCAAGCCGTGAGAAATTCAAGTCAACATCAACTTGACTTATTTTGGAGAACCCATCCGAAGTCCGGATGTCGAAAAGAGAGCAAGTGTAAAGTGATTGTAAGGTCGCATAAGATTCCATAGAGGACCCTAGTGGGAATGATGCCACGTAGGAAGAAGAAAAGTATTTTTCGTGCGACTTATCCCATGTTTTTCAAACAAATGCTAAGTAACACCAAATCTCGGGACGAGATTTCTTTAAGGGGGGTAGATTTGTAACACCCTAGTTCTAAGCATGTCATTAACATCTGCATTTCATGAGCATAATCATCATTTAGTTACATGCATTCATGCACATGAAATGATAGATGCCATTTGCATGTTTAATTGTACTCAAATTGCTTGTTATGCTTTTTGCCTTGTCATTTCATGTATGAAATGTTTGCATATTTAATTGTTTATTCTTTATTTATTCTTAGAAATGTTTCTAGGATGTGTTAGAGCAAGGTTGATGTTGGTCATGTTCTCTAACCATGTTTAATTAGAGTAGTTTGACTTGTTTTGACCCAGTTTGACTTGAGGATGATTTATTTTGTTTTGTTCAAAAGTCCTAGCTAGAGACCTTGCATGTGTGCACCCTTCGTGACTTTGGTAGATAAATTCGTGTAGAACAAAAAGATGTCATAGGCCGGTTGCATGATTGTGAGTGGATCATGTCCAAAAAAGTCGAAGTTTGCTCGGATTGGAGGCTAATTAGGGTTTACATTGACTCGGGACTAGTTTTACTTCGATCGACCGTAGTTTTAAATCCGCATCTGAATTAGGAGAAAGTTTGTATACATGAAACGCCGTAATTTCATGAGGAACATTTCGTTCAATTGAGTTTTCACTAATTCGCACACGGAATCACGATGCCTGGGGAAATACGTTGATTAGGGTTCGGTTTTAGGTCTTTAGAGATGCTCGCCCTTTTCCTGTCCCGTTGCCCGGCCGTCTTTTTTTTTTTGTCACCACGCCGCCGACGCCGTGGCCGCGTGTCGCACGCCCCTACTCCTCACGCCGTCGCGGCGGTGCCTTGAAGAGGAGGCAAACCCGCGTCCCTTTGGCGTCGACCGCGCACCCTCTCCCTCTCCTCGCCTCTCGCAAGAATGAAGAAGACACAGCCGGCGCCACCACCGGGCGCCGCCGCCGCGCCAAGCCTCGCCCACCGCCGCGCCTTTGCGCCTCCTAGCTCGCTCACCGGCCCGCCGTCACCTTCCCTACCTCACGAACCAAGCCGCCGAGCCAACCCCCGCCGTGAAACGCGGCGCAAAGACGACGCAGAAGCCTTCGGCCGAAAAAGCCAGCCGAAGCCGGAAGGCCACGCGACGCTAACCACACCGCACCACCTCTCGACTCCATGCGAATGGCTTCGCCACCCGTGAACCATCGCCCGACCACTTTGCGCATCAATCGGGCAAGGGGCCCAACGGCCGTTTCTTCTTCACGCCGCCGCCCGAGCTCCGGCGAGCCTTCGCCGCCGCGGCCGCCCCGCCCGGCTCTCCGCCGATCCTAGCGCGCCGAGCACCGTGACCGCCTCGGACGCGCCCGGGATGGTGAAACCCTAGCCGGTTGGCGCCATGGGGCCCCATCGACGAACGCGGCCGCACCGCGGCCACCGCCGCCGCGCCATACACACGCGGGCCAAGCGCCGCGCCTCAATCCGCCCACACTCGAGCCCTACGCCGCCGCCTTGATGCGCGCTGGAGCTCGCGGCGCGCATCGCCATCCCACCCCGCCATCACCGGAACGGTAAGCCCGCGGCCATGGGGCCGCCGCCGCCGCCGGGCGAAGTGCTCGCGGCAAGGCCCCCCAAGAAACCAAGAGCACCAACGGGTGCGCCGAAGTGAGGAAGCTTGACCATGCCCTCGCCGCTAAAACCGCGCCGCCGACGAGATCCATCGCCGGCAAAGAAGCTCCCCCGTCCCGAAGTCACCGACGCGTGGTCCGGCCCTCGTCGGGATGAATATCCTTATATATTTTCTCGATTTTTCCGCATTTGCATGCTTAGCTTGTAAATTCCATATCTTGGTCGTTTTAGCTCCAATTTGAGTGAGACAAATTTTGTTGTGCTTCTTATGAGTAGATCTACAGTATAAAAATATGAGATTGCAGTTTCTGGTAGTTTTTAAATTTATTTAGATTTATTGCTTCATTTGCCATATAAATAGAGAAATGCATATCTAATTCTTGGTGCATGATAAAATAGTGGTTCCTATATGAAATGTTCATGTTTTGTGATTCTCAGCATGGGAAAAATATGTTTGACCCTAGGTTCTGTGGTGGAAATGTGATTTTTGATTTATGTGCTATTTACCATGCTTTCTTAGGGAAATTCATAGAAAAATAATTACTAGGGTTTTGGATGTGAGACTTGGTATGATTGGTTTTGATAGGTTTTAATAGCTTGTCATACTCGTAAATCTGTTGTCGATACTTTTCATAGTACAAAGTATTTTCATGCCTAGATTTATTGTCTCCTAGTGATTTTTGTGTACATGCATGATATTGCCATGAAATGTTTATGGTAGCTGTTATATGTCGTAAGAGCATACCGTAATTTTTGTAGATTTTTCTGAGGTATTTATGTATTTATCATAATTGTGTTGCATAGAAAATAGCTTAGAACTACATGTTTATATGAAGGTAATGTGTATTAGTATTTTTATTGTGTGTTCCTAGCATGTTTAGGACCTGTTGGTATGGTTGGTTTGTTGGTATTATGTTTTTATGAAACTAGTATCATTCTAGCTTTTATATTTAAGAGTGTGCATGTATAGTGTTAGTTAGGGAATGTCATTTCATGTGAATTAGTTTATCTTTTGGCCTGTTCAGTAGATCTAATTGATAGATTATGACTTGGTTTGATTGTTGGAAAAGTCCCAAGTGAAGTGCATGCTTGGATGAATTATTATGTGAGTTGTAAGTTGTAGGTTGCCCGAAAATAGAGTCTCTGTTTTTGCTGTTTTCGAGGCTGTGGATGACAGAATCAGGTCGGGGTGATACGGAATGTTTTGTAGGAAATTTTGTTAGCTTTCCAACCAGTATTCGTTTCTTTGCATTTGGAGTTATAGAACTCCTCGCGTGTGACTATTTTACTAACAAAGATGTCTAGCTGCCATTTTCCAATGATTAATGAAATAGGGTGTTTGCTTGATATAGATTATTAGGGTTTCTTGTGTAGATTTAATTGTGTTTTAGCAGTAAGAGATATCCACTTACTAAGATCACGCATCATAATGCATTCATCCATTCCTTGCTAATCATGCATTCCTTAATATTCATCTTTGCATATACATTCATATTGGATCGAAAGAGAGAGCACGAGGAGATCAAGGAGCAGCCGAGGGGGTTCCAAAAGAAGCATGGACACGTTGTCAAGTTGTTAAAGTACCCAAGGCATCTTCTAACCCTCTTACGAAGGCAAGCCCGGTGCATGCCGCCCTTTCCTATGCTTTCTAACTAAATTGAATTGCGCCCTTTTTATATATGTTGATGCATTAAGTTTAGGAAAGTGGTTGAAACCGTTGATGCATGAGATATCCTTGTTAGAGTTGATATCCTATCCTATTTAGAGGTCTAGGTTATAAATGCTCAAGATGGTGATTGCAAAGAGACGGTGATTCCTGGCCACTTGAGAGGATGTTTGTGGTTAGTCACATGGGTGACTAACAAGCCGCCGGGCCGAGAACCCGATAAGTAAAATATGATAGATCGGGTGGAGCTTGTGGTCCTTTCCACCTGATCGATTAAGGATTCATACTTTGTCGGAATGTGGTCGGAAGTTGAACGTACCTGGCATATAGTAGGCTCCACGGGGTCGTGAGCCACGAAACTCGCAAGATTGTTAGGGGCCGGCCATGCTCGCTTTATCGCTCCTCCTTTGGCGGTGGTTGCAGAGGGTTTTTATTGGGTACAAGATGTTGCGCATGATGATGTCGGTCTCGTTGCCGCTCACTTGGTACCCGAGGAGGAGGGGGTAGCCGGCAAGACCGAGACTTTTACGTCCCGTAACACCTTGAGGAGTAATCGGGTCTACCTTTGCAAAGTAGACTTGGTGTGTGTCGGGGTATTCGCCACCGGTTTGCAATCGATTTGAATTGCCATCTCTCCCGGATAGTGAGAACCGGTTATGTCCACGGCAATGTAGTCTTAATCACTACAATTAATTGTTCTTATCATGTTGCGCCAGTTATATCTCGATCCGCCATTACTTATCTTATTTATTTATTCTATTGAGCAATGCTTAACCTTGACTATACAGGATCTATGGTTATGTATATAATAAATAACCTGTTAACTTGGAAGAATTTAAGTAGTATGTGTAGGCTCACTAAGCAACCTTAATTGCAAAATTAATGTGAGTCACCAAACTCCAGATAAAGCCAAGCATGATCCTTGGAGTCTTCTCCTTATTTTCTGGTTTCAGACGGGTAAGTCTTGCGGAGTACAATTGAGTACTCACGGGTTAATTCCCGATGTTGCAGGTGACTCCGTCTAGCATGCTCGAGCCAGTTGTGTGTTGCAGTGGCAAAGAATAATGCCTAGGGCATGGTAATCTCCATATTTCCCTATCTTGTGCTATTCTTTGGGTTGACATTAGTTTGGCACTATCTTATTTTATTTCCGCTTATACAACTATCTTGCTTTCGAAAGCTATTGCTTCCGCACTCTGAATTACTTTGTAAATAAATGTGTACACGTGACTCGATTATAATATATTGAATTTGGTTTAAGATACCGCGGATTTGAACTACCGAGCTCAACGATCCTTGTTGTGTTGTTGATGAGTTTGAAATCACTGAGATTTCGTAATCACCGGTTTATATGGACTCAAGTGTAGACTGTGATTGCTTCGCAGAATTGCGAATTATACTTGATTTCTTATAAATTGGTCGGCCGGCCACGCCGCCTAGAGGTTCGAGCGCACGACCCGGTGGTCTAAAAAATATCTCGGGCGGAGAAAAGGATCTTGCCGGGCGACACCGCGGGCGCGCCTTATAAATAGGCCTCGCCCCGCCTCCAATCGAGCTCGCCCCTTCACTTGCGAAGCTCCCGAGACGTGGAACGCGGTGATCCCCTTACCTCTCCACTTCCCTCCCCAATCTCGAGCTATTCGAGTTGCCCCCAACTCGGGGAGTCCGCCGGCCGCCGAGAAGGAAGCCGAACCCCGCCTCTCTAGGAGGTCATCGTCGGCCAAATTGGTTGTGTGGTACGCCTCGCCAACTCGTTCTCGCTCAATCCCTCTCTTTTCCCCTCGCTATTGGGCTGTGTGAAGCTGCCCTAACGCCGCCGTCGCCGCGCCGCCCGAACGCGCCGCCCGAGGGGGAGGTCTCCCTACCACCCGGGTGGTGCCCATCAAGATGACCGAGTGGCGAGCGGGAAAAATCGCACCCGCGGCGAAGCTTCCGAGCAAGGGAGCAACATTCGGGCGAGATTTCGCGCGGCGCGCTGCCGGAAGAGAGGCGGACGGGAACGCCAACGCCGCCGCCACGCCACGCAACGACGCCAAGGAGGGACCAACCCGACGGCGACACGCCGCCAAGCCGCCACTCCCGTCCCGACCGTTACAGTCGACCCCCGGCACCACGTGGCGCCCACCGTGGCGTCCACCGACCCACGTGTATGGATACTGATCCCGTGTACACTATTGTTAATTGCTAAGTGCAACCGACATTTGTACATGATTATTATAAATCACATCTCCCGTATCGTAAAAAATCCCTTTAAAATTTGTAAATTCATTATTTGATTTATAGGATTTTATCATGTAATTAGTTCCAATATTATTACATGATAAAATTATATTATAATATTACCCTAATAATTTAATTAGGGATTAATATTATAAAATCCATATCTCATGCATACTAACTCCGTTTCGCGTGAAACGACTTCCATAATTCATCTAAAATCTAGCTCTATGCATCTAACCCATTGCCACCATAATGTTCTATGTTTGTTTTATATGTTCTAGTTCAAGCTAGGGTTTATCGCCGACGCCGCAGCCTTCGACGATCGTTTAGAAGCGCCCCCGTTCGAGCAAAGCTAGGATCGCTCGACGCCGCGTGCCGATTCGTGAAGAACATCCTGTGCAAGTCCTTACCCCCCCTCCCCCTTAATCATGACCATAATAATGTGATTGGATAATGATAATGATGATGATAATTGATTATTATATAGTGGTATGAGCCCGATAACGTAGCTATGGAGCTAAGTCGGATGACGTCATCATCCACGTTATCTATGTTCATACGTTGTAATCAAGTATAACCTAAGATTGTTTAATGAACCCGAATCAAAAAAAAGAGGTGGGTGATAGTAATTCATTGTGAGATGGATTGCTACGGAATCGCCGTGAGGGGATTCCTCAAGTGAGAGATACTCGCCTCCCTAAGGACCGGTTCATAAGACCTTCTACCTAGTGAGATATTTTGTGACCACACGCCGAGATGGGACGGCTTGATTCACACCCCGTTGGGTTGAGGTATAATTGGGATCCAAGGTGGCCGGAGCGTGCAAACGACCTATTGGGAGCACGTGGGGGGAGAGGGCCCCATGGTGGGTTGGCGTGGATGCCGAAAGTGGTCTTCCACGTAAGTGTTTGGGCGCAGTGGGCGTAGTGCTAGAGGCACATATTGATGATTTGAGATTGAGAGTGGTGTTGACAAAGATAGGTTGGGTAATAAGGTATTACCGTAAAGCCGTGGGTGATTTGGTATCACCGTATTGTCTAGGGTGATGCGTCATCTCAGGGTGATGTGTTATCCTTCCAACCCCCCTGAGAAGTCGTGGTGAAAATTATAACAATATACCTAGAGTATCACTCAAGCCGGTACGGATCTCGTTAGGTCCCGCCGTGAAGCCATGACGGTGGCGCAGGCAACACCTATCGTGTGGGGAAATTTGTACAACCTCTGCAGAAGTTTATTGAATCTATTCGAATAGCCACGCCCTTGGAATGGGCGAATGCTAGGATAGAACATCTATGATTAGAAATAACTAACGTTTGTGATGATGTAAAGGTGATAACCAGATGAGATAATCCCGGGAACTAGTGAGAGCAGTTTCAGAGACTCTGCTAGGGCCCAAACCCTTAATATACCAAACCACCCCCGGTTTGGACTTGCCGAGTACCTTTGTATTCACCCCTCTGCTTTTTACGAGATATCGGCATATCTAAAGGTAAGATCGTTGTCGAAGTAGGGAGACCAATGATGTAGGAGTTTACAAGACGTTGCTTAGAAGAAAGACGTAGAAGTCCAGAATTCCATCCGCGCCAAGTTGCTCGTGGAACATGGAGTAGTGCCCCATAGTCTAGCACCCAGCGCACCTATCACGGATAAACCACCGCTTCACAGGTTGGCTACTCGATTAATGTAATCCGTGGTGGTGTCTTCATCACATTTGTAAGTCCTTCTATCCTATGTCAATATATGCTCGGAATAGTATATCTATAACGATTTCCATTATCGTGACTTCTAAGAACGTATTGGTAGCGTGATCCCGGCGCCAATACGCGAGATTAAAAGTCCCATTAAAAGTGGGGTGACACGGTCTCTAATTGGTATTCATATATGAACACAAAACTTAAGTGCCGAGAGAGGGACCAAGCTAGGAAGTTAGGGAGGTCAGAACACTCGGTGATTAGAATGTTGTTGGAGCCTCGGAGCTTCGCTTGGAGCCAGATCGAAGACCAAGTTTTTTCAATCCAATTGAAATATGGCGTGGGCGGCGTGGGCGACATATTTCAATTGTATAGAAAACTAAAATTAGAAACTTGTATGACTGATGTACATATTCTTCTTCACAGTGAAGAGGACAAAGACCTTGCAGTCATATTCCCTAGGCATGTTGGCCTGATTAATATACAATTCAAGCGCCAGCTCCACCTCCACATTCAGCTCTAGATCAAGATTTAAGAAACAACAAGAAACAACTCTAACTACACACCTCCATCTTTCGGTGAAATGGACGTAAAAACCTAGGAAATATCTACATTGATAGTTTGGAAAGTAGAATCTTTTCATGTAATTTCTAAGCATTCATGTTCGGGTGAAATCCGAAGTATTGCATGCTGTAAGAGAAAAAATTAGGGGAGAAATATAGATGGGGAGGGTTGCAGGTGTGTCCGGTCCTGCCTCTGGTGGGGTCCAGGCAGGAAGTGGTGTTTTCTTTCCATGCCCAAAATAGAAAGTTTTTAAATTTTTTTTTTTCTATTTTAAGATGTGCAGACTATAAGGCTAATGGCTGTATGTGCATCCACTAGTCGTGTCAAAAAAAAAAACCCAACAATTCATAGTCGTCCCCAAGCAAATCCAACATACTATCAATGTAGCACTACAATAACTAGGCCACGTTTAGATGGCAAAAAATTTGCAAAAGTAATCTGTTCCAACTCTTGTAGCACGTTTCGCTTTGTTTGTGGTAAATATTATCTTACTATGGCGTAACTAGACTCAAAAGATTGTCTTGTGATGTACAAATGTAACCGTGTAATTAGTTCCTTTTTTTTACCTACATTCTTGCTCTCGAACATATGTCTTTTGGTGTATTTAATGTGATGTGATGGAGAGAGAGTTGAAAAAGTAGCAAATTTGCCATCTAAACGAGGCCTAGTAGGCAAACTAGAAGGACAGAAACTAATTTTTCCCATAGTAACAATAATAATACTCTCTACTTATATATTTTTTTTTATCCCACCAACGGCATTACTGCATTGCATTAATCAACGGATGCTTTCCTGAATCGCGAGCCATCAAGTTCGTTACAAAAACGGGAGGGGATCAGACCACACCCCGGTACTAACCCGAGTCCCAATACAAAGCAAAATGAGCAATCTCATGAGCACAGGAATTACAAGCTCTAGGAATCTTAACTATGCTAAAGACTGTGAAATTATCACTAATAAGATCTAGGAATCTCCTTATATATATATATATATATATAGAGAGAGAGAGAACTAATAGAGATGACAACCTAATCCCCATCCCAAAGCCCATGAATTACATCTGTCCGGAATTAGTTCTACTCTCTCTATATAGATGCTTTGAATATATATTGCCCTATAACACTAAGCCGACGGTGGGGGCGGAGTGGCGGCGGCGTGAGCAGCGTTCTCGGCGAGGAGCCTCCGGATGATGGCGCGTGTATTACTGAGGACGCGGTTACTCTCGGCAAACAACCGCGCGTCTTCGGCTTCCAAGGCGCGGATCCTGTCGTCCATGTAGCGGCCCTTGTCCGCCACATACTCCAGCATGATGCGCTTGGGCATCTCGAGAATGTCGTAGGCGCCGCCCTCGTCCTCCCTCGCCACGAACGACGGCGACACCACCTCATCCAGGGACCGCTTCCTCGTCGCCGTGCCCTTGCCCGCGCCCGTCGACGACGACATGGTTGGCCTCGATGCAGCAACGCTTCGTTCTATGCCAGGACGGCAGGACCGATCTCGATGGCTTTTCTTTGCTTTGTCTTGTTTTGATTATATTGGTTTCTGACGAAGATAGACGGATATTTATTGTATATATATATAGTATACAGCCTAAGCTAGCGCGCGGCTCGGGGTCGGGTCGGAGTCCTGATCCGTGCAATAAGATGTAGGTGTAGCTATATCCTGAACCGTGAACCTTATTAAAAATGTTTTTTATTACTTTTATAAATTTCTGAAAATACATAGTAATATAATAAGACATCACATAAGTATTTATTGAAAAAATAAACACAATTTTGTTAGGTTTCTATAAACTAGATCTACACGATATAGGTGACAAGCATCAAAATCTATTCTATGTAATTAGATTTGTACATTTATTAATTAATACATTAATTAGTCGTCTAAGGCGCAATCGATATGCGGACAAATTCACAAAAACTCGTTGCTTTGTGTAACACACGGGCATATATGTGGATTTTTTTTTTAGATTACGCCGAAGCCGCGTATTTCATTAAGAAGATAGAGTTTTACAAACAAACACGGGTAATACCATGATTACCAGGGCACACACCTAACACTACTGGATCCGAGCAGACTGATTACATTGGAAAAACTAATTTGCGACAAAGCAGTAGACAACTAGGTAGCAGCCAGGAGGACACCGAGCTGCTTGAAGCCAGCCGAAGCCCAGCTCTGTGCCTCCTCGAAGATGCGGTCACGCAACTGCAACGCGGTCATGGACTCTCCATTGAAAGTTCTTGCATTGCGCTCCTTCCACAGGAGCCATCCCATCAGGAAGAAGAAGGTGTCAAAACCTCTCTTGAAAATCTTCGGAAGCATCCTCCTGTTACGAAGCCACCAAGCCATTGTATCTTCTTCAGCCGGTGAGATGGTGGTCTGTAGGTGCAGCCGTGCTAAACAAAGTTGCCAGACTTCCCTGCTAAAGCAACAGCCCAAAATTATATGCTCCATCGTCTCGGCCGCCTGGTCACAAAGAACACTAAGTGTTGTTGTCTTGAAGGCCATGCCTAAACCTGCGATCCGCAGTCCAACAATGACCATGCATGGTTAGCCAAAAAAAGAATCGCACTCGTGGAGGGGCTGCTGTTTTCCACAACTGCTTGGCTCCAAGCAACGGCGAGGAGCCCAGAAACATGGCACCATATGCCGAGGCTGCTGAGTAAGACCGATCAGCAGTTAGCGTCCATGCGAAAGTGTCAGGCTGTGGCGTGAGATGGACCTCATCAACCAGATCGCAGAGCTGCGCGAACTCGACCAGCAAGGCCATGGACGTCGGGCCAGCAATATGATTCACCCAAGCATCATCAAGCATTGCCTCAGCCACCGTTGTCTTCTTCTTTCTCTTGCTCACACCCGCATAAACCGTTGGTGCCAATGTCCTGATAGAAGCACCATTGAGCCAATTATCTATCCAGAAGAAGGTGGATTCGCCATTCCCAAGTGAAATCTCAATATCAACATTCAAGAGAGCAAGGGCGGCACGTTCCTGAGAGACGGGCGCCCGGGCGCACAGCCTGTCCTTCCAAATCCACCTTACTCGCAGCGCGACACCCGCACTCCTCAGGTCAGATATGCCAAGTCCGCCCAGCTCCTTGGGCCGACTCATCTTGGTCCAAGCGACCTTGCAACAGCCACCGCAACAGATTCCGCCGCCCAAATGAATGCTCTACATAGCTTGTCGATGGTATTAATCGCCCATGCCGATAGTGATAGCGCCGATGGCTGTGTGGATGGGTATAGCCGAGAGTGTTGCCTTGGCAAGAGTCGCCCAACCAGCCGTGTTCAGTAATTGGCCCTTCCAACCGTGAACGTGCAACCACCCCGATCAACCAACGACTCCTCATCACAGCGCAGCCAGAAGACCGAGAGAGGGATGCCAAGGTATTTACATGGGAAGCTACGGATACGACAGTGCAACAGCCCCGGACGTGCTCTCGACGTCGGCCTCGTGAGCAATGCATGGGGTTAAGAGTTGCCACACTTTTCTCCAGATTGGAGAAAAGACCGGCTAGGCCAAAGACCAAGGGCCCCTTTAACCGCACAAAGGCTGAGATCATCGCACCAGGAAGATAACAAGATCATCCGCATAGAGGCCGATTCTACCAATGTCCAGCCCGGGCACAGGGGTGAGAAGGCCACAAGTCTCCAGCCACCGTAGAAGGTGATTGAGAACTTCCATCACCAATACAAAGAACATCGGCGACAAGGTCCCCCCGGCATGGCAAACCGCTGGGACGGAGTGCCATTGAGTACGATCTTAGTGTTCAAGAAGTGGATAGGATGATGGAAACCCGGCCTCGCCCGGTGTTGACCGAAACCAAGATGGCGTAGCACGCCCAAGAGGAACGACCATGCAACGGAGTCGAAGGCCTTGGCAATATCAACCTTGAGTAAGATACTCGCTTAACGCATAGAATAGAGAGTCTTGCATGCCGCCTAAACCTCTCTAAAATTGTCATGTAAGCACCGCCCTTGATGAACGCACTTTGATTCTTGAGCACTAGCCGATCAAGGTACAAAGGGGACAACCGCTTGGCTAGACATTTTGTTACAAGCTTCGAAGCTATGGATCAAGCTGATTGGCCTGTAGTCTCTAATCTCCTCGACTGTTCCTTCTTTTATATGTGGATTTTCCTTTTTGTTGTCTTTTTTCTTGAACAAGCATGAGATATATGATTGTATTGATTGTGCCCCATGGTGATTCTCAACAATGAACTCTAAATATTTATGGAACATATTCATAAAATTCAAACACTATGAATTAAATCTGCTTTGGTTCAACCCTTGTTATTATAAAAATAAACAAAAGCAAGTGCATGGGTGAAATTTTCATGTGCCGAGCATGCGATCGATGATCTTGCCAGCACCTACGGCGCCGATCTTGTCATCTAGCTACACAAGCGTATTTTGAAAAATACACTTTCAAGTATTAACGGAATTGTGGGGAGATGGCCCGTCTCCCCTAACAACATAGGCCCGGGGCGATGCACCCGAGGAGTGCCATGGTGACGCGGGCTGCCATGTCTCCAAGCGCATCCAAAAAGCCAGCGGGTGCGGCTCCTGGGCTCCATGACATAGGGGCAGGTGCGAAAGATCGCCTTATGAGGTGCACCGCCTCATGTCTTGGCTCCCTCTCGGGCAGCTGAGACCTCTCAGGCCATGGAGGCCCTAGGGTGAGGGCAACGTGAGTAGGGACCTTGAGGAGTCCTCGAATGCCCGATTCCCCGCTCCAAATCGACCACACTCCATTTTTTCCATCCCTCGGGCCGGTGGTGGCACACACCCTAGCGAACCTATCAACTGCTGTAAGGGGGGAGGGAGGGAGGACTCCGAGCAAGATGACGAGGCACAAAGGGAGGCATTAGAGAAGGGAAGAATCAATGCAATGCAAGGTTGCCACACGCAGGTACGCGAACACTAAGATGCTAATTTGAGCGCTCACCTTGTTCATCTTCTGGTCTCGTAGCTTAGAAGTTGGATCTCGCTAAAAGAAATTGTTGTGCGGAATACCGATGATTTTTTAGGCCCACCGCTCCTAGATTAGCTCCCCTCGCGCGGAGTTGATCAAGCAAAATCTCATTGGTCTACGTTACACGCTCCTTCATGTAGGTCCCTTCAAGATCCCTCTACCTCGAACACCATGAACCACAAGCGTATTGCGGTGTCGTAATCCTAGGTTTCATGGAAATGTGGGGAGGGGATTTTAATGAGTGGTATGGACAGAGAGAAATTGTGGTTGGATGCCTAGAGGCCGTGGATAGAGGTGGGAGGTTTCGAGGTGGAGGCGGGATTTGGGGACGAACCCGCAGAACAATTCCATCAAGGCCGAAAAGCGCTTTGAATGAACAAGGAGGAGGAGTTGAGGTTTAGCGTATCAGAGGAGTTGAGATACAAATGTAACAATGAATCAAATGAAGTTGATGCTTACAACAAACAACAACATATCGAAGTTCGAGGAAAGCTAGGCCAATTCTATTAAAAGAAACATGGAATCAACATAATACAATAGATCATCATGATAGACCTCGCCTTCAACCGAATGTCCCAAGTGGTGTGCACTAGATGTAAATCAAGGTCATGCGCGACAACAAAGATGCACAAACAAGATTCCATGGGAGTTCATTGCTCCCTTTCTATGACCGCTTGCTTACGGTCAAGGCTTTCATGTGATTGAAAGTGCAAATACGTATGAAGGGATTAAAGATATGTCCACTATGGCTCTAGTGTACACTGGCATTTTTCGAGTCACGCCGGGTTTGGGCCCGCCAAAAAAGTCGGGTTATTTTGGGTCGAAAAGTCCTACCCATAGCGGCCCCACCGGGCAAATGGGCCTTAACTTTTTCGGCCTATCCCAGATTACGTGGGCCACCAACACATTTTACACTACACACAAAATAGATAAAAATGTATTTCAGCGGGTTGGGGCCAAGAAAATTTTTATCGGGCTTCAAAATCTCTACCTAGCCCCCGGCCACACCCCATTTCGAGGTTCCTTAATCACACGTGATTTGCGCCAGATCATGCACAAATACTAATTAAGTATAGATATGATATCAAAAACTATACTTTTTATAGCTATTGAGAAAACATGATACATGGTTTGGGTTTACATGACTCGACCATATGCCTACTATTATAAAACCTATCGAGATCCTATGCAAAGACCTATAACAGGGTTCCATTCCTACAGGCAAGCTTGAGTGCGACAAACCCTTGACTTCTCCTATTGCACGATCCTATAACTCGATCACAACATTCTCATGTAACTCCTTGCGTGTTCGCCTCCGCCTTCAAATGTCCTCCTTATGGTCCTATCCTCAATAGGCCCTTCGTAGCTTGATTCCTTGGATACACTCACGCAACCGGCATTCTAAAAATAGGAATAGAGGTGTGAGTACTTTCGCATTCTCAGCAAGTCCCAACCGGTGGGGTGAAAGGTTACCATTAAGGGTTGGGCCCCTAGTAGAGCTTACAACTCTCACTAGTTCCCGAAGCCGGTTATTATCCAGTTCAAGTAAAGTTACATACCGCATTGTGATTCTAATCACGGATGTTCCGCCTAGCATTTACCCATTCCAAGAACGTATATTCAATAGTTTGGTTAACTCTCAGAAGTTTGTACAAATTTCCCCACATGATAGGCAATGCCTACAATTAGACGCCATTGGTTCGCATGTGCCTAACGAGATTCCTCGGGTAGACCCCGCTTGATGCCTCCTAGGTTTCGTATAATCCTACCACGACTTTCGAGGGTTGAAATGGAAGGTCACCTAGCATCCCATTAGCACACATCATTGCTAAAGATCACCAAAGATCCGCCAACTCAATAATTC
>JADLZK010009372.1:0-134120 GCA_015847255.1 Hyparrhenia diplandra
ACAATGGTGATGGCAACTATGATGGCACCAGTGGGATGGTAGCGTCTCACAGGCGTGCAGCTCTCAATACCTTCCATACGACCCCACTCGTATCCTTTGCTTCAAGGCAGCGATTTCAGTGTGTTTTGGTTCAATTTCGTCACGCTCACGAAGCGGATGCGAAAGTAATGGAGGTTGGTCGGGCGTCAATCGTCGATAATTATCAACATTTAATGTTTCATGTGTGTGTCCAAAATTGATGTGACGGAGAGCCGGTGAAAAACTTGGAATTCGCAGGCCTCGATCAGGAGGGCGACGGGGCCGGAAGGGAGGAGGAGGAGGAGCTAGCAATAGGTTACGCGGTGATTTAGCTATGCTCAACCAATCAGCTGGCCGGCCTTTGTTTGGCTTCCCACATCCCGACGAGAATTAATACACGAGCAACGGCGTAGCCGCGACGCACCGGACGTCATATCCCATCCCCGACATCGCAATCGGCGTCGGCGTCGGACGGAGGAGTCCACCGCTAGCTCGGATTTTTAGAAGAAACAAAAAGGAAACGCGTCCGTTCACAGCCGAGCATAGGCCAGGCCCACAACGCACGCGCCGAGCGGTTTGCCGTCCGTCCGTGGGTGCGGTTCGGGTTCGGCCACGGTGATTATAAATGGATCAAGGCAGGTGGTTCTTCGCGTTCGCGGCTAGAGGCAGAGAGAGAGAGAGTTGCAGTTGGGATACCTCGGCGGCGGCGACGACGACGACACGATCGCAGTGGTGGGCAGTGGCCGGCCGTAGATTCTCCAGCCCCAGCATCAGCAGCGCCGCCGTCGCCCTCGCCCGGCTCCAGTCCAGGTACGGCCAGAGGCAGAGAGTGAGAGTAGCAGCTGACAGGAGAGGTAGCCTCAGGTTCGAATGATCGTTCGATGAACCTGGCTCTGCTTTACTTCGCCGTGCCAACCATAAAACGGCGCACTCCTATTCACCTTGTTCGTAGTTCTTCTTTTATAGCAGCAACACCATGCTAGCTACCACACACATCCAAGAGAAGACTTGTGGCTGGTCCCTAGCACACTCACAGTCACTCCGTTCTCCTATTCTGTTCGTCGCCTAGCACACGCAGCGCGTAATAAGCATTCATTACTGCCCGTCGTATACGTTATAATTGGATTAATTTTTTTCAATATCATACCGCTGCGTGTTTTTCATTAGCAGAATAAAGTTCAAACAAGTACAAAGAAAGAACTGGAAGCACGTCTTACC
The DNA here is from genome assembly GCA_015847255.1 of Hyparrhenia diplandra. Taxonomy (NCBI): domain Eukaryota; kingdom Viridiplantae; phylum Streptophyta; class Magnoliopsida; order Poales; family Poaceae; genus Hyparrhenia; species Hyparrhenia diplandra. The sequence continues at coordinate 1,237 of JADLZK010009372.1, forward strand.
GAACAAAACCCTATTTCTACTGGATCCAACATTAAGGATTACATCGCATAAGCCTGTGCTCCATAAGCCCAAAAAAGAGATCTAAACACCGGCTCAGGCCAAGAGCTTTGGCCAGGCGCTTGTTCCCAGCGCTGCACCATGCGTCCGCCTCTGCCTTCATGACAGCCGCCAGTTGCATCGCCGAGGCCGCTCTCCAGTCGAAAGCTCTCGTGTTACACGCTCCTTCTAAGCAGCCATCCCACTCTAGGTTGAACAAAGAACCAATGCCCCTCCGAAGGACCTTTGGAATTAGCTTCCACACGCTATAATTAGATTAATTAAACAGGCCAGATAGATGTTTGTTCATACTAACAATAATGCTGCCACCATCTGGCACGTCACTGCATACTGATCTCGTCATGTTAACATCGAGTAATCTCTCGATTTCATCGTGTCATATTTTATTTTTGCATTGAGACGATTCCATGGTGTCATTGCACTGGCACAGTAGTGTTTTGTTATCCAGCGTCGTCTCTCTAGTACGTACGCGGTTCGTTCGAGCGTAAAATAAATATTCACCTCATGTTGCTTGCACCGTCTGGTAACATAGCTGATGTATGCATGCACATATATATATGAAAATGGACCGGGTTCTTGTGATGTGTGCATATAATCTTAACATCAATAATTGGACACGCGTAACGAAGACCTTTAGTCAATTTGCATTGCACAAGCTAAAAAGCAATAAGCACAAAGTAGAGGAGTATCCGCCACAAACGGCTGCATACATAATCATGAATTGACAAAGATTATGTTTTCCATACTAAGTCAATTGAACCGACTACTTCAGTCGGGTCAGTTGGCTTTGAGGGTCCTAACTTCGTCATTTCCGGTGTACATGTTTTAAAATCTTTTGTTCCGCGGAAACCGGAGGTGGGAGTTTGGAAGACTAATGAGCCAAAAGTGAAGAAGCAAATCGTGGAGCCCCAGCGGAGTCGTCAAAAAATATGTTGACGCGAAACTAGGATTCCACACCAAACACACCGGGAGGGCCTTGGACGCCTAGAAGGTTGCAATCAACCTTAAAAGCGGCGGACACCGCGGCGTGATCAACCACGAACGATCAAAGAGATCGCTAGGGCGATGTAGGGCTCGGTGGCGCTGGAAGAACTTCGAACTCACGGAAGACCCGTCGGGAGGGCGCACGTGAGGGATGCCCTAGGACCGGCAAGGGTGCCTAGAACGCAGACGAAATTCGCGGAGAACGTCGCCGAACAGCAGGGTAGAGGGGAAGTTGACCTACAAGGAAGACGGTAATAGATGTGTTTGTCGATTGGATGTAGATGGGATCAAATCGGCCATGAACCTCTTTATTATATAGATAAGGGTGGTTTTATCCTTTTTAGGAAACCGTCCTTGGGCGTTTCAATCTCAAAAACCGACCCAAACACGATTAGGAAAGAGATCGGTTCGGGATCGTGCGGACACGGCCCGTCCGAACTGGCCCGGATTTGGATCGAGGCTTGACCGGACGCTCCGGTCACTAGAGTCGGTCGATTCTAGAGCTCGAAACGCGCGCGAGAAACGCTGGCTGACGGACGCCCGCGACGGGCCTTCGCACATGGTTATTTGGGCGCTCCGGTCACTTCGGAAGAAGCCCGTTTTGATTTTCTTCCAAAATTTACTATGCTTTAGACCAAGCCATTTTTGGTGTCAACAAATTCCCTTCACCCTCAACGTACATGTACTCACTTTGTTCACAAACCAAATTTTAGAGTTATTCGATCTTAAACTGAACTTTTAGAATTTAACTAAATCTATAGGAAAAAGATTGTTAGCTACTTTTCTCTATCGGTCAAACACATTTTCTATGACTTAGAATAACTCTACATATTTGAATTTTCTTGATAAGTACCAATTCTTTATAGAAATAGTGCATTCCGTTTATAAGGTACTCCCTCCATCTCAAAATAGATGTCACTATGGGGAAACGTGCGGTCAAACTTTTTCAACTTTGACTAGGTTTGTAGAAAATACGTGCACCATTTAAATCTCTAAATAAATTTGTTAAAAACTAGACTTAAAGATCTTTCCGATGATACTAAATATTTAACATAAATATTTATATATTTTAATATATAATTGCGGTATTTTGAAAACGTTGACTTCTCGGGAAGCGAGAATGACATCTATTTTGAGACGGAGGGAGTATGGTTCAACATGACACACTGTTCTAACAATATTTTCACCATTTATTTATTATATATATTATATTATTTCTGTTTATAAACATACTTGACCATACTAAATAGTATGGTTCAACATGACACGTTCTTCTAAATATATTGACCATAAAGTTTATAGTATGGTTATACATCTTCATGTTGAAAAGTTAGTTACATATTTAACCATACTAAATTTATATTATAATAATAACATTAAAAAATTGCTATTCAAATCTTGATGTGTGATTTACGTGTTGAAAAAAGGGAATGGTATTTAAATTAGAAGAAGAGGAGTGTTATTCAGTTTCCTTGGAATGCCCAGCCCTTGGACCGGTGTAGCCAGTAGTAGCCTGGTACTAGGCCAGTTTTAGTACACCTCGATTCACCATCCACCAAAGCTCCTTGGGAACGCAAAACATTTCCGTCATGTGCGACGCCACCCCGATGTTGATCCGGATCGGGCGTCGCGTCAGGTCGTTTAGCTGTTTTATTTTTGAAGTAGAACGCGAAGACTTCTCCAAGGGAAGGTTTGCATTCCATTCCATGGGGTCACAGTCCAGCGAAGTCCATCGTTTTCTCAAGGCACGCAGAATCTGTCCACGTCGCAATCTGAACGACCAAACACTCCGTTGCTTGCCGAAGAGAGCGGGCGTCCTCGTCGCTTGAGACCGGTAGCCAGCAGTAGTTGACCCCTTGCTGTATATAGGAAATCCAATTCTGCTAACAGACGTATATCGGCATTTTCATACGGAGTATTAGTTACGGAGATCATATATACTGTCAGACAATTCAGACAGCACTCGTTTCCGTGCATTTGGAAGAGAAAAAAAAACATGTACTACTACGTACCTCTCTCATGTAGTAGTCTGAACTCGTTGAATTTGGTGTTGCTATTCCCACTATCAGTTTTAGGCCCCCTTTGGATCACAGGTGAAATGGAGAAAAAGTGGAGGAATACTGTTCATGAAGGATTAAATCCTATCATGTCCTTTGGTTTGCAAGAAACGTGAACAGTATTCCTCTGGAATCTATCCCCTCGTACGCCTATTCCGGAGGATTAAAGTGAAAGCATCCAGTCGAACCCAAAGGAAAATTTCCTGCGCATCTGTTGGCGCCACCAATTGCGTCATCTCCACGAACAAAAAAGAGATAAGGAAACGCAAAAACAAAAAAAATAAGGCCAGCAGGCCCGCTCGTCAATCACCGGAAGGCCACCGTCTTCCTGTGCTCCAGTGCCGGATCCGGTGGATCCATGACCGCTGGTGCCGGATCTCCTCGGCCGGCGCAAGGGCGAGGGAGCTCCTCCCGGCATGGGCGCTGAGTCGTCGGCAGCGAGCGGCGCCCTCCCCGCCGTGGAGACGCGGGCGCAAGGGACCCCATCCCGCGGGGGCGTGGGGCGCTGGATCCGCCTCCGTCGGGTTTCTTTGTGGACGCGGGCAACCGCTGGATCCGCCCCTTGGCCGTCGACGGGGGGGGAGAGAGGGTGAGAGGGAGGGGCGCCGTGGGGTTCAGGGTGATGCCGGTGGCTTCCTGGGGGAGACGAGTGAGGAGAGGGGGCACCGAGGGAGAGACGAGAGGTGTGGGAGACGAGAAAGGAGAGGGCTTTTCTTTTCTGTTTTTTTTTTAAAGCTGAGGGGGACCTTTCTTGTGCTAAAAAAACAAGAGTCGCCTTTCCTTTGTTTCATCTGGCCCGTGCCAAAGGTGAGCCGAAGTGCTTCCTCCGGTTTACTGTTGGTGTAGGATAGGAGAGCGATGGCATCCAATTCCTGAGATTTTCCTTTTCCTATCCTATTCTTATCCCCCAATCCAAAGGGGGCCTTAACATGCGTGCGTGTAGTGTAGGGGTATCTCTGACTCTGATAGTGACGAATTCAGCGGAAAGAAGATGAGGTCAGGCACGTCGCGTTTCGAGGATATTTCAAAGGCCCCACGCGTCAGGGGACAACCTTGTGTGGTGTCCTTCCACAGCCACCAAAAAGGGTCAGTGCACGTGCTGGCTCATCTCTGTCACCCGCGGCTGTCACCAAGCCAGCCACACCACACCACAACAGTCGTCGCCCGCCTACTTCTTGTTGGCTGCGCGCGGCACGAGCAGCATCTCGCTACGGCTACGAGACAGGCCGTGCGCTTCTTGGCTTCGAGCAGCAGGTGCGTACGAGCGGCCTCTTCTCCTTCCTGATTCCATCCGCATCAGCAGTGTGCAGATGCCAAACAATGTGTTGATCGTAGAATCCTAGTGATTCTGTGAATCTTCTTTCACTCACTCTCAACAATTGCTCTCGGGCGGCGTCGATTGGGTTCGTCGTAATTTCCTCTCCTCTGTACTTCAATTTGGCAACTAATGATTGCTGATGTCTAGTGTCTGAGACCTTGCTTTGCGGCCTGAGTTAGAGTCGTTTCAGGTAGAATTTTGCTTTTTAGGGCGTGTTTGGATTGAGACCGGATAAAGTGCCCGGCTTTGTAGGGTATTTGGGTGTTGCACTGTCGGGTTTGGATGCGACCACGGTGAGATGTCTTTTCCCGTGCATCGCCCCCCCGCACGAGCACACAAAAAACGGCCGCCTGGTTTAAAGGCTTTGGGTTGCTGGACTAATCACCCGTTCTCATCACTTGTTGTCTCTACGTACCACGAAATTCCATCGGATAAAAAACGTACATCAATAAACCTGCACTAGTCACGAGTCCAAATTACGTTCTTTTTTTAGATTTCAGTGGTCTACTAGTACCAATAAACGTGCACTAGCACCATGTACACACTTGTAATTCCTAAATGACGTCTTTCCTTCCGACATTTTGCAAATAGGTAGGAAATCTATTAATTTTATTTGTAATTTTAAATATATTATTAATTGATAAAATATGTGGATAATTTTATTTATCATTGTTTATATGTAATAATAGTAACCATGTATGTTTTAAAATGGTATTATATCTTTTATTAGCTTCTCCAAGGATGAGCTTCCAACCAAACGCATCATCACCTAACTTAGCCAAAGGCAGATTCCATCGATTTTCCGGGCAACTCCAAGCAACACTTTTCACCTGTGCAAGTACTCCGGGCCTCCATCCAAACAAGGCCCTTAGATTCTGCCTTCTGGCTGATGCTAGCGAGCTATGCTCAACTGTCTGTTGATTCAGCAATTTTCCTTTCTGTAGAATTTTACTTTCTGTAGAATTTTACTCCTAGAATTTTACTTTTAGATTCACGCCTAATCTAGTAGTCGTCATAGGGTTCGTTTTTATAAGTAGATAAAAAAATTCTGCTAATCATAGAGGACACTGGGATTGTTTCTGATTGTCCATGTTTCCTTTAACACAGGAGGCCACTCTGACTCTAAGCTGCTTCCCGTCACCTGATTACTGACGGACGCCATGGGAGAGGTCGCGGACATGTACACCCAAGACGGGAGCGTGGACACCAAGGGGAACCCCGCCGTGAAGAAGGACACCGGCAACTGGCGGGCCTGCCCCTACATCCTCGGTCAGTACACTCCTCTCCTGTTTGTTGCCCACTGATGGCATGGCGACTGATACATTCGCGGTTCAGCGAACGAGTGCTGCGAGAGGCTGGCCTACTATGGCATGAGCACCAACCTGGTGCACTACATGAAGACACGGCTTGGCCAGGTGAACAGCGTCGCCTCCAACAGCGTCGCCTACTGGTCAGGGACATGCTACTTCACGCCGCTCATCGGCGCCTTCCTCGCCGACGCCTACATGGGGAGGTTCTGGACCATCGCCAGCTTCATGGTCATCTACATTTTGGTAACATCATCGTTGCTCCAGTCAATCCGTGGGTTTGGGTTTTCTTTCTCTCCCATTGCCATGATCTGACGAAGACATGGCCACTGTGGTCGGTTGATTTGACAGGGCCTGACGCTGCTGACGATGGCGTCGTCGGTGAAGGGGCTGGTTCCTACGGGGTGCGACCCCGACGGCGTGTGCCACCCGACGGGCGCCCAGGCGGCGGTGGCGTTCGTGGCGCTGTACATGATCGCGCTGGGAACGGGCGGGATCAAGCCCTGCGTGTCCTCCTTCGGCGCCGACCAGTTCGACGAGAACGACGAGCGGGAGAAGAAGAGCAAGAGCTCCTTCTTCAACTGGTTCTACTTCTCCATCAACATCGGCGCGCTGGTGGCGTCCACGGTGCTGGTGTACGTGCAGACGCACTTCGGCTGGGGCTGGGGCTTCGGCATCCCCGCCGTGGCCATGGCCATCGCCGTCGTCAGCTTCTTCGTGGGCACGCCGCTGTACAGGCACCAGAAGCCCAGAGGCAGCCCGCTCACGCGCATCGTGCAGGTGCTCGTCGCGTCCGCGCGCAAGTGGAACGTGGCCGTGCCCGCCGACAAGTCGAGCCTCCACGAGACGCTGGACAAGGAGTCCGGCATCCAGGGCAGTCGCAAGCTGGGGCACACGGAACAGCTCGCGTGCCTCGACAGGGCGGCCGTCGTGACGGCGGAGGACAGCGCTGCCGGGTCGGCGGCGAGCCCGTGGCGCCTGTGCACGGTGACGCAGGTGGAGGAGCTCAAGAGCGTGATCCGGCTGCTCCCGATCTGGGCGAGCGGGATCGTGTTCGCGACGGTGTACTCGCAGATGAACACCTTGTTCATTCTGCAGGGCGACAGGCTAGACCGCCGCATGGGGCCTAAGTTCAAGATCCCCTCGGCGACGATGTCCATGGTCGACACCATCAGCGTCATCGTCTGTGTCCCCGTCTACGACCGCGTCATCGTGCCCATGGTGCGCTCCTACACCGGCCGGCCCCGCGGGTTCACGCAGCTGCAGCGGATGGGCATCGGCCTCGTTGTCTCCATCTTCGCCATGCTCGCGGCGGGTGTGCTGGACATCGTGCGGCTGCGCGCCGTGGCGCGGCACGGCCTGTACGACAAGGACGACGTCGTGTCCATCTCCATCTTCTGGCAGGTACCGCAGTACTTCATCATTGGGTGCGCGGAGGTGTTCACCTTCGTGGGGCAGCTGGAGTTCTTCTACGTCCAGGCGCCAGACGCCATGAGGAGCATGTGCACCGCGCTGTCGCTCACCACCATGGCGTTCGGCAATTACCTCAGCACGGTGCTGGTAACCATCGTGACACACATCACAACCAGGAACGGCAACCTCGGGTGGATCCCGGATAACCTCAACCGCGGCCACCTCGACTACTTCTTCTGGCTGCTCGCCGTGCTCAGCCTCCTCAACTTCCTCGTGTACCTCGGCATCGCCAGCTGGTACAAGTACAAGAAGACGGCAGATGATAACGTGGACGCCAAATAAAGCGGAGCACTTGTGAATTGTTGTCTATTCCCAATAGACACCCCTTCACTGATGTAAGTGATCTCATCCATCGAGTACTGCATAGGATTAGAGGGTTAGTTTGACTCCAGAGGCCATGTCCTTTGGGAACAGTCATGTCCATTCATGATATCCCTTCACTTGTATAAAATATGTTTCAGATATAATTGAAAGATATAGTGCTTTGAAGCAATCACCTTTGTTTTCACACCGACACCCAAGCCTGATGATGTGGAGGCAAGATATAATGAAAAAGACTATTTTATATTATTAAACCCACACACTCCACTCACAGGTTACTATTGGACCCACACACTTCTTAAAGACATGATACGGTGGACTTAATTATTCTTAATGTCATATCATGTCCTTAATTAGGTTTTCTCGTGAAAGTGAGTATTAGATGATTTGTAGATAATTATCATATCTTGTTGTTGTTAAAATTTTATAGTCATTGGCCTTACGGTTTACAAATGGCAGCTGTTTTGTTGGTGAGTTTCCCTCCCCGGTGTCTACGAGCCAAATTACATCAAACAACGGTGTGTTCGACAAATATGGGGAAAGACGATGTCTCGCTACCAAAAAGAGCGCCACTTTGAGTGTCCTACAAACAAATGTCCCTATTTTTAATGGCGTGACAATCATAAGAAGAGATCAACAGAATATGCGAGTTTTTAAAAATATAATGCCCGTTGAGATTTGATTTTTTTTTTTTCTTTTGGTCCATTTTTCATTGTTGCATTCTATGTTTTAAAAAAAATAATGCTAGGAATCTCTCCACTACGAATGGAAAAGAGCTCTGTTGGAAGCCTATGTTTGGTTTTAGTTAATTCAGACAACCAAGTGGATTAACCCTATGCTGTAAGGGTTGTTTATGAGACTGGTTGGTCCAACTCCAAGGATAAGCAAGGATGACATACAGGTGATAAAGGTGGTGTCTATCGGTGATTTAGTGCTCAAACTTTCAAAAGAGAAGGAGAGCATCTAAAACCCCGTGGACACAAATGCAAAGGTTTAAAGCTAGGGCTTTCTTTTTTGCCGGTTAAGACACAATACAATGTGTGATTGGGTTATAATAGATAGCCATGACATAAAGAGGGAAAGCTCGAAGTGAAATGCGGTTATCAAGTGCCACTAGGTGAACTAACCCTTTGTGATTAGGACCTAGTGAGCTAACATAACTTTGGGAAATGCTTTAGAAAATGCTAATTCACATGCAGTAGCTTTAGGTACTCTTTAGAGTGAGCTCTTTAGACAAGGCTTGAAAGAAGGGAAAGTTGGGGTTGTTTTGGCCAATTGTTAGACCGTTGGCCCTTAGGGTCCGATGGTCTCCAAAACAGAGTAGCGAAGGCAACGAGGCATCAAACTCAGTTAAAGAGGAGCCTTAGACCAAACGCTTGCACTAGTCACCAGTGACAAAGAGGAACACGAGCGAGTTTTAGGGGCGTTGGACCCTACTTTGGTCCAATGGTCCCCGTCGGAACGTGGTCTAACCCATTTTGGTGCTCTCACGGACCTTTTCGCATCAAGTCCAATAGTCTTTATTCTCTATTCTAACAAGCGAATGGACCGAGGAGATCCAGATGTGTGGAGTCGAACGTTGAGCGCCAACAATCACATCCAAATAGTGGGAACACATAGCAAAATGAGTTGAGGTATCTAGTGGCACTATAGTGACCGTGTTCAGCGTGGAATTTCTTTTTACTTTTGGTGGTTGCAACCACCTAGACGGGTTGGAGCAACGGTGGATCTTTGAGAAGCTTTGGTGATTGTTGTGGCTCCAATCAAGTGAATGTGTGCGAGGGGCTCTTGTGTTTATTCTTTGGGGGGTTTGTGAAAAGAAATTATAGTAAAATTTTGGTGTGAAAAGTGCTATCTAGTGTGGTTCTTATGGCACCCAAGTGATGGTTTGGTATGTCATTCTAATTAGCATGTGAACCACCTAGTTTGGATTTGCCATAATGTGAGTACGCTAGAAACAACCAAAACCACGAGGATAAATCTTGGTGTTCATATTTTCTCTTGGTCTATTTTTGCTTGCTCTCTAACACACTCACATTTACATTTCATATACCTATCTTGTGTGGTAGTTGCTTTTTGTAGCCAAGTGTAGCATTGAGCTTGTGGTAGTTGTCATTAGTTGTAATTATCTTTGGACATATGTCATTGCAATAGTTTTGTAATTTTCATGACAAATTGGATAAACTAAATCAACATATGTCCTTGCATAAGCCACAATAACATCATAAATGCAATTGTTCATTACAGACATGCAATTATTTTACTCATACTATTATTTAAATTTCATTTACTTCCACTTGATGAGAATAAACCACTCAACCAAATTTTTCCTAACATAAGTGGTGGTTTACAACACGAACAAGCATTTGTTGGGGATGATGGCCCACTTTAATTGTCACTCATTCCTTTGTTGTGCAACAAGCTCATGTGACCATGATACAATTGTTGTGTGCTAAACACAGCATCACAGAGCTTACATGTGTACTTTTGCTTCTTGACTCTTCCAAACTTAACATTAGATCCCATAACCTCTTTGATGGCGTCAGAAGAATTGTTGCTTGAAAACCACTTGGCACATGCTTTGTTCTCTTTGGACAAGTGAGGGCATGGGGGGTTGATTAAAGAAATTTGGTTTTACATATGGTATTTTCCCATGAAGGTCATCAAGGGATGAGGATGAAGATCCAAGTGTTTTGTGCATCCTCTCCTGCATGTAGATCAATGTGAGATATTGTAGAGTTCCATAGTTTAAGTACAATGATAAAAGGTAAAAAATGATAGAGATAAAACCTTGGGAACAGGCAAGGTAGGGTCATGGAAAATCGGACCAGGATCAGAATCTCCAGCAATGTCAAGGTGGGCTTGGAGAATAGCCATAGGGTCTCCTTGGAGCAAAGATTCTATTGACTGGGGCTGCAAGGACACAACCTTCTTCCGTGCATTCTCACTTATTGGAGTTGTCAAAAACATGCGCCTAAGCTCTTGCTCATTCTCTGTTCTTTGCTCAAGCCCTATTGCTGCACTACTAGACAGTGTTGGCATGGTTGTTTTACCCCTTAGCGCTTCATGCAAAGGGGAAATTGCGTTGCCACTCTGCCTAATCCTTGTATCCTTGGTGGGGTGTGTATTCTGTTCCATGGTGGATTGTATTTGAAGATGAGTATTGAGACCTATTTATAGGGACTGGTAGACGATATCACATTGCACTTGAGATATGGCCATGGATTCTATCGTTAATTCGCCAAAAGCATCGATGCCCTTTAGGATTGTTTTTCAATATGTTTATATTAGTTGATTAAGAAAGGATGTGGCTGGGTTCTGATGCCATTAATTTGTTACAAAATCGGATACGACTTATAAATTTGTATATTCTTTGACGTGTCATGTGATGTGTCATAGATATAGTTTCATTAATTCATGATATGGTGATATGAATATCTAGTCTATCATAAGGATACGACTTATAAAGTCATATATTATTTGACACTCCATGTGATGTGTGATAGATATATTTTCATTAATTCATTATATAGTAATATGACTATCTAGTACTATCATTAATCCATTGTAGAATTAGATGCAACTGAACGATATCATAGTGCATGTTTTTCATCAATATATTAAAAGAAAGATGTAGCTAAATAGTGCCACTAATTAAATAGAATTTATATGTATCAAGAGTTTAAGTATGGTTTTAGATACCATGTATTTTTTTAAAAGCAATAACCCATATGCAAGTAATGTGCTTTTTAGGCAAAATAGCCATTTTTGTCCTCAAACTATTGCATGAGGCTCAAATTGGTCCCTGAACTATCAAAACGTCCACTTTCATCCGTAATCTTTTTTGATTTTTGTACTCAATCTCGTACCCTACCCTTGATTGGTTTCCATGTGGACAGCTGCACATACGAAATGTCAACCTTCCCCCTTGCTGAATCTACTGAATCATATCCTTTATTTCACTAATTCATTAAAAAAAGAAAGATAAGACTACACAGTGCCAAAATAAGATTCAGCAAAATAGTTAGCTCATTATCAATGGCACAAGCACTATCAACAAATTGTATGTCCCATTACAAAATACTAGTATGTTTGCTAGTAATATAGAAAAGATACAAAGGAAAGAAGAAAACGTAATAAAAGAGCTAGTGGCATTCAAAAAGGAAAAAAAATGCAAAAAACTAACTTCAGTAGCCTTCTTCCCATCTTCTTGTTGCCCTGTTACTATATCACTAGTGGTGAGAACCAATTTGAATTGGTTTGGGTGAAAATTGTTGAGTGGTATGGGTTGGTTTGTGCAGAATAATGAAATGGGTGCTTGGTATGGTTTCTTACTTATGCTATCGATTGAATGGATTCGTGTAGTTTTGGCTCAACTTACACCCATTAGTAGGGATATACGTACGGAAAATCTAGGCACAAGTGATGATGCATGTGGTGACAATTGCCATCATGTGCTTTACAAAGCAAATTCAACTGATAAGCTGCATCTTATGCTTATTAGTGCCCTATTTCTAGTGAAACCACTAGTCACCCCTAAAGCAATGCTTCTAGACCAAGGCAAGCAAGATTTACAAATGGTTCAACACCTATAGTCTTTCTTCCTCCGCTTCTAGCTCAAGGTTGACGAGCTCCTACACATGCGAACTAATGAAAGGTAGATGCAGACAGTAGCCAATCTACAGTACAATGTTATCTGTATCATATGATGAGAACTTTGTCTAAAAAATCATGTGATGGGCACAATGATAAACCTACCATTATCAATCTATCCCTGTTGTAAATCACCACTAGCATTTTGACACTCTCAAGCACCACCAACATTAGCACCTGAGATGAATTCATAATTCCCTAGCTTTGACGTATTCTCTCAGGCTAGCACAATCGTATATGTATTAACATAACTTTAAAGATGTTTATAGAACTCGATGTCGTAGCGAGTCTACTCACCTAACTTAATGTTGTTATGAGTACATTTTTGGGTACATTGTTAACATCATGTACAACAATTAGGTTTTGCTTGCTTCCTTGGGGAGACCCTCACCTCACCTCATCTTGCTTGTCAACTCTCAGTGTTTGGTAGTAGGAAGAAATCTCACCTTGCTTGGAAAATTCACCTTCCCTGAGGAAGGATAATATGAATGATAGAGGCGGCTATGACAGGTAAGCAAATATGACATCTTGAAGCCCCCACTTCGGTTATCTTCTTCCCCAAGCAACACCACCAACTCCAAGTGGCGAGATACCATGGCGAGCAATCTCACAAGTTTCTTTCGTACTCACATTTGCAATCTCATCCTTTGCTTGTACATTGTAGACGTCTTCATTAAATATTTAAACATATATGCTTGTTCAAGTAGTCAATTAGTCTTAGACTTTCCATAGTATCTATGCTTATTCAAGAAGTAAAGCTTATAAATCAATTAGCATTGTTTATCAAGTTATGCTAAGGTTCTACATTTGTTCTTCTAACAACAAAAACGCTAAATGGCCTATATTCTACTAGGTCTATAATTTACGCACTTAGGTATTGTAGAGTATGATAGCTATAGGCATAATTTGGAGATTTAAAACATAGGTATTTATAGAGACGATCGCCTTAGGATGTCTACCTTTGTTAATCGATTAAGATAGGTGGGCATTCTAAGGGTTTGCCTCCACAAATCAAAAAACACTTTTGAATGTGAGCCTCCTCTAAAAATAGTTGCATAAAAAATGATTCAAGCCTTTTCATATGAAGTTAGACAAAGACAAACTTTATAACCCAAATTAAAGTTGTTAACACGATCTACAACCATATAGCTTCAAGGTTTTATATAAAACAGTTTGGAGTCCCAAAAGTTCATTTTAAGTTGCTAAATTTTAAACTTTAAATTTAGAATTTTGAAACTACATCGGATGTTGACATGGTCTATACCAAAGTTGTAGCTCTCAAATACAATCTACAAATTTATATATAGTTGACAAATTTTTAATTAGAGTTGTTTAGAGGTCTGAGTATGTGTTTTATTTTTTTAAAATTTTAAAGTTCAAAATTTAGAATTTCTAAATGACCCTTGAATGGTCACATGATCAATATGTGTAGTGGTCGACCTGGTATAAAAGTCTACAGATTGATATGTCTTTGTGCGAAGTTAATATTTATTTTAAGTATTTATATTTGTAGATTAAATTTAACAATGGTGTTGGCCAAAGATATAACCTATACCCAGGTTATAGTGTTTGACAAGATTTAAACCTTGTAATTGAAATATTTTTCATTGTTTGAGACCATTTAGTGGACAAAATTCAATACTAGATTTCAGATAAAATTTTAACAAAAATAGCATGCTATATTTGCTCAATAAATTAGTATGTAGGTATTGTTTGAGTTGAGTTTATGGGTTTCAATCTTGAAAAGCACTCATTTTTTGGTTCCTAGTTCTAGAGAAACCATGAATAGAGGTGAATACTTTAACATGTCCATCGCTATAAATAGTACTAGGAACACATGTTGGTCAGGCCATTCTCGGTGTATAGTTTCATGACATAGTTATGAAGACTACAAACTAGGTAATCGAGAGATGAGTTTTGTTGACGGTCATTAACTACATATTTTATACCGTCAACATTAGTATAAAACTACCAAAACACAATAGTGATAAGGCTTTGAGCTAACCATTTCCACAAGTTTTGGTACTTCACTTGTTTTGCAGGACAATGTTGGAAACATATACATTTTGGGCCAAAAGCAAAGGAAAACATATAAAGAATAACAAGGCCATAAATGGACATAAGCAAAGCAAGGAGAAGAGAGGAGAAATGCCCATAAACATGAATATCAACATCTATACATAAGCCCAAGAAGTGGAAACCCAAATCCAACATGAAATCACATTGGGCCACATGACATGGGTTTAGTATTTTGGACATAACTTCTTCATACGGACTCCGTTTTCAGTGCACAACCCGCCGAAACGAAGCTAACGACGAAACGGACGTGCTCACAAAATTTGAGCCCAATCGGCCCAGGTTTGGGTGCGCCCGCACCTTGGGGTGCGCCCGCGCACCCAATGGGTGCCAAACGGGCCCACCTTTTCGTGGCGGTTGCATTCATCCGGGAACGTCGGTGGTGGCATGGACCAGGTGCAATGAACCTAGGAACCGCCTATTCCTGGTCGGTTTGGCCATAATGGAGGGAGGTGGCACATTTCCAAAGACCCCCTCTCTCCAAGCTATAAGTAGGTGGCCTCTCCCCTCCTTCAACACCAATTCCACATACAACACAAGGAGGGCCACAATGTAGAGAAGAGAGGAAGCTCCACTCCTATTTTCTTCTTCCTCCTTTTTAGTTCTAATGGAGAGTGAGAGAGGGAAGGCTAGAAGAGGGCTTGGCCTCTTCTCCATGGAGTCCCGGTGTGCCTCCGGTGCATTTGCGGATCTTGGGTGGCCGGAGTGCGGACTTGTCGGCACCCCGCCACGCTTTGTACCTCTACAACCTTCTAATCATTTTGGGTAAGAATGGTTGTGTCCCTCTTCGGCTTATTACTCTTAAGCATATTATCTAGCTGTTATAGAATTGTGGGATTGATAGTCGTTCCTTCGGGCGGTGCTCGGTAGAAGGACCCGGGGGGCCGGGTAAGCCTTGTTAACACGCCCGAGTAATAATCACTAGTGTAGACGTGGTGTCTAGACTAAGGGTTTTCTATCTTTTTGTGGTGCATCCCACGGTTGAGGGGGTAGGCGGGTGGGTTGTGATGACCTTGTCCGTCCTTTGTAATCCCCCACGTTCGGGTGTGGCGCGGTGCAATTGCCTGGGACCGCGTCCTTTGGGCGTGGGCGGTGCCCGAAGTGAGGACATAACAGCTAAGTGATCCTGCTAGAGAGTTTGAGCCCATAAAGATACCTCACCACCCATAGTTATCCTAGGGTGACTCTGTTCAGAGAGAAGTCACACAAACCGTTCCTCGTGGAAATACGATACCCTGAATACTTCCGGGTGAAATGCTATAACGACAATTCCGTGCGCTTGCGGATTCTTCTGCATACGTTAAGAAACGTCAACAAGCATTTAAGGCGCCGTTCTTGCGGGGACGGTAGTCATAATTCTCTCGAGCCTAGAGCACCCGTGTGTTGTATCCAAAAAACAAAAATAGTTATTTGTTTTTCTTTTTCGAAATGAAGCCAAATCCATTTTAAAAACCTTCTGCTTCAACGGGGGAGTTCATGGAGCCACAATCTTTTTGAAAACCAAAACTTTCATCCGGCTATGAACTCACCCTAATTAAAAAAAAACTTTTGGTTCGGGCACTCCATCTCTGGTGACCATTTTAAAAATCTTTGTTGCCACCTACGAGATTTCGAGGAATTATGATCATGCCTCAGCATTCCTGGCATGATCCAAGAAATTCACGTGTGGAATTTGTTTCTGCTCTCCCTCATAGGGAAAGTAAAACAATAGTACACTATTGTCGTAGGAAGTTTGAATGGGGACTGAGAAGAACTCAAAGACAATTTTTGTCTAGCATTCTTCCCCATCAATGCCTACCAAGGACAATCCTCGATATCAAATAGGATGAGAAGGAGTCCATAGGTGTAGCCTAGGCCAGGTTTATAATGTTTATACATGTTGGCCTAGACTTGTCAGTACCCGATAATGTGCTTTTGCATATCTTTTGTTCGGGTCTTGACATAGATGCTGCCCTATGCCTTGACATGACCGTTGGGGGGTCGTTTGCACGTAAACCTACAATGGAACATAGGAAAACCCTTGAACACATCCTAGAGAAGCTTGCTTCTCCCGTTGTAGAACCTATTCCCCTCCACATTAAGGGCATGTCAAGCATTGAGGAGCCCTCATCAGTCGAGCCATTCCCCGTACCGCCATTGGAACCGACTGTTGAGCCCTCTCCTGAACCACGAACACCGAAGGAAGGAATGCTTCGTCCTTCGGAGTTCGCGATTGAATTCAAGGATGATGACGGAACCTCGTAAAACCGAGGTGCGCTTAGACTTCCATATCTACCCCATCCTTGACTTCAATCCTCTCATAGGCTACCCTCAAAAAAAAACTTTTTCACAAAAAACCTATAGAGGGGAGCCATGATGAGAAGTTGGGAAAGATTGCTTTCGCCTCCCACACCTAGACATCCTAAAGGCGAAGCATCTTCCCAACCAAAACCCGTTCGAGGAGGCGAAGTGTATAACTCTACTCGTTTCACCCAAGTTGTTTCCACATCTTAGTGAAACAAAACACCTATCGCCCTCACTTGAACACAAGTCATGTCCCTCTGGCCGACAAAACGTTGTTCTTGACAACAGTCAAGATTCAACGTTCGTCCTTCATGACACATCTTTTGAGGATAAAACCTCATGTGCCATGGACATGCACGAAGCGACAACTCTTGAGACCAAGTGGAAATCTGTTTTCGAGCATAACAAGTTGTCAATTGAGACTTCTTACATGCTCACCTTTGGGTCTTCTTGAGTTTGTCTTGCTTCTAGCCGAAAGTGCTTCAACAAAGATCACAACCATCTCTTGGTTCTCTTTGTAAACCTTTTTAAGAGAACGGTTGCAAGTCTCGTAGTAGCATGATGACGCTTAACCTTGCGGCTTGAGCGTAATGCTAAATTCTTAGTGGTGAAACGGGAACTTCACCACCATCATTTTGCGCAGGATGTTCTCCCACGGTCAAGCTTACGACCATAAAGAAAGCACCGCCGGGAGATACCCGGACTATCATAAAAAAGCACAAAAAGTCTTTCTCTCTTCTTATTAATAAAAGCAAGAACATGTTATCAAGTTAGTATGCACCTTCGGGTATTCTTGTCGCTAACCATTTCAGGTGGAGATCGATTAAGAAGAACAAAGAGGCATGCGGCTTTCGAGAACATGAGGGCTACATCAAAAAAAAAAAAAAAAAAAGGTTATGATGTTCATGGGTGATGGAACATGCTCAAGAGGGACCGGACCTTGCACATTTGACTTTTACATAAAAGTCTAAGTGTGGGGAAGATGGTGACAATCCCAAGTTCCATCCACAAAGGGATCATACAAAAAAAAATGAGGGTGAATAAAAGATGATGTCAGCCCTGCCTTGCTAAAAAAAAAAAAAAAAAAATTGAAAAAAAAGAGATGGAGAGAAAAAAAAAAGAGATAAAAAAAAAGGAGAAGAAGAGAGAAAGTGAAAAAAAAAAAAAAAAAAAAAGTGAGAGAGAAAACGAAAAAAAAATGATGTTAAAAAAAAAATGTTGTAAAAAATAATTATAGACTAAAAAAAAATAGAGTGGAGCAGGTCGGCCTCACACGATTAAGATAATGTGTCGCCTCACTCCACCCTTCATTGCTTTCACAAGCAAGAAGGGCTTGTCTCTAAGTCTTTCTTTGCAATCATCAAGGCCCATGGCCCGCACACACATCATGTGTGTGTGTGTGTGGCCTAGCTTTGAGATACACCTGAAATTTGAGCCATCAAGAAATCCGCGGCAATAACTTCAATGCTTCATCCATAAATGCGACGGTATTTATACTCAAGTATGCAAAGGTAACGTTCACCACCTCTTCACTCATTTTTTCTCCAAGGTTATATAAATTCATGCTTCCTTTGTTATGTCATATGCTTGAAGTTTGGGTGTATTCACATGTGATCACATTGCATCCATAGATCTTTTTGAATTGAGCATGGTGCTTAGGTTAAAAAGATCTCCTTTAATCAAAATTCGACATGGTGTTAGATTTTGACTAATGAACTTAGAGCTCTGTTGTCATAATCCTTGGGAGTATCTTATTGGAGATGAATCAAGGCTCGCTTACAATCGCTTTTTATTTTAGCCTTTCGAAAGTGATGCTTAGGTGAATGAGAAAAAAAATATATAAACGAATGAATAAAATCGTAATAAGGGCTCCACGGTATCCTTGCCGATAGAGCCATGTGTGTGTTTTTGTTTTGTTCTCTTTGTTTAAAATAAAACAGGTACAAGAATAAGTGTGGGGGAGATCTCTCAAGCATACAAGCACACCCATCCAAGATCTCCCCGACACAAATGCACGAACACCGAGCAATTCATGATGGAGAAGGACGAAACAAACGACTACCATTAACTCCTTCATTTTCAAACGATGGTTTGTGCAACTCCCTCTCTCACAACCTCTAAAAGTTTTGAAGTTTGAAATTGAACAAATCAAAAAGACAAAACTTCTTGAAAGAAAAAAAACTCCATCTCTAGTCTACCAATTGATTCATGGCATGCATACACTTTATTCCTCGCCAAAAACCATACTTTGATGAGCAACTACCTGTTAGGAACCCCATGTTCATCTAATCAATTGAGCTTTGAGATATGGTAGAATGACTTGATGCTTGCTCTCTTATGCAATAAGACTTGGTTTTATTTCAAAAATTCAAATAAAGCATGCTCCTGGTTTGATTTAGACAAATTCCTACCAAAGCCTGAATAATGACATGAATATCCACTATAGCTACTTCCTACTGTATTGAGTTTTGTCAGGCTCTGTAATCTGCGTTGAGAGAAGCTCATACTCCCAAGATCGAAAAACACGTACACCCACATATACATGCCAATTCTCACACTGAGAATTGCACACAACATGCACCCTTACCATCCACCAAATAAATACTCCATCCATGTTATACCATGATCATCTCTTGTTATCGAGAAAAGTATCATGCAGAAAAGAGAATACAAAGGCTACAAAAAAAAAAGTATGAGAAAAAGAAAAGATGGACAAATGTCCCAAATAAACGACGAGGAAGTCAAGTACTCATCCAAAAAAAAAAAAAAGAAAGAAAAAAAAAGTAGTAGCCTGTATTTCTCCAAAAGCATACAAAAAGAAAAGAGAGATCATGAGTCAAGGAGTAACCACAAAAATACCAAAAAATATTTTCCACACACTTTTGCACATTTCGATCTAGGAGTATGGCACTTCCCTCCAATGATCCGGAGCTTGACCCGACAAAACATACAGAGGTACGTATGCAACACTCCACTCCAAAGATCCACAAAACCCCCGCAAAAAAGATAGGATGAGTGAGAGCGAAGAGTGCTTTGGCAAGGAAACACAAAATGAGTGACTATGTGAGAATCAACCATGGAGCATTGCTATTTTATCTTCAAAAAATTCAAAAATCAACCAAGTCTTTGCACATGAGTAGTAGCAAGGAGATAGGAATTCATACCGTTCTATTGCTCAATTCTTCAAGATAACTTGGTAGCCACTTTTGAATGCTCACAAAGCAGGTGAGGCCTGGAATAACTTGTATGCAGGTCTACATCTTGGAGATTGAACCACTTTAGTCCCTAAGCCTTCACTCGAGGACGAGCAAAGGACTAAGTGTGGGGAGTTTGTTGACGGTCATTAACTACAAATTTTATACCGTCAACATTAGTATAAAACTACCAAAACACAATAGTGATAGGGCTTTGAGCTAACCATTTTCACAAGTTTTGGTACTTCACTTGTTTTGCAGGACAATGTTGGAAACATATACATTTTGGGCCAAAAGCAAAGGAAAACATATAAAGAATAACAAGGCCATAAATGGACATAAGCAAAGCAAGGAGAAGAGAGGAGAAATGCCCATAAACATGAATATCAACGTCTATACATAAGCCCAAGAAGTGGAAACCCAAATCCAACATGAAATCACATTGGGCCACATGACATGGGTTTAGTATTTTGGGCATAACTTCTTCATACGGACTCCGTTTTCAGTGCACGACCCGCCGAAACGAAGCTAACGACGAAACGGACGTGCTCACAAAATTTGAGCCCAATCAGCCCAGGTTTGGGTGCGCCCGCACCTTGGGGTGCGCCCGCACCCCTGTGGGTGCCAAACGGGCCCACCTTTCTCGTGGCGGTTGCATTCATCCAGGGAACGTCGGTGGTGGCATGGACCAGGTGCAATGAACCTAGGAACCGCCTATTCCTGGTCGGTTTGGCCATAATGGAGGGAGGTGGCACATTTCCAAAGACCCCCCTCTCTCCAAGCTATAAGTAGGTGGCCTCTCCCCCTCCTTCAACACCAATTCCACATACAACACAAGGAGGGCCACAATGTAGAGAAGAGAGGAAGCTCCACTCCTATTTTCTTCTTCCTCCTTTTTAGTTCTAATGGAGAGTGAGAGAGGGAAGGCTAGAAGAGGGCTTGGCCTCTTCTCCATGGAGTCCCGGTGTGCCTCCCGGTGCATTGCGGATCTTGGGTGGCCGGAGTGCCGGACTTGTCGGCACCCGCCACGCTTGTACCTCTACAACCTTCTAATCATTTTGGGTAAGAATGGTTGTGTCCCTCTTTCGGCTTATTACTCTTAAGCATATTATCTAGCTGTTATAGAATTGTGGGATTGATAGTCGTTCCTTCGGGGCGGTGCTCTGGTAGAAGGACCCCGGGGACGGGTAAGCCTTGTTAACACGCCAGAGTAATAATCACTAGTGTAGACGTGGTGTCTAGACTAAGGGTTTTCTATCTTTTGTGGTGCATCCCACAGTTGAGGGGGTAGGCGGCTGGGTTGTGACAGCCTTGTCCGTCCTTTGTAATCCCCCCCACGTTCGGTGTGGCGCGAGTGCAATTGCTTGGGACAATCGTCCCTTTGGGCGTGGGCGGTGCCCGAAGTGAGGACATAAATGACCAAGTGATCCCCTGCTAGAGAGTTTGAGCCCATAAAGATACCTCACCACCCATAGTTATCCTAGGGTGACTCTGTTCGAGAGAAGTCACACAAACCGTTCCTCGTGGAAATACGATACCCTGAATACTTAGGGTGAAATGCTATAACGACAATTCCGTGCGCTTGCGGATTCTTCGCATACGTTAAGAAACGTCAACAAGTTTAAAGGGGATGAAACTGTTCTCTCATCTCATGAAAACTTTCCATTTAAAGACCCTCAACAATTTTTATCGATTGGCGCCCTATTTAACGTGCATGACACCCCCGCGGAAACATTTCCTAAGACTAGCCTTAGACACAAGTACTCCGGTGTGGTGGTGACCGGTCTAGGCTACCCGCCTAGCCCCATGATGGGAGTGCACGTGTTAACCTCGTGGCACGTCTTCTCATGCACAAGACCACGTACTACGTATTCTCTCTATTCTAAATTATAAATTGCTTTGACTTTTTAAATTTATCTATTTTATTATGTATCTAGACATACTATTATATATAGATGCATAACAATATGAATGTACCAATAAAGTAGAAATCCATGCAACATTGCAACTTGCCATGCGCATTGTCATACGTAAACATGCAGACTCAGGAGTACTAACTACTGTAGTAAGAAGGTATCGAGGGGTAAACTATGTCGTGAATCGGTCTATCAATCAACCGTTCTCAAAAAAACATCTCTTGAAAAAGTGTTCTTTCACATGTATATGTACGTACAACTATGAATGAATCAATCAATGAAAGATTATATTCTCGTTTGTCTCTACTAGTGTGTTGTGTACATCAAGCACTTCAGCTAATGAGCCTATAGTACAATTAGCTAGGGCATCCTGCTGCGTTCCACAGGTCCCCGAGTTCGACTCTCATGGGACCGAATTTTTCGAAATTTCGGTCGTGGTTAAAAAAATCCCCTCGCTTGTCTTATGGCCAAAGCATAGGTAGTTAGGCTTGGCTCGATTCTCACATGTGTAACGGTGCCCCTGTGTCAGGGTGGGGCTGAGGTTCGGGGGCTTTCTCGACCTGTGTGGGAAGTTTTTTTTTTCGTAAGCAGGGGCGGAGCTGCAGTGTGCGGCTGCACCCACAAAATTTTTTTGAAAAACAGTGATATGACCCAAATTTTCTCCATTTATGCACCCACATATTGCGAACCCTCGCACCCACCGGAGACAAATACACACCCTCAATATTGCTCTAGCTCCACCACTTTGCTCTTAAAGCGCAATGCACGGGGCTGCCTTACCCCGTGGGTCAAGTTTTTTTTTTTTTTTTTACATCGGGCACTTCAGTCATCTATCTCTAGAGTTTACTATAAGTGCGAGTTTTTATTATTATCATTATTATATTATTATTATTATTGTTGTTGCGGTTGTTGTTGTGCGTAGCAGACTACGGATCAGAAAGTGAAAATACACTCATTGGTCCGTGTGGAGGCATTTCAGGCCCAACGTCCATCCTTCAGCCCAAAACGGCCATGCCTAACGTAACAGGCCAAGGCCCAAGCTGCTCAATGCCGGCCTAGTGAGAATTCTTTACCAGACACGTGAAGGAAATGGCAACGAGCCTATGATCATCTTCCACCCACTAATAAAAAAAAAAAAGAACGACCAGTCAGAGTTTCTTTCGATCTCTCCCCTCTCTACAGTGCTCAGAGGAGAACAGCGGGCGATTCCTCGATCCCGGCCTGTTCCTCGCCGGATCTTTTGCCTTGGTCGGCGTCTCGGGCGCCGGCAGGTGAGAGATTTGGTTGAGGGCAGGTGCGGTTTGTTTATACTACTACTTATTATTTGTAGTTTGAGTACTTTAGGGCTACTCCATGGCGGTGCTGATGTTAGCTGTGATGGCTCCCTCATCGCTTCAGCCTGGAGGTTAATAAAGGAAGAGCCTGGCAGATCTGGATCTCTGGTGAGTGCTCCAAATCGTGTCAGTTTCTTCTATCCGTTCCTCCTTTTCGTCGACGTTGGCACCGGCGTCGATCTTTGGAGGTTAGTATCCCTGTGTGGCTGCTCTAGTGGGCGATTTGCTTCTGTTGGTGGTGGCCACATCGGTTTAGTCTACCAACCTTGTACGAAATCGGGTTGGGTCTTCAATCCCACCTTTTCTGGTGGTTTGCTTCCCCTCCTGGGTGTGCTTCTGTCCGGTGAGATGGGGATCTCGGCGAATCTTGAGGCGCCAGGTCTCTATTCTTCCGGCGAGGCGATGGTCAACGGCCATCTTCAGCGGCCTGGACGTTCAGCGGTATTAAGGTATGCCGATGGATTCGACATACTACTCTTGTTGCCACCAAAAATCTCTGTTGTTCTGTCGGAAAGGGGATCGGCTTCAAGCTGCAGAAGATTGCTCCGATTGCCGGCGACGGGCACGACCGGGCAGTTCTTGCAAGGACATGGATGTAATTTTATTTTCTTTAAAGGTCGTCTTTGTAAGATTTGGGATGTAAACTATCATATCTATATATGAAATTCAACCCGGTTTCTCAAAAAAAAAAAAAAAAAAAAAAAAAATCCTTTTCACCTCTCAACTTTCCTCGATGATTTACCTCCTCCAACAGAAAAAGAAATTCAACCTTTCAAAGCATTCGAATGTTCTGGCTACGTGGTTTTGAAAATAATTTTGGTTGATATAGCGCCATAGTACTAATTTAGTCATCCTACATAGTTCCACCCTAGTTATAAATTAAAGCTAAATATGATTATGATGATAGTTCACTAAAACCAGTTATACTTTTATATTAAAAATAACAATATTTGTACGTAAAGCAATAAGAATTCTAGATTTTGAGCTAATTTTAGAGAACTCATAACAATTTATTTTAGCACCGAGAAATATACAAGTTTTGATTTTTCCATAAAATCATGTTCAATCTTATGTGAAATCCAAATAGTTTGAAGCTAGGTACCATAACACAAGTTCATGATTTTTTTAATAAAAATATAAAGCCGGTTCATTTTTTTTTCGGGCTAAAACAAAGTATCTATGTGTCCTTTAATTTAAAAAAAATCAGATTTTGAATTTTAATTGCATATTTATCAGAAACCTTATATAAATTCTAGAAATATATTTTTTTGTAACATTGTTTGATTTATCTTTGTCAACGCTGACGTGACATCATGTAAAATGGTTGGCATATATTGACACGCCATTCAATATCACTTTTAAAACCATGCGAGGTCAAAATCGAATCGAAAAGTTTATATAAAAGTTAAAAGAGATGGAAACCAGGTTTCTAATACAAGAGGCAAATCAGCCATCGGGAAAACATGGGAAGATCAATGAACTTCCCTTTTTTTCAAAAATAATCAAAGAGATACTCTAGTACTCCTAGATTCTCTTTTCTTCCCCTTTTAGGCACCCGGACTCCGTACACGGGCCAGGCGCGTGCAGCGTGCTCCTGTCCTGGGCCCAGGCCCCTGGCCATGCCAGCGCGTTGGTCCGTCACGGAGCAGCCTGCCAGGGCCCATGGCGCAGGCGTACATGCGTCACGTGTCCAGGTCCTGTGTTCTCCCGTGATCTGTCACTCATGTCGTGTCGTCTCTCCCCTGGACGACGACCTGCGCATGGGGCGGTTGGCACGTGACCTCGCCAGCGCCGTGACCGTGAGGCGTGAGCCGCCTCCTCCAGCGGTCCAGCCACGGGCGCGGCTCGCCGACGATCATGAGATCGGGCCCAGCCGCAGGCGGCCGCCGTCCGCTTTCCGTGACATCCACCTCCAGCGGTCCTGCCTCCAGCCGGGCCAGGTGAATCGATCCTGGTTCCTGGTACAGTGGTACCCCTCTTAGACACCATATAAATATAAATTTTGTATCTTCAAAGCTAAGGTGATTTCATATCCCAAATTTCTTGTTTTATGATTTCGAGAATCATTATTGACATCAACGCTAGCTAATGTATTGGACTTGTTGAGTACACACGTTCCTATTAATTTGAATATTGTCACTGTTCTCATTGTTAATTTGAACATTCATAATCATCACAAATAGATTATCCCATCCTACATTCCTATAGTCTGTTACTACCTACAAGTTCTCTCCTAAAACAAATGTTTAGCGGAACGGAACTAAAGACATTGGCAAATATATCTTCCTTCATATTATGAACTTTAAATATAGAATTGTAACAATGCTTTGGTAATCAACCACATATTCGCCCAGAACCTTGACTGTCATTCAATCATCTGGATTTCTTTGCACTTGTCCTAGGGTGTTACTTTTTAATATATTTATTCTTCAGCAATGTTTGTTACAGACTACCCTCGTTCATTATTTGGTTCTAATTTATGTAAAAGGCATTTATTTATTTATTCAGATATCGAATTTACTGGCCTATACTTTGTCTTAAGTTGAACATTTTGCTAAAAAGTCTTGACCTAAAATGCTATAGTTTTTTTTGGCAATACCTCTTCGTATCTTGAGAATAGAGAACATAACCATGAGAATATAGATAGGAAGTAATTAGTAAGAACTGATTGACCCGATCTGTAAAAGTTTTTCTTTCACCCACTTAGTCTCTTCTCAAAGCTCTCCTTGGTCATTTTCCATTCTTTCTTATTTATTTAATATTTTTTTGAAGTGGATTGATATGCGAAGGTATGTAAAGGGAAACCTGCCCTATTACAATTTGCAAATAATCATGTTGAAAATTCTTAGCTTACCAAACCAAGGATTTTTTTTTTTTTTTTTTTTTTTTTTTTTTTTTTTTTACGAAAGTTAATTTTTAAGACTTGACAATTTGTCGTAAGACACAAAGATGTAGCTTTATGTTTTTAGCAGGTCCTATATCATGGTTTGAGACAAATCTCCATCAACTAACTATTGTACTCCCTTTGTCCCATGGAGTTCGTCTGTCGGTGTTCCGAGAACCGGGGGTGCCTCGGGTGCCGGCAATAAAGAATTTATAGGCTGCGTGCCTCCTCCCTCGATGGCGTAGCGCAAGATGTACACGGACACGGCGAGTTTATCCTGGTTCAGGCCAACGGGGCCCTACGTCCAGCGGGTGGTGTCCTGCTCGTGTTACCTCGCGCTCAAAGGTGAACTTGTAGTAGGGATTACAAGCGGTGTGGGGGAGAGATGCTGGTCTCAAGCCCCACGATCGTGGTAGTGGTGGTGATGGTGGTCAGTTTTCTCCATGCGGATCCGGCCCCCTGCTAATGGGGCATTACTCCCCCTTTTATAGGCGGAAGAGGGAGGTAATGTTTACATATGTGGATGCCTAGGTGGCTAACTCCCGAGGCTATACTCGCTGCATGTGCGCGGCCGTGGGTTGTCTTGGCTTGGATGTCGTTTGATGAAGACACGCGTCCTGATCCGATGGCGGACGTGCCGTTTCCTGGTGCAGCCCCGAGGACCTGTGAGGCGTCCCTCACAGTCCGCATGGCGAGGGCCGGTCCCAGGGTTGCTGGCTATGCGTGTTAGGAGCCCGAGGGTGCGGCCCAGCGTGGCGTCTTGGCGGTGCTTACGGGAAATGAAGCGGTGTCATTACGGTTTTCCGCCGGCCGGGCGGTACGCGCGTCACCGGCTCGGCTTTTTGTCCCATCAATCGGATTTGGGAGGTGATCGGCAAGTCGATTTGTTGGGGGCGTGTCGATGGCGTGGCGCCTCGTGCACCGTGCAACCGCATTAAATGCGATTGTTTCCCTTCCTTGACGGAACCTCCCATGCCCGAGGGTATGCGACCCTAGGTGAGTTGGTTGGACTACCTCGCCCGAGGATGGGAGAGTGGGTCTCCCTCGGGCGGATTTTGCGCCCGGGGTGGTGAGCTAGGCCACCCTCGGGGCGGCGGAGATGTCTCGTGGGAGGCGGTGAGCTAAGCCATCCTCGGGCGAGACGGAGATTGGGGCGAGGCCGAGCCACGAGTCGTTGATGACGTGGAGCATTCTGGTCCTTCGTCTTGTAAAGGTCCCTGACCTTGTCCTTCGTGAGCGTGGTGGGCTCCTTCGTCGTGGTGACTTCCGTAGACCGTCCGTGGGCCGTCCGTGGGTCGACTCCGTCTTCATGTATGCGCCATGGCTATTTGGCCTGGTCCGTCGTCCGTCGGGCCGTCCTTCTAAGCGGGATGATGGCAGGCTGAGTTTTACTGGGCCCTGGTGGGCCGACGAATTCTCGTTGTTCGGAGAATGTCTCGGGGCCCAATATTTGGGTCCTCGACAGTAGCCCCCGAGCTCCCGAGCGAGTGTAGACTCGCCCAGGGTTGTGTGCCGTTCCGTCGCCTTGTTTTTTTTCTCGGGGTGGTTCGTCTACAATGGTGCGGCGGCGGCCTCGCAGTTGAGTGTAACCCCGGGCCTCGAATGGAATGGCGGATTCCTTCGAGGTCTTTTACACGTCGCATGGCGGCAATTTGAAACAACTCTTAAGTGCGCTTGTTTGTGCGGAGTGCGTTACGGTTTTGCGTGGGCAGCCGAGGCCCGCTTATGTGCGCAAGGTCGACCCAGGCTTCCTCGACTTTGATTATACGCTCCTCTGTCGCCCTCGAGAGAGAGGGAGGAGGGGGAGATACACCTCGGTGCCACGAAAGCCGACCATGGTGCACTCCGTTTGAACGTTGTAACGGGTCAGTTTAAGCGGGGTGCCCGTGCCCTTGCCGGAGCAAGGGTCGGCTATGTGATCCAGGATTCACCCCATGTGAACCTACGGACCGCTTAGCAGATCCCAGGGTTTGACGGGTCAATCCCCGAGGGCTTGTAGGCCTCCCACGGATGGGACATCTCTATAAGCGGCACCCGTCGGTCTTAAACACGTTCAGAAATCCGAGCCGGAGGGCCCGGGTATAGCCCGGTTGTGCATTTCCATCCCGGTCCCTAGTTCGGGTTATCCCGAGGCGGCGTAGAAACCCATGTGGGCCCGAACCGGCAACCTCTGGAACGTAAAATGCACGTTTTCGTGCGTTAGCCCGAGGCTCGTTTGGTTTCCGCTGGGAGCGGGGAACCGTCATTGGACTGACTTTTTTGCCCCTTAGGGTCGGGCGCCTGCTGGATATGGACGGCCGGGCGGTTTTACCCCGGACCGGAAGGCGAGGCGTCTCCTCGCCACGCCCGAGGCGGCGTGCTCATTCGGTCCCGATGGGGGCGTGGGCTCGTGGCTTCTTGTTAGGGGCGTGTCGAGCACCGTCAAGGTGCATTAATGCTCTTGACGGTTCCACCGCGCGGCTGAGCCGTTGGATGAGCGGTTCCCGTTCCATCGTGGGCCGTCCACTCCAGGAGTCGGTTCGTTTGCCCAGGCCGGCGGTTTGCCTTCCCTTCCCTATAAATATGGGGGTCGCCGGGCGGCGGTGGATAGTTGCTCCTTTGTTCTTGCCATCGCCTTCTCGCCTTCTTGCTGCAGCAATCAGGAGATAGAAAGAAAGAGTGGGAGAGATCGAGGGAGAGATTCAGTTGCCTTGTGCTCGTGTGAACGGTGTTGCCGGCCAGATTGTTTGTTCCCCGTCTCCCCGTTTGTCCATGGCGCAATCTGGTAGCGGCGACGGCGCGAAGGAGGTGCTCGATGCCGAGCCGTGGCCGAGAACGACGGCGACGGAGGAGAAGCTTCAGCGCCTCGTCGAGGAGGGTCTTCTTCGCCCTCGTACTGATGCCGTGCGGCCGGAGTGGATAGCCCCACATTGGGCCGAGGAGGAGCCTAACCCTCCTGATGGCTATGTGGTGAGCCTGATGGATCTTCACCGGCGCGGGTTCGGGATGCCGGCGGGCCGGTTCATTCGGGCGATCCTCCACTACTACGACGTCGAGCTCCATCATCTGCCTCCAAACTCGATCTCCCAGGCCGCCATCTTCGTCACCCTCTGTGAGGGATTCCTGGGGATCGAGCCGCACTGGGACCTTTGGTTGTGGTTCTTCAAGGCGGATCTTACCACCGCCTCAGTGGCGCAGGGCAAGCCATGGAGGGCGCTGCGTGTTGGCGGTTGCGCGCTTCAAGTCTGATCGGAGCCGACGAGGCCGAACCGAGCTGGTGGGTACATCCTTTCCAAGCTCACCACCTCAAACAAGGGGTGGCAGGATCGGTGGTTCTACCTCCGCAACGACGGGAACGCGCTTCCCGCGTACACCGGGCGTGTCCTCAAGCGGCGCCCGAATAAGTGGAACTGGGGTCCCCCCTCGGCGGATCATCCCCGGTTGGAGGGCCTGAGGCAGGCGATCCTGCGGCTCCGGGAGAAGGAGGTGAACGCAGCCGCCGTGGTTGCCGCTTTCCATCGGCGTCGGGTGCTGCCATTGATGGCTCGCCCTTTGCTCATGAGTCAGATGACCTCCGCGGCTGCCGGCCTGGAGGAGTCTCGGATGTCGCCTCTTCTGCTTTCCACCGATGGCCTGGCCAAGAGGGTGAGGGAGGTATTGGGGTCCAATACCCGACCCATATCCGAAGATTCCTATGCGCCCCTCCCGTGGGTACATCTCCTTGGTAAGTGCCTCTTGGGCTCGGTGTTCTTGCGTTGTCTTGTTGTCCCCATGTTGCCGCCATGGCGGTTCTTATTCCATCTCCTTGCAGGGTCGCCTGAACTACCACGACTCTCCTCCGCTTGTGCCAGATTTGGATGCCACGCGCCGGGCGGCGAACCGTGCTCGGAACGAGCAGCAGAGGGCACTGGCGTTGAAGAAGGAGGAGGAGAAGAAGAGAAACGTGGCCCGTACCAACCGTCGGGCGGCGGCAAGGCGGGCGGGCGAATCGCCTGATACCGCGACCACTGAGGAGGACGAGGATCCGGAGGATGAGTTCGTCATGAACTCGTCGGATGATGATATGGGGGGTCGCATAGACCGAGCCATGGGGTTCCCGACCTACTCGAGGCTTCGTTACAAGCCCGGGCCGAGACCGGGGTCATTTGGGACGAGCGCCCGAGGGTTCCTCCGGTAGGGCCCCGAGGGCGGTGGCGACTCGGGGATTTCACGATGATGTGGGCGCCTTGGCGCCGCAAGGCGAGGCTCGGGGTCGGCGGGCGCCCTCCCACCATGGGGACCTCGGCGTCGCAAGGCGCCTTTCGGGATGAAGAGCCGGCGACTCCCGTCCCGAGCCGGCTCCGCGGCGTGCGGATGCCGTGGAGGAGAGGCGCCCGTGCGTCAAGCGTGACGCCCGGTCGCGGTCCTCCCGCGCCTCGGCCCGCCTAGGGCGATCCCTCGGGCCACGTGAGTCGCCGGTGCCCTTCTTGATTAGCCTCTCTTTTGATAGTTTTCGGCCTTTTTCGCGTGTTCTTGACTTCGAGGAAGCGGCGGGCCCCCGCTGTACGCATCCCAGAAGGCGGGGGCCGTGCGCAAGCCTCGGTTGGGCCCCGGCCGGGGGCCGTCTTGCGGGGACGTTGTCTCGCCCGTGTCGGGATCCCCGCGGTGTTAGCCCCCGAGCCCGGGAGGGGTCGGGCCTGAGCCGAACGGCCGAGGCCACCCTCGAGGTGGTACAGGCTCATGGCGGTGATGGTCAGTCATCCACCCAGCCGATGGTGATCGATGCGGGAGGGCTCGGCTGGGCCGCGTGACGCCAACTTGGCGCGAGAGCGCTTGGTGCCACCCGAGGGGACCCATGACGCGGCCGCCCCTCCGAGGAGCCGAGCTCCTTCGTCAGGGAGTTTTCTCAAGAGGAGCTCTTTGAGGGCGGCGGAGGCGCGAACGCCCCGCTGCGCGGCTCCTGCCGATCTGGGGGCGCATGAGGCATACAATCCCGACTTCCCGCTACTCCATGTGTCGGGTTTGAGGCGGCTCTTGGCGGCGTCATCTTCGGCAATGATGAGGGGCAAGTGTGCCGTGTGGTGGCGAGGGACCCTGGACTTCTGCCGGTGCGGGTTTCTCGAGCTGCGGGAGTTGCCGGTGGAGGAGATGTTCCCTCCCGAGCCGACCCACTGGGGTGGTCCCCCTATGACTTTGGGTGATGTACCCGGGGGTCCGGCTGCCGCGGTGATCGACGACCGTCCCGAGGTCTTGGCGTGGAGGACTCATGAGCAGATCCGCCAGTGGGCCGCCGATGGCCTTGCAAAGCTCGGTGATGCCATAACCGGGCGTCTTGCCGAGGCCGACGCGGTGAGCGTCTTGGCTGTCATTCCCAGCCGTACTTTCTTTGCGTTTGTGTCATAATCGGTGGTGTTTTGCAGCTGCGGCATCTCGGTCGGGGGGAGAAGTCCGAGCTCTTTTCGCCGGAATGTCTTGAAGCCGGAACGCCCTTGGGCAAACTCGGGTGAAGCCGATCCGGGCCCAAGGCGAGGCCTCCCGGCTTACTGCCCTTGCCGAGGAAAGGGAGTCCCAGCGGCAGACTCTGGAGGCTGAGCTCGTCAAGGCCAGGTCCGAGGCTGTGAAGACGGCGTCCGAGATGGCTCAGATGAGCCGAGACTTCGAGGATGCCCGGAGGCAGTCTCTCAAGGTCTGGAAGAGGCTCATGGCGAAGCGGGACCGGTCCGGGAGGAGGCGACAAGCAGCGGAGATGCGACGACGCCTGAATACCTAGATCGGGGGAGCTGGTGTCCGAGGGGACACCCTTAGGAGGAGAAGGCCCGGCTTCACAAGTGCCGGGGTGGGCCTTAGGAACATAATGTGATGCTGGGCTGGCAGCTGAAGTGCCAGGGTGCGTTCTTTTTCTTGGTAAGTTCTTGTGCCTTCGATTGCTTCACCTTGCTGATATTATCTTGGTGCCTATTACCAGAGGCGGAGAAGGTCCGGACCGAGGCCGTGGAGAATGCGGCCACGCTTGCCTGTGGGCCGGAGCGGGAGGCGAAGTCGTACCGGGGGAGCTGGAAGAGGCCTGTCGGTTTCGTCCGCCGCTTTGGGGCGCACAACTGGAGGTTGGCCCCCGGCAAATTTCGCTTGAGCGCCGTGGGTGGCTTCCTCAGTCCGAGCCGGAGCGCTTTTCCGGATCGGGCGCGTGCGGGCGTGCATGGCGAGTTTTCGCCGCACTTCCCCGATGGAGCCTAAGGTGTTGGACGGCGCCGGGCGGCTTCTTCCTGGTTCCGATGACGAGGAGGCGGTCGACCCCGTCGAGAGGGATGCTGCCGACGCCGCCAAGACCCAGGAGTTGTACAACTTCGTGGATGGTGCTGCAACTCGGCTGGCCTCCCGCTTTGAGGACGAGGTGTGCCCACCGTATTCCCCCATAGAGTCAACCTATGAGGCGGACACGGAGATCTTTGGACGCCGCCTCCGAGGATGCGCCCGACGGGTCCAACGCCACCCTCGGGAGGCCATCGCCGAGGATGTTGCCCGTGCCGATGCCTCTTCGTCGGCCGATCGCGAGGCGCGGTGGATGAGGGCTCGGGGTATGAGAAAGTTAGGTTTGTGAGAAAGTTAGGTTTGTGAGAAGAATGTACATAAACAACAATGCTGCCCCCGAGGGCCTGGTCGAATTTTTCGTTTATTGTGTGGCCAGGTCGAATTTATGCTTAAGTTGCGTTTCTCGAATTTTTCATTTATTGTGTGGCCAGGTCGCTTGCTTTCTCCGCTCGCAAGATATTGAGTATGGATGCCACTGGGGGCGGTCCGTACGGGTGCCACTAGGGGCGGTCCGTTTGACTCGGCTTATCTCACTTAGGATTTGTGCGTGTGCGACCTTCGCAACTTAAACGATCAATTCAAGTGTGCGCAAGAGAACTTTTTTCCTTGAAAAAAGTTTTGAAAAAAGAAAGAGGAGGGGGGTCCCGAGGGGGTCCCCATGGCCCCCCCCGAGGGAGTTTTAGTCTTGTCTTTGGACAAGGCTAAGACTCCCTTTAAGGTATGCACAAGAAGTACTTTTTCGTAAAAGATGTAGATCTTTTATTGAGCGAAAAAAAATATAAGTGTTTGACTTCTAGTGCGGGATTAAGGGTAGAAGCGACGTAGCTGTTCTATGTTCCAAGCGTTGGAGTAGACTTCGCCCTTCTCGTTCTTTAACTTGTAGGTCCCGGGCCTTAGTATTTCGGCGATGAAATAAGGCCCTTCCCAGGGTGGCGTGAGCTTGTGGCGCCCTTTGTTGTCTGTCTTTCGACTGAGTGCGGGGTCATAGACACGGAACTCCCGAGGCTTGGGCCGCTGGCGTGATACTTGGCGTAGAGCCCGTTGGTATCTTCTTTGAATGCGTAAGTCGCGACGCCTCGGGCCGTCGACTTGGTTGATGGAGTCTTGCCTTGCTATTTGGTTGCCCCCGCTTCGGTGTAGGCTCACAGCCTCGGGGACCCATGCTCAATGTCTGTGGGCAAGATTGCCTTGGCTCCATAGACTAGAAAGAATGGGGTGAATCCTGTGGCTCGGCTTTTCGTCGTTCGAAGGCTCCACAGAACCGACGGTAGCTCCTGGTACCACCTCTTCCCGTACTGGTTCAGCTGGTTGAAGATCCTCGGCTTGAGGCCTTGTAGGATCATGCCATTGGCACGCTCCACCTGACCATTTGTCCTCGGGTGGGCTACGACCGAGGTGTCAACCTGGATTCCGTAGTCGTCACAGAAGTCGAGGAACTTCTTCCCCACGAAGTTGGTTCCGTTATCTGTGATGATGGAGTTCGGGACTCCAAAATGAGAAATGATGTTCGTAAAGAACTTCACCGTTTCCTCCGTCCGAGGGTTCACCACAGCTCGGGCTTCGATCCACTTGGAGAACTTATCGATGGCGACTAGGACATGAGTGTGTCCTCCAGGTGCCCTTTTGAGGGGACCGATCATGTCGAGCCCCCACACTGCGAACGGCCATGTCAGAGGAATGGTCTGCAGGGCTTGTGCTGGTAGATGCGTTCTTCGTGCGTAGAATTGACACTCCTTGCAAGTGCGCACGACTTGATTTGCGTCCCGTACCGCCGAGGGCCAGTAGAAGCCTTGCCTGAAGACTTTACCGACTAGGGTCCTCGGGCGCATGATGGCCACACTCCCTCGATTGGGTGTCTACGAGCAAATCTTTTTGCCTTTTGCCGAGGGTATGCATCGCATGTATACTCCCGAGGCTCCTTTCTTGTAGAGTTCTTTTTTGTCTCCAATCAGCGAGAAGGACTTTGCCCTTCGGGCCAACTGACGGGCCTCGGTCTTATCCTCGGGTAGCTCTCCCCGGGTGAGGAACTCCAGCAGAGGTTCTCTCCAGTCAGGGACTTGGTCGATCGCCATAGCTTCGGGCGTGGTTTGTTCTGGGTTGTCTTCGTGAGCCCCCGAGGGTATTTCCAAGGGAGTGTACTTAACCGAGGGTTCGTTGAGATCTCGGGTGAGTACGTTCGGGGGAACGGTACCTCGGGTTGCTGCGACCTTGGCGAGCTCGTCCGCGGCCTCATTGTAACGCCTTGGGGTGTGCTTGTGCTCAAGCCCATGGAACTTTTCCTCCAGTTTGCGCACTTCTCGGCAAAGATGCTTCCATCTTGGGGTCATGGCACGCCGCAGGCCTTCATGACTTGATCAATAAACGATTGCGAATCCCTCTAGTTTCCAACCGCCGGATCGCGAGGGTCCGCCGCGATCCGGAGACCATTGACAAAGGCTCGTGATTCTCGCGACGTTGTTGGAGGCCGGGAAATGCAACCAGATGGCGTACCTCGTGTGAACCCCGAGGGGTGAAATGAAGAGCAAACCGCCCCCCCGCACCCGCCTTCATTATGGATCCGTCCAAAGTACATGGTCCAAAGACTCGGCCCGGGTTGGTGCCGGGGTAGCCGCAGTATCAGTCCATTCGCCACAAAGTCGGCTAGGACTTGAGACTTAATCGCTGGCGAGGCGGGAATGATATCGTCTCGCCCATGAGCTCCACAGCCCACTTCGCCACTCTTCCCGTGGCCTCGGTTCGAGGATTTCCCAGGGGAACGAGGATACCACGGCAACCGGGTGCACGAGGGAAGTAGTGGCGAAGTTTTTTTTCGCTCAAGTCTGATGGCGCATGGCAGCCTTTTGCATCTGCGAGTATCGAAGTCTTGGTGTCGGAAAGTACTTCGCCGATGAAGTAAACGGGCGTTGAATCGCAACGTGTGCCCTCTTCCCGCCGCTCTACTACGACCACCGCTACCGACTACCCGAGTAGTGGCCCGGACGCACAAGAGTAGGGTCTCTCCTGGATTTGGTGGCACCAGGACCGGTGGGCTTGTTAGGAGCTTCTTGAGGTTGCCGGGGCTTCCTCGGCCTCGGGGTCCGTGCAAAGTGCTTCGGACTTGGAAGGAGCCGATAGAGGGGGAGGCCCCTTTCCCCGAGGCGTGAAATGAACCTGCTCAGTGAAGCCAGGCAGCCCATGACCTTCTGAACTCCCTTGAGGTCTTGGATTGGACTCATCTTGGTGATTGCATCAACCTTGGTCGGGTTTGCTTCGATGCCTCGTTGAGAGACGATGAAACCTAGCAAAGATCCTCTGGGGACCCCGAATACGCATTTTTGGGGTTGAGCTTGACTCCCTTCTTGTTTAGGCACTCGAAGGTTTTCCCGAGGTCTCCCACGAGGTCCAACGTTTTCTTGGATTTGACCACTATGTCGCCGACATAGGCTTCCACAATCCTCCCGATGAGTTCCCAAAGATGATTTGCATGCACCGGTGATACGTTGCCTCCCGGGCGTTTCCTCTCACCAAAGGGCATGGTGAGGTAGCAATACATCCCGAAGGGTGTTATGAACGAGGTCGCGAAGCTGGTCGGACTCTTTCATTTTGATTTGGTGGTAACCGAATATGCGCCGAGAAAGGACAAAGTTTCGCGATCCCGCATGGACTCGACAATTTGGTCGATTCGAGGCAAAGGAAAGGGAACTTTGGACATGCTTTGTTTAGACTAGTGTAGTCCACACACATCCGCCATTTCCCATTCTTTTTCTCTACTAATACAGGATTAGCTAACCACTCGGGGTGGAATACTTCTTTTATGAATCCGGCCTCCTGAAGCTTGTGGATCTCCTCGCCAATGATCTTCCGCTTGGCATCATTAAAACGGTGCAAGCGCTGCATGACTGGCTTCGAGCCTGGCCGGATATCTAGGGAGTGCTCGGCAACATCCCTCGGTATGCCCGGCATGTCCGAGGGTCCCCATGCAAACGTCTTGGCGTTCGCACGGAGGAAGTTGACGAGCACTGCTTCCTATTTCGGATCCATCTCAGAGCTGATGGTCAGCAACTTCTCCTTCGGATTCTTGGGATCAAGTGGGATCTTCTTAGTGCCCGAGGAGGGCTCGAAGCTCCCGGCGTGGCGCTTGGCCTCGCGCTCCATCGTGATCTTATCAAAGCTCTTCTTTGCGTCGGCGATGAGTGCCTCGGCAATGGCCAGTGCCTCGGCGTACTCCACGCTCTCTACGTCGCACTCATAGGCATGATGGTGCGAGGGGCCGGTTGTGATGACGCCCTTCGGCCCCGGCATCTTGAGCTTGAGGTAGGTGTAGTTCGGGACAGCCATGAATTTGGCGTAGCAAGGCCGCCCGAGGAGTGCGTGGTATGTACCCCGGACCCCAAGGATCTCAAAGGTGAGAGTCTCTTGCCTCAAAGTTCGTAGGAGGGGTCCCCCGCTGTCGGGACAACGCTTATTGAACCGCCCTCCCCGGGCGGATCTTGGACTTGTCCACCCCGAGGAGGTCAAGCGTTTCCCGTAGATGAGGTTGAGGTGCTCCCTCCATCCATGAGGACCTTGGTGAGCCGGGTGTTGGCAATGATGGGATCCACCACCAACGGATAAGCCCCCGGGTTCGGGATGTGCCGAGGGTGATCCGACCGGTCAAAGGTGATGGCTGATCAGGCCACTTTGCGCGACTTCGGGATCGCCGACTTCGGTTGCATACACCTACCATCGCTCCCTTCTTGCGTTGTCGCGACCGACATGTTGCCGGTGTTGCCGCCGAAGATCATGAAGCGATTGTTCACCCGGGGAAACCTTTGTCGCCCTCGGCACCACCCTCGGGCGGCGCCTTCTTCTTCCTCCTCCCGGGAATGGCCTTAAGCTTGGCGGTGTTTGCGCACCGCTTTTGCACTCCTCGAGGGTGTGCTTGACCGGATAGCTGTGATTCTGACATGGCTTCTTGAGCATGCTGTCGAAGGTTTCTTGTGGCGGGGGCCGGGGCCCCTTGCGGTCGACCGCAGCCAGCATGTCTTCATTGTCCGCATTGGGGGTTTGGCCCTTCCTTTGCGGCTCTTATCCTTTTCTTTTTTCTTCTTGTTTTCGAGGCCGGGAAGCCTCGGCCCTCCTCCTTGCGCTTTCCTCTACCCGAGCCCCGATTGAGCAGCCCCGACAAGCCTCCTCACCGCTTAGCAAACTTGGTGGCGATGTCCATCAGCTCGTTCGCGTTGGTTGGAGTCAGGGCGGCTTCTTCACGAGGTCACGGGGGTGGTGCCGGCCAAGAAGGCCCCTATGACGTCCGAATCCGTCACATTAGGGAGCTCGTCGGTCGCTTGGAGAAGAAGCGCCGGATGTCGCAAGCAGTGATTCGCCGGATTTTTGGCGGCGCCGAGGTCCCATGAGTTACCGGGCGCGGTATGTGCCCCGGAAGTTGCCCTTGAAGGTTCTCTCCAAATCTGGGGCTTTGATATGAGGTCCGATGGAAGGTGTTCGGCCCTGTGCCCTAGCTGAATCGAGAGGATGGGGGCAAATTTCGATTATTACTCTATCATCATGTGCTCCCGCAAATTGGCGAGGCTAGCCCGGTAGTCGGTCACCACACCGGGACCCAGTCTCCCGAATACTTCCCGATGTGGTTGGGAGGCCGAAGCGCGCGGGGAGTGGTGCTCCCGGATATCCCTTGTGAAGACCGGTGGCCGGGTGGATGCGGGGAGTACCTCGGTCTTCTCGGCGCATTTGCGCATCCCGTCCCTTTTACCGCCCCCGAGGCGGGCCGCCGCGGCGTGCCCGCTGCCGCTCGATCTCATCCCGAGGTCGGGCGCCTCGGTTACGATCTTGGCGGGGGTCTTCTATGCGCCCCCGGGGCGGGCGGTTGCTACGATTGTCGTCCGGGCGTTCCGGACTAGCCTTGCCGAGGCCGGCTTTGCTCGGGTTGGGGCGGAGCCTCGACTCGCCCGACTCTTCCTCGTCGTCGGGGACGTCACCGGCCCCCCGGGAAGCGGAGGCTCTCCGCCCCGCCGCACGCTGCCCCCGGGTCCAGGAGGTGTCGGCCCTCCCCCCGAATGCGTCTTCCCTCGGCCGGTGGCGGCTCCGGGCATCCGGCGTACCGACATGGCGGTCGCCCGCCCACGTTGAGGCGCTTTCCGTTGAGCGGGGCAGCTATATCGGAGCGAGGCACCGGGTTGGAGTCGCCGCGCCCGCGCGCTTGGGGCGCCCGGGCCGGCCCATGTTGAGCTAGCTCCGTTGGATGTGCAGCTGTCGCCCAGTCGCCGGTCTTGCAAGTGTTCGCCGGATCGGTCCTGTGATCCCGCAATTGTTCGTTCTGGCCGGGCGCTAGGGCGCTTCTGAGGGTTAGACAGGGAAGCGGCTGGGTGCCGCTGCTCGTCGATGGGCGGCACGCCCAGCCTCATCGCCGTCGGAGGGGCTCGATTGAATCGCCATCTTGCTGGCGGGACCTCGACGTTGAAGCATTCCCGATGGGGTCATAGTATTTCGCCCGCCGCCGTTCCGGTTCGGGAGGCGCCGAAGCGCGGAGGAAAGTTCCTCGTTCTCCGGACGATAGAGCGAAGTTCGAAGCTCTCGGGACCAGGCCCTGTCGTGCGGGATGAGGGGGCATGACGGGTCGTAAAGCATCCTTTGGCGGATGCGCTCTTCCGTAATCGTCCGTGGGATAGCGTTCTGGGACGGCGTGAGGAGGTCGTCCCGAACTCTCCTTGCGGTGAGCTTAAGAGCCGTTTCACGCGACGAGGATTCACGTGATTCCTTCCAACACCAAGTGGGGACGCGTTTTTCCCGGCGATTAGGGTTTTCGGGCATCCGCGCGGGCGTACCGCCGGTATGGACCCCTCCTGTCTAGGGTTCACCGGAGCTCCTCAAGGTGGTCGGCAGGGGTGCATGTCGTCGGACTCGGAGTCCGTTGCACGGGTTAGCGTATTTGGCGGTCGCCTTGTTCGCTCACCAGCGGCGGCGCGTGATGATAGACGCGCGATGATGCGGCACGCCACGCGCCAACGCGCCGCCCACCGTCATGTCGGGCGAGAAGGATCATCTCGCAGTTGTGGCCAAAGCGCCCACGCACCGGCGCGGCGCCCGGCGTCGGTGTAGCGCGCCAGCCGTGCTTTCCGGCGGCGGTGAAACGGCGGAAACGCCATGAGGGCGATGGAGGTGTGGATTGCACCACGCGCTCCTACCCGGGCGCGCTAACCGCCGGTGTTCCGAGAACCGGGGTGCCTCGGTGCCGCAATAAAGAATTTATAGGCCGCGTGCCTCCTCCTCGATGGCGTAGCGCAAGATGTACACGGACACGGGCGAAGTTTATCCTGGTTCAGCCAACGGGGCCCTACGCCCGGCGGGTGGTGTCCTCGCTCGTGTTACCTCAAGGCTCAAAGGTGAGCTTGTAGTAGGGGTTACAAGCGGTGTGGGGGAGAGATGCGGTCTCAAGCCCCACGATCGTGGTAGTGGTGGTGATGGTGGCCGGCTTTTTCCGCGGCGGATCCGCCCCCATGCTAATGGGGCATTACTCCCCTTTTATAGGCGGAAGAGGGAGGTAATGTTTACATATGTGGATGCCTAGGTGGCTAACTCCCCGAGGCTATACTCGCCTGCATGTGCGCGCCGTGGGTTGTCTTAGCTTGGCCGAGGATGAGATTTGGGTGAAGGCGGAGACTTGATTTTGCGCCGAGGGTGGTGAGCTAGGCCACCCGGGCGGCGCGGAGATGTCCGTCCGGAGACTAGTGAGCTAAGCCCAGACGGAGATTGGGCCGAGGCCGAGCCCCGAGAGTGTTGATGGCGTGGAGCGTCCCGTCTTGTAAAGGTCCCCGACCTTGTCCTTCGTGGCGTGGTGGGCTCCTTCGCCGTGGTGACTTCCGTGGACCGCCCCAGGCCGTGGGTCGCGCGGGTCGACTCGATCTTCCGCCATGGCTCTTTGGTTCGATCCGTCGTCCGTCGGGCCGTCCTTCTAAGCGGGATGATGGCGGATCAGTTTTTGGGCCCGGTGGGCGGGCGAATTCTCGTTGTTGGGAGAATGTCTCGGGGCCCAATATTTGGGTCCCCGACATCGCCGATTTTTTACTTTTGAACTTCATGTTTGACCATCCGTCTTATTCAAAATATTTATGCAAATCATAAAATAAATTAATCAATATTCAAGTATTTTCATTGATAAAATAAGTAAGTAATAAAATAAATTATATTTGTACAAAAAATTTAAATAAGGCGAATCATCAAATAAGATGCTTGCGGAATCCGGGGTGAGAAACTCGGTGGGACGGAGGGAGTACTACATTGATGTGACCAAACCGCCACTTGACCTGAATGTTGGAAACGGCAAAAGAGAGAGAGCCTGCTTGGGATCCGTGCAAGACTAGCGAGTTGGGACGTGCTACCGTGTTGTTCTCTCTTCTATGTCATCAATGAATTTTCACGAAAGCTTTCTTTCTTTCTTTCTTTGCGAGAAGGGAAGATATTGTTAGATTGATCTCCACCGGTTGGCCCAACGGCCAACTGGGCCCTTGACTTGCATCCTGATCGGGGATGCCCAGCCCAATGAAGTGGCTGGTGGGCCCCGTCGCACAGTGCCTATAAGAGAGGAGGTGGGGGCCACAGGCTCGGATCGAGGTTGAAGCGATCCACCGGGGTCCCCACTTCCTAACCCTAGTCCGATTGAGAGGGAGGCACTGCCAGCGACGGGATGGACCCATCGGCGTCACCGTCCACCTCTGCACCAAGCCGACGGACTCCATCTTCTACGTAAAACCCGAAGGTATGGTCATCCATCTCGTCCATCTCTCTCTCCCTTTCACTGGACTACATGTCCTAGACGGATACACTTGTTTATCACGATTCAAGACAAAGTACCCGCTGATCTACACCTAATGTCGATCCTAGAATCTATCATATATATATATATATATATATATATATATATATATATATATATATATATATATATATATATAGAACTATTAGTCCATAGCCAGCTACAGAATATTTGATTCTGTAGCCGGGTCGCTTGTCGCGCCGGGCTAGTCAGGTCTGACCAAATTCTCCGCTCCAGCTAGCTAGTGCCTGCACCGTACCAAACAACGAGAACCATTAATTCACGGATTCCATTAATTCACCCACCATGATGATACATGCATGCACATGCACTGAATCAATGGCCGTGGTTTATTGCTCATCGATTTTGCATTGTTGCGTGACGACATCTCTCTCATCTCTCATTTCCTATTTCTTTCTCTCTCTACACAAGCACCACGCTACCGCTGCGTGCCACACAGCTTTTTCCGATGCCCATGGTTCTCGCGGCTCGGGACACGAGCCAGTTGAGTGCGTAGCCGTCGCCGTCGTCGTCAAGCATTGGACGTGGTCGTGGAGGGCGACGGCCTTCATGGAGGGCGATGGCACCGGTACCTGCACCATGGATGTCTGCCGGCTCGCGGGCGACGAGGCGCACCAGATCTCGGCATTCGTGTAGCTGGTGCCGGACCTCGCCACCAAAGTGTTCCCCGGCGCCCGTTCATGCAGGCCATGCGGATCTCCAGCAGCAGCCTCATGCTCGGGCTCTCCGTGCACCACGCCATCACCAACGACCAGGCTGTGTAGCCTGTGTGTGGTGGTACATGGCCGCCTGGTGTCCTCTGCCGCGACATGGTAGCCGGTCACCAAATCTCTCCGTGTGCGCCGCACTACGCCCGGGAGGCCATCCACAGGGCTTGCGCGGCGGATCCCTATTTGTCACCAACCGGCCGGTGAAGAAGTCCAGCTACACGGACATGACGCCCATGCTGTTCCTAGTGGCCGCCACCACCGTGGCCGCCAGGTACAGGCGGCGCGGTCCTGCATCGCCCTTGGCCATGCCCGGGGAGAGGGAGAGGCTGGATGGTGCCGGGGCGGCGGCGTCCCCTGCTGGCCCAGGCCTGGTGCGTCTTCACGTGTGACCAGGTGCTGGCGTACGTGCTGCTGGCCGCCGTCGCGGCCGCGCTGCAGGCTCCGTCGTCGCCAAGCGCAGCCAGCCGGAGCTGCAGTCGATGGAGATGTACGCCGTCTACTGTGCTTTCTGTAGCAGGCCGTCATATTCTAGTAACTCGCTGAGTATTATAGTAATTCACGCGTATGTATGTCTACGCTAATTCATGTATTCTCGTAACCACTTTTTGTTCCCTATCTTGCATGCGAACACACATGCATGGCAGATCCGAAATCACCGTTAAGTTAATGTTTGGACGCAGCCGACAACTACATGGACGCGAAGGTTGCGTCGCCTTGGCCATGTTCAGCGGATCGAGGCGACATGGTGCCGGGTCGCCGGCGGCCCCTACTAGCCTGGTGCATCGTCTCGACGTCTCGTGTGACCAAGCGCTGTCGTACTTGGTGCTGGCCGCCGTTATTGCCGCCATGTTACAGGCTTCCGTCGTCGCCAAGCGCGCCCAGCCCGAGCTCACACTATCGTAATTATATTTTTGTTGAAAATGTATCGTAAATCACATGCTATAGACATATCGATTCTAGTAATTCATTTATCGTCACACTCAAACTATCGTAATTATATTTTTGTTGAAAATGTCGTAACTCATCTTGTTTGTTATGGTAACTGGTTCATCGTAACTAGAATATTTTTCTTTACTATTATACATACTCTCATAATCTTGCTCAATCTTGCTCATTAATTATAGTAACTAGAATAAAGTTACGATAGTATTTTCTACTATTATGCAGTCTCGTAATCCTTGCATGCACCCGTGACCATAGCGGGAAATAGAGTTACGAGATCCACATGGTGGCCCAGCAAAAAAAAAATGGATTATTTTTTTTCAATTACCATTAATAAACAATGCAATTACCTCCGGGCGTCAGGCTAGCTGGCTTCATTATTGGCTTCATTATTGCCTCGCACGTGATTACGGGAACCGGCCACCAGCTTTGGAGCGCTGCGTCATGGTGCGACCCGGTGCGATCGAATGGCCTGGCTACAGAATATGGTGTTCTTACAGACTATACTACTCCCTATATATATATATATATATATATATATATATATATATATATATATATATATATATTAAAATGGAGCACAGTACATCCCTTTTACATCTAGGCCTCTGAAAAAGTACACAGAAGTCCCTGGGACTACTGGTTATCTTCCTCCTTCATTTAGCGACGCCCGTTGAGCGCCCAGCACACCAAACACTTCAACTTCTCCGGCAGAAGACCTCAACACTTGATGAAGCCGCATCAGCCACCACCCTGGAGCTCCCACCAAGATGGATCTAAGCCTCTAAATGATTATCGGTGATCTCCCAAACGAAGAAGAAGGACACTCCAACAGAATTATGGAAGGCCGGATGGAGGAAAACCATCGACACGGCAACAAACTCTCCCAAGGGAGAACCAAGGGTCTATCCCCCTCGCAAGAAGGGAGAACAGATACACAAACCTCAAAGGTGGAAGACAGAAAAGGTCGACGCCACCGCCAGCCTTGCCATCACCACCTAAGAGGGACTTTAGTCTCCATGGACCACCGCGAGAGGAGGAAGCTTCAGATTCAGCGCCTTTGACGCCAAATTCGATGTCCCTCCACCCCCAGCGCTGCTCTAGAGCACCAAAAGAACCGGCGGCCATCTGCCCTCCACCGGTAACCTAACCGTACTGTATAGCTAAAATACACAGGGGAAAACGGATCCGCCGCCGATTCAGTCGAACTCCCTCGTCCTCCAACGCCTAAGAAGGCGTCATAGGCGATGAGGGCGACGAATCAGTGGAGGAGAGAAGAGAATCGCCTCTCGAGTCGCTTGTCTCTACCGAGAGCGGTTTCTTTAAATTTTCACCAAAGTTTTCGATTTATTAGGAACCATTATGGACACCCTAAATGGGTTAGTCAAAGGTATCAAGAAACCATGGCACTTTCAGAAGAAACCTTTGGCTTGTTCAAAGCACACAAAAACAACAACACACAAATCAGAGCACGTAACTGGACCACATCGCCGGCAACGAAAACGCTAAGAAGCAACAAACGGTACGTAATTAAGAAACCATTTTTTTTAGAAGGAAATGAAGAAACCAATGTGCTACAAGATTAAAGAAACAAGACCTTGCCGCATTCTTGGAGCTCAAGGGAGATGCAAAGTGCATATGTGATAAACAAATAGTGGGCCGGTTGACCCAGAACGGGTAGACATGTGCAATTGTGCGAAATAAGCATGATGAGAGAGAGAGAGGTAGCCAATTGTAGCGTTCAACAGCCAACATACAGTGGCTCGTAGTGCATGGAAGGGCCAATATACCCCTGCTGCTGAATTGTTGATAGTACCCTCCAAGTCCAACCTGTACTTGTGTCCTCAAGTCATTGCAACATAACTACTACCTGTACTTGTCCTCCGACCTAATTATAATTGTGACCTGTACTTTAGTTTAAAAATGATGATAGTATATGCTAGTACAGCTGATGACTAGGGTTAAAATAAATTTGAGTCAAACAGAAGTAAATTTTTCATTAAACAAGTCCAATGCTAATGTACTTATATACACACCATAGAATAGTTTAGT
Organism: Hyparrhenia diplandra; assembly: GCA_015847255.1. NCBI lineage: Eukaryota > Viridiplantae > Streptophyta > Magnoliopsida > Poales > Poaceae > Hyparrhenia > Hyparrhenia diplandra. The sequence goes on from JADLZK010009372.1 coordinate 45,874, forward strand.
CCGTACAATTCCTAAGACCACTACTCATTACCATGTAGCAACTTGCAATGATTTGTTTTTTTTATATAAAAAGATACATTTATGAAGTTTATTTATTATACACTCATATTATACTTACATAATAGTTTACTTAAAGATGCGCATATTTGGAAAGAAAATGTATCAAGTCATGGGGTGCTGAGGGAGCAGACTAGCTAACCAACAATTTCTGTTCATGAGAAGCATCTCCAGGTTTAAGCAAGGAAAAACATTTATAAAAGATTGCAGAGCATAATTAATTATAAACCGGCAATCACAGAGCACTTAGTCTCCATCTGACATCCGATAAAACTGGAGGCGACACATGTTAGCACGGGGAAAATACGCCATCTCCAATCGGCATTTGAATTTGTGTCCCTTTCCAACCTGTTTCCCCGGCATTACATGACTGAATGATTGGTCAGAGCTGTCTCAGGTGACCAGTACTGATTAAATAAGCTTTGTGGTTTGTATTACTGAATGGTACTACCTTGCTGACAGCCAGCCTTGCTTGAATTCCAAGCGAGGGCTGTGTGTTTGTTTAGCTACGTGGGGTGCAGACCTGGACATGCCTGATGAGGGTTTGTTCATCAGATGCAGAAAGCTCCCCCAGCTTCAGTTGTACTTTGGCAGTCTTTTTCATGACTCCCTGTGTCCTGCTTTTGTGGCGATCTCATCTGGTTTTGCAGTCAAGCAACAACCATGTGCCACAGATTAACAAATTCAATAGTACTGCAACAACCTCTCTTCTGATGGAAACTGAACTGCAAATATGAACAGGTTACTGGGGAAAATTGTACCTAGTCAATGGAAGCAAGATTTTTTTTTGGCCCGGCCCCCCCCTATCAGAGAATCCAATGGAAATAGCTTGTGAAAACGGTAGAACACAGCTTTTCTTCACTTCATTGTCAGTAACCTATTTCTTTCAAGAAAGATGCCACTTGAAGAGATTCTCCAGTCAAGTCTACAGAGAGAAGGTGCTGTAATTTTCAGAGTTTTGTCACTTGCAAAATTAGCTTTGTGAAAGCAAGGCAAACATCGTCATCGTAAGACGCCCAGTACATACAAAGCTTTTGAAGCAGCGGTGGCTTCTTTTCCTTTTGACAAGGAGTTTTCAGTTTTAGGAACATCAAACTTAATTTGTACCTTTTTGACAAAAAAAAAAGTAATAATCAAACTATATGCATGATAAGCTTATAAAAAAACTATATAAGTTGATTAGTATTTCATAGACGTTTGTTACTGCAGCACAATAGTTAGTTTTGTAGCAACTTCTAATATGGTTTAAGAGAATTTAACGGTCAGGAGCAGCTTCAAAGATTTTTTTTTTTCAAATCGTAATGAACCGTATAAAGAGAACAAAGGAAGGAACTTGAGTTCAAAACATGTTGGATTTGAAAGGATGAAACAGAATAATAGAACCATTCCTCTAAAAACGACATAAGAAGGCTATATATTTGCTCTGTAACAAAAAGGGATCCCGTAATAAGAAAGCTAAACCAAGAATTCCATTCCTCATGTGTTGAACGTGCATGAAAGCAAAAGGGGGGCGATTTTTACCCATCTAGTGACGTAGGTTGATGCTACTTAGCAAAAGGAGATGCCTAATTGTTCTCACAAAAACCACAATTGCTAAAAGCACATCGAGCGCCTACTAGTTCGCAATCAGAAATTCAGAACGCGCTCCTCTAGATCTTCCAGCACCTACAACATAGCCTCAAATTTTCTGTACAATTTTCGTAATCCCAGCACCGGTTGAGTTGAATGTGCTTTTCAGATTCAGGACCGTCCAACGCCTTTGATGTCCGTATTTTTATTTATGATTTTGAAAAAGAAAAAAACATTGAACAGTGCAATATGGTCTCATCATGGAGCAGATGTCATGCGAGGCTCCATCAGGTGCGACGGCTGTGGTGTGGCGTGCGGCACCAATCATTCTGCAGGTCAATGTCTCGAGCGGAGCCTATGAGTGCCTGACGAAATTCAGAGAAACCAAGCACAAGTGAACAGCTGAAGGCTCACACCAGCTGCCAGCCAGCGGCAACCAGTTTCCCTTTGCAAATAAAACAATGACCGCCCAATGCCTTCCCAGCAAATCATGCGTGGGCGGCACCAAACGGCCGATGGCAACAGGTGAATGAAATGAAACAGGAAACCAACCCTGAACAACTGAAAGCCATGGCTACTTGTCAACGGCGACCAATCATCCCCATCACCGTCCGCACGGATATAAACAAAATTTTAGTGCCACAACTCGACCACTTCCACGCACCCCCCAACTAATCAAAATTTCACAAGCAACTTAATAAGTATATAGAAGGGAAAAAAATCATAATCTTTGTTTTTTAGTTGGGCACACGGCTACACTCAGAGTCTTCTCATCAGATTATAAAATGGCTCTAAGAAGTCACTGATACATTTATCAATTGATGATTTTGGAAGCCGACACTGACACATTTTCATATACCATTCCAGACTGTAGTATATATATGCTTTGTATCACGAGCTAAAGTGAAGTAAGGAATACTGCTAGTACTGAATTGAAATAGAAAAGGAGATGTCCAGTTAGAGAGAAGGGATTTGGGCCAAGTAGGAAGTAGTGGAGGTAAAAAGCGAGGGAGGGAAGCCAAGAACAACTCCAAGTGTGTGTGTGCGTGTCTGTGATGTGCGCACGCACACGGGGTATCCTAGTGGAGTATAGCGCTAGGATATAAATACTGCAAAAGTCGGCCACAAGCTCCAAGCCACGGCCCAATCGCCGGCTGACACTCACAAGAACCTGCCTCCCTCTGGATCGCTCTCTCTTTTCTAGTGCTCAGGGAAAGCTAGCTCAGAGCTGCTGTGAGAAGAAAGCAAGGAGAGGAGAGGGAGGACCGGAGGAGAGAGAGAGAGAGAGAAAACCCCAGAGAGGTTGAGCAAGAACCGAGGCGGATCGCCTTTTGTCCCTCCTGCCGAGGACTAGCCTGCCGGCGCCGCGAGAGATCAAGAGGAGGCCGCCTGTTCAGGTGAATTTTTGCTCTCGACTTCGCTGTGGTGTTTGGTGATGTAATTTGGAGTGTGATTTAGAGCTAGGTAGGTCCTCTGCTAGTTTAGGTGCGGTGGTTTCCTTAATTTGTGGCCTGCGGCGGTCAAATTGTTCAGGGATAAGTGATTCTGGTGGGGGTCGGGGTTCAGTTCAGAGGTGTTCTTGTCTCTAATCTAATTCCTTCATTCATAAAGTCGATCCGTCGAGAATCAAACCTGTTTGCAATTGATTCCGGTTTTCACTTACAAAGATTCGCCCCCAAGAGAAGAGATAGACATCTCTTCCAATCCCTTGTTCATCTTGGAGTATTTGATTTGGCGCGACGACAGGAATTCCTTCCTGTTCAGAGAGGGAGAGAGAAATCATAAATAATTGTTACAGTGCTCTTGGAATCTTTATCTTGTTCCGCCTGGGATGCCGAAAAAGGCAAGAAAGAAATCTAACCTTTCTTTCTTTCAGCCGTGTGATTGATTCCTACAGGGGCAAGAGAAGAGGAACGCCGGGGGATGATGATGCGGGAGACGTATATGGACGTGCTGCCGGCGGTGGACCACATAGCCGCACGGAGCAGCTGGTTCCCCCGCATGGCGCGCGGCTGGACGCCGGAGGAGAACAAGCGGTTCGAGTTTGCGCTCACCGGGCTCGACCTTGCCCACCCGGACTGGGAGAAGGTGGCGCAGGCCATCCCCGGCCGGACGGTCATCGAGGTCGTCAGCCACTTCAAGAACCTCCAGGTCGACGTCCAGCAGATCGAGAGCGGCCTGGTGCCCATGCCGGTCTACGGCGGCGGGGCCACCTCCTTCACGCTGCAGTGGGACGGCAATGGCGGCTACGGGCCCGGGAACGGGTTCCGCTTCGGCGGGGGCTGCGGGAAGCGCCACCACGGCCGCACGCCGGAGCAGGAGAGGAAGAAGGGCGTGCCATGGACGGAGGAGGAGCACAAGTGAGTACTCCTTCCTATATTATTACTGCTTGTGCTTGTTGCACACGACGACTTGTGTTCTGAGAGCGATTGCTCTGCGTCATGCGCAAGAGTTTCCATCTTGGATAGTTGAATTTCACCATCATTCACTAGGGTTTACATCATCATCTCAGTAGATTTGCAACTTGCAATTAATCAACAATTAATTGCATTCAATCCGCGGAATTTTCCTTATCCAGTAGGATCTGACTCTCTAGGACAGTCATGTACCTTGATATACATATGATGGCCCTGCCCTTAGCATAATTCAACCAAAGTGAAGCAAGAATTGATCAAAGGTTACTGAACAAGATGATCATGTCTTTCTTCTTGGTCAGGTTGTTTCTCTTAGGCCTGAAGAAATACGGCAAGGGGGACTGGAGGAACATATCGCGCAACTTCGTTCAGACCAGGACGCCGACTCAGGTGGCCAGCCATGCGCAGAAGTACTTCATCAGGCTCAACTCCGGCGGCAAGGACAAGAGGAGGTCCAGCATTCACGACATTACCACGGTGAACCTGATGGACGAGCAGCCCCCCTCGCCATCCCAGTCCTCTCTGATCACCAACCAGTCAAACGCATCAGCTCCGACTGCCGGGGTAGGCCAGTTCAATTCACCAGGCCGGACCTCCGTGATGCCGGCTTACAGGATGGATTTGCAAGATCATGGTCTGCAGTGTGGCCCTCTACATGATCAATTGGTCGCCAGCCAGAGCGTTCTGTTCTAGGCGAAATCCACTCTGCAGCATGGATCGGTCAGGTGTCTAGTGTATAATACTTATTATGGTCTTCTTGCTGTAGCTTCAGCGCCTGTATTGGAGTAATTAGCCTTTTGGGAGCATAACAGAAAGGGGATCTTCAATTCCATGGTGGTCCATAATTTGTTGGTGATACCGAGAATGTAACAAAAAGAACGCCAAGAATTCGATGCTTGGTATTTTCAGACTGTAACTTGAGTGGTATGGCTGAAAAACATATCATGCATCCTATGAAGTGGACTTGCATTCAATCATGGATCCTGCTTTTGCTTGTGCCGTGGATCAGCACAACCTTATTCTAGATCCTTCTGCTCAGCTGATGTATCCATAACCTTCATGACCATCTGATTCTGCGGTCTCTGAAGATGATGCCTTATTTATATTGAGAGTTTCAGAGTTCAAATCATGCTGTAGTCCAGACATATTTATTTATCCATAGTAATCAGTTTACATACTGGTGCCTGCCAAAACCTGTGTTTGGTCAAGTTTAGTTTTCGCGGATGAACACAACTTCTCAAGCAAGAGAAGATAAACGAAATTGAGTCTGCAATGAGTCATTCAGCACTGCTACTGCTTGTTTTGCTCGTCTAGTCAACTTTTTTCTTGATTCATTATTTTCTTTTAGAAATAACACCTTTTTCTTGGATCCGTGGATTGACCTGGCCCTCCATTGTTGAGCAGTCCTATGTGGCATTTTCTATTGATGATGCTAGCTCCACCAAATGCCTGTATGAGATTGGCAAATGAGTCAGAGTTCCACTAGCTTGGCATCTCATGCTTTCTCTGCATCCATTTGCATCAGCTTTTGCAATTCCTTTTTGGCCCTATTGTTTCCCTTGCTCAGAAAGGCATCCACAGATATGAGGCAGATCCTTGTGCAAGCAGTGCTCTCTGTAGCCAAGCCAAATGCAGCCAGCTTGTGTGGGTGCTTGTGCTTTTCTGGCTCCTCACTCACTCTGCAAGTTGCAGCAATTGCACAAGGCACTCACTGATGATGGTGGCACTGTTTCAGAGAAGGAAGCTTCTGGTGTGTGCCTATTTATTACTGCCTCGCTGAATAGTTGAGCTTTGCCGTCATGGCTGTAGCAATATCTGAAGCCATGGAGCTCTAGTTCAAGTCACCTTCTCTGATGTTGCAGTCCACTTGATTCAGTTCACTGAACATCCAGTTTATTGATGTCTCAGTTCACCTGATTCAGTTCACTGAACATCCAGTTTACAGTATTTATCAACACGAACAGAACAGCCAAAACAATTTTTTTTTAAATTTTTTTCTCGAATACGCATTTGGGCATCTTTCTATTAAGATCGAGAAATAGTGAAAGTTACAGCAATGTTTTTATTACATCGTCGACTGAATAAACTTTCGAATGCGATTTGCCGACTGTATGTCATTTTGTCATGCGTATTTTGGCGATGCAACTTGTCGTTTTCGGACGGCTTGTGGTTTTACGGAACCAAAGGAGGAGGAGACGCCGTGTAGAACATCACTTGGTATTGATTCAACTGGAAGGGACCTGAACTCCACCTCTTTTTTATATCGTCCAGACACTTAACGGGTAAGTTTCAGATTGCTTACAGCCGTCGTACTCTTGGCTGCTCACCAGGAACTGTTTCTAAATCGGTTATTGCTCCAAGCTGCAATGTGAAAGCGTCCGTAGGACATTTGTACCCAAAGCCTTAAATATCGTAGACCGCACATTCTCTGTTTCTACTTGCCTTTTGCTCCTTCGTCACTTTGGTAAACGGCAGTTCCAAACTTTTCGTCGGCGATGAACAGATGCTAGCACGATCTACGTAGAAAAATGAAACACCGGTGATTCCACACGCGCAAAGTCCCAGCATAGGTGAGAAGCAGGATGTTAAGTTTTACTTTTTTTTTGTGTGTGTGTGTGTCATCCTTTAGGGTCTATTTGGATCACTTGGACTATTTGGATCACTTGATACACATATCTAGATACATAGCAAAATTTATATACACAAAAAAGTGTAAGTGGTTTGTAACTTAGAATAGATAGAGTACATAGTAGTAATAGTAACTTAAAGCAACAACCAGTTTTTTTTTTAAAAAAAAGAAACTTAAAGTCCAAAGAAGGTCACGCCGCCGCCAAACCCTAGAAGGGCGCCACCGCCGGCTCTCGCCTTCCACCACCGCTGGTCCCCCTCCCTTCTCCTCCGACATCACGCCGGGGGTTGAAGGGAGCGGGGATCCCCGTTTTTAATAAGTTTTTCCCTAGTAGATTGAGTCTTCAAGGTTTAAGGTTTCTCCGGAGACGCAATCGAAGAGATAGGCCACGGCGTAAGGCGTCGTCAAGATTATCGATGGAGCGATGAAGTATGTCGTTTCTCAGCGGTGATAGCAAGACGAAGACATCATCATTGATGTAGAATAAGGTACTCCAACCATTCCTTTGTCTCGTTGTGGTTCTATGTAGCCATGACGGGGGGCTAATGAGAATTAGTTTTCCAACGATAACTATTTGGATGTCGGTTGGACTTGTGTTCTCCCATGACGAATCTGGTAAAGGTGTCGATGACGTAATCAGTGGCACCAATTTCATCATGTTTGCATGTGGAGTTTTAGCAGTTTACTCCTCTTTTGCAAAAGTGATGGTTATGAGGATGACGGTGGTGGATGGTGAGATGACCCTATTCGTTCAGATCGGAGCTTGCGTCCGTGGTATATCCGTTTGGGATGATGATCCTAGATAGTGGAATTTATGGCTTTTTCAAGGTTTCTTGTCTCCCATCAATGGAGTTGGAGTAGTTTGGTTTATTTTTATAATAAGATGATGTAACTTGCTTTAGTATCAATGAAATTTTCTTTACCGTAAAAAAAAGAAGAAACAATCGGTATATGTTGCCAAATATACAGACTAAAGACACTCACAATGTGCAAATAAAGTAGAGCTTAAGCATTTAAAATAGTTTTGTTGCTCACACCTTAAGGAAAAAAAAACCTAAGTTGCGTCATAAGGGCTTCTCCAATGGTCGACCCGTCATCTGATTCTGATTTGGAGTCGATGAACCAATGCATCGCCATTGGAGCAAATAACTCATCCCTTAAGAGAGACTGAACTGATTGTATTTAAGAGTCGACTCAACGTCGGATAAAAACGATTAAAATAAAGAAGCAGGATGGCTGATGAGTAATGACTTCTTCTTTTTTGCGAGATTACACAGTACAACGTAGACGCTCAACACGCAAGCACACTCACCCCTATGAACACACGTACGCAAACCGTACCCCTATAAGCACCTTCGAAGGACTAAGCCGACAAAACTTAAAGTTTACGAAGTCGCCTCGCTGTCGACGAGGACGTCACCTACCACTCACAGCGCCGAAAAATCCTAAAATAAATTCAGGATTATTTGTCGCACCTAGAATTTAAACCCTGGGTGAGAGCCCCCAACCAATGTAGAGAGGCTTGACAAAAGCAAGTAAAAGGTGTAGTAGTTTTGTTTATATTTGTGCACGGGATCCACCAAGGTCACAGATCGACTCATCCAAAACTGAGGTTTCCATCCTTTTTCTTTGGTGCATCGACTTATCCAAAACTGAGGTTTCCGTCCTTTTTCTTTGGTGCATTGATTCACCGTAAAAATGTCGCATCAATTCACACTAAAAATGTCGTCAGTGGCGGATCCAAGCCAAACCACCCCCCCGTTAGCCTTTAATTCACCATGAACTGACCTGATTTTCATCGGTTCTCGTTTATGTAGCCCCCTAACATGTCATCCTGGCTCCGTCCCTGCTTGTGGTGCAAAACAAGAAAAAAAAACTCATCTTTTTTGCTCTTCGGGTACATGGCAGGAAAGTTTGGTGTCTGATCTACGTTTTTATTCTTCATGGATCCACATTGCCACATTGGACATTGCTGCCAACTGCCTTTGTGTAGTTTTCTGGAAGTGCAGGCCGATATAACAGTGACTTATGAGTTAGATCTAAACATATTATTTTATATTTTAATAAAAGAGAGAAATATTATCAATAAAGAACTAACTTATGCACAAGATTATGTAAAAGTGATAAGTGGAGTTATCCATATATTGAGATATGTGGTAAAAGTTAACACTATTAGAGGCGTTGTCTTAGGCCGGTCTCGAGTGGTGAGTTTCATACCGTTCTTCCAAGACTGAAATTTGGATGAAACACCAACTCTCAACGGAGAGTTTCATTTCGTGAATTCATAGATATTTAATTTGATGACTTACTTAGAGAGAGTTGGTAATCATGTCAAAACATTTTTTTTCTCTTCTTAAATACACTACCATGCTATTGGAAATGACTACGTGACAACCTAATTAATGCAAATAAAACTTCTATGACACTCCCACAAAGGCGGCCTTAGAGTTAGTAAGTAGTAACTAGCTCATACTATTAAGGGTGCCCTAGCTATTCACACGTCGAATCTTAACATAGTCTAGCCTCCATCTAAGAATTTTAAAAATTAGATTGAAAAATTGATTTTGACACAAAATTTGATACTTGATGTAAACTTCTTTTTTAAACTTCATTTTTAAAATAGGATGAAACCATTTTGAGACTATTTGAATTTTAAACATTTATTTGTTTTCAAGATATAAAATTAATGCAAAAAATATAAAGAATCATATTTTCATTGCTTAAATACACAAGAAATTAAATAATTAAGACACTTATTTTATTTAGTGTTTTGTATTCACGACCTAAAATAAAACTTTTGGGGTTTGACATATGGTTCATATATGGTATTAATTAGGGTGGAAAAGAAGTAAAGTTGTGGTGTGATATTTTTTTTTTGAGATTACACGGTATAATGTAGACGCTCAACACGCACGCACACTTACCCCTATGAACACACGTACACAAACCCTACCCTATGAGCACCTTCGAAGGACTGAGCCGACAATCTTGAAGTTCACGAAGTCACCACAGCCGGAATTAAGGAGAAGACAGAAGAACATGTTTTTCACTCCCTCGATTTGGAATAGAGGGAGTATATAACAGTCTATGTCTATATAGATTCAAGATATGAAGAGGTGTGATATGTAGATAATACTAGAAAAGAAGACATGGATTGACTGAAAAATATATTTAAAAGAAAAAAGAAGATAAACCATTGAAATTCAAAATATAGTTCTTATAGTGTCTAAGTGATAAGGTTTTCAAAAATCCTATAATGTTTTTTGGTCGTAATTGCCCTTAGCGGACATAAAACTAATTAACATCTCAGTCATGGTGGAAGCCAGCAGCTCAATCATATATGAAGCACCTCACTCCACAACTGGTGGTAGCCAGCGCTCAGGACATCTGCCATACACCACTAAGTGAGACGAGCACGATGGGCAACGAGTTCACCAGGCCAGAGCTCGCCGGGCTCGACCTTGGCCGCCCAGACTCGGAGAAGGTGGCGCGGGCCATCCCCGACCAGACGGTCTGCGAGGTCGTCAGCCACTTCAAGAACCTCCAGGTCCACGTCCAGCAGATCAAGAGCGGCCTGGTGCCCATGCCGGTCTATGGCGGCGGCGGGCCCAGCTCCTTCGCTCTGCAGTGGGACGGCTACGGGCCCGGGAACGGGTTCCGCTTCGGCGGGGGCTGCGGGAAGCGGCTCCACGGCCGCACACCGGAGCAGGAGAGGAAGAAGGGCGTGCCATGGACGGAGGAGGAGCACAAGTGAGTATACATATGACTTCCAGACAGTAGGATTTGCAGCTCGTAATTATCCAGCTATCAATAATTAATAATTAACCCCATCTAATTCTAATCCCGTTAGTTTTAATTTCTCTGTTCTACTAGTAGGATCTGACTCTCAGACAGTCGTATATCTTTTTTTACGTCAAAATCTGTGGGGAGATCCCCACAGCCAAATAAATTACTTTTTTTATAAAAAAAAAAAAAAACAGAGAGAGAGAGTGAGTATATATGACTCTCAGACAGTCATATATCTTTGATGTATCATGTATATATGTATATATGTATGATGGCCTTAGGCCGTCCTAGCTACTATAATTATTCAACCAAGGTGAAGCAAGAATTTTATCAAAAAAAATTTACCGGACATAATCATGTTTTCTTCTTCTTTGGTCAGGTTGTTTCTCTTGGGCCTGAAGAAATATGGCAAGGGGGACTGGAGGAACATATCGCGCAACTTCGTTCAGACCAGGACGCCGACTCAGGTGGCTAGCCATGCGCAGAAGTACTTCATCAGGCTCAACTCCGGCGGCAAGGACAAGAGGAGGTCCAGCATTCATGACATTACCACGGTTAACCTGACGGACGACGAGCAGCCTCCTCGCCATCCCAGTCCTCTCCGATCAAAACTATGATAGTTTCTGCATCGTGATGCCCTGATACGTACAGTGGAGAGTCCGGGAGTGTTTTCAAGTTTGCTGTATCTCATCTTGATGTAGTAGTAAATAAACTTGAAATTTAATAAAATCTTCCTTTATGGAAGAAAACGAAGGTCTTTCTGTAGCTGTAGCACCTCAGTACCTGAAATGAAGTAAGTACTCCTGGTAAATTTTTTTGACCGAAGACTCCTGGTAAATTTTCGGAGCAGAAGGCCAGAAAGAGGATCATCATCCATAATTTTTGGTGATGACGAAAATGTAACCAAAGGAGCGTCAGGAATTTGATGCGTTGGTATTTTCAGACGTTCACTTGAGTGGTGGACACAAATGATGGATTGACGTTCAAAAAGACACAGATGATGTGGATCCTATGGAGTAGGTTAGCATCCAATCACGGATCCGATCCTATGAAGTTGATTTGCCTCGTTAAAAAATAATGAATAGTAGATTTGCATTTCAATCACAGATCCAGCTTTTGCTTGAGATGGATAAGCAGAAACGAATTCTAGATTCTTCTAGTCAGCAGTTGTGTATGGGTAACCTTCATGATTATCTAATTCTACAATTTCTGGCGATGGATATTTTAGTTCGAGGGTTTCATGATCCACACATTAATCACTTTGCCTATTGGTCCCCGCCCCCATTTTTTTTTCATTTGTTGGGTAAGTTTTGCCTATTCAGTGTGCAATGGGTCATTGATCACTATACTATCTTGCTCATCTAATCAACTTTTGTTTGATTCACTAATATGATACCTTTTTAGTCTGTGGATTTACCGTGCATTGTTTGTGTGCAATTCAGCAGTTTCATGCGGCATTTTCTATTCGATGATGCCTGCTCCACTAAATGCTGGTATGAGTTTGGTGCAATGAGTCAGAGTTCCACTACCTTAGGCTATCTTCAACAGATTATGCAAAAAATTGAGACCCATCTCCTCTCCTGGGTCACGTACAGTAGAAGCCTGCGACATGCAAAAATTCAATCTCCAACAGCATACCCATCCATCCACCCATCTGCATTATTAAAAAAACAACAAAAGCGAACCAGCGACGACGAGCAACTGCATGTCTGCAATGAGCGGCGAGCGGCGGGCAAGGAGCCAGGGGCCAGACTACCGCCCGCGCGCGGCACTTCGGCAACCGCTGCCGCAGTCCCCGTCGCTGGAACCTGAGCGCTGGTGTGCATCGGCGCAGTAGTCCTGGCTAAGCAGAGGACAACCGCAGAGCCGGTCACGGCGGCGCACGCGTACCGTCTTTTTGACGGCGACCGGGCTGCGAACTCCTCGGGATTCAACAGAGGTTTTTCGCGCTGATTCCTGGGCGCCGCCGTCGGACCACCTTTGATGCCCACCACTGCAAGCGCCGTTGCGGGCCCACCACCACTCGCGCGGAGGCGACGCATGTATAGCGCAAAACGCGTCGTCCGTATGGATTTTTGTTGGAGGCTGTTTTCAAGATGCAGATGGCGGTCGGGATGCATATTTGCATTTTGCATCTGTTGTTGGAGACAGCCTTAGCATCTCACAAATGCATACTCCATTCTAAATTATAAGATGTTTGACTTTTTATCTTCAAGTTTGACCATTCGTCTTATTCATAATTTTTTACAAATTGTCACATTTTTTTTTTTTGTTGTGGCTTGCTATATTAATAAAAGTTCTTCAAGAATAACTTATATTTGACAATGTTTGTACAATTTTTTTTTTGAATAAAACGAGTGTTGGGGAGGGCGACTCTCGCCAGCACAAGGACACAGACTCAAGACAACTCAGGGTAGGACGCAGTGCGAGGTTACCCTCGTAAAGCCCCCAAGCCGACATTTTTACCGATCACCGCAGGCCACGCACGGGGCCACAGTGCGCTAGGTTTTCCCATACTCTGTAACTCACTTCATTTTAGTAGGGCAAGAACAATGCGAAGGTCGGAGGTTGAGCCGACCAGCGATCCTGTCGCGGAGGTCCCGGTTGGAGTAATCGAAGGAGGCGAGCCTTAGAACTGCCGGTGGTGCCTGGGACTCGCAAGCACTTAGGGCATAGGAGTCTTAGATTGTGTGTTTATTATTATGCCCCAATCAAGTGTTTGTACGAGAATGCCCTTGCGAGGGCCCACCTGACGGTGAATAAGTCGTTTGTACCCTAATGTAAAGCACTACCTGACCCTTCGTCTCCCTATAAATACTCGGGCGAGATACGGAAGAGGGGTCGGGTGGCTTGATTAACTGCCATTTAATCGGATTCTGTAAAGTTACCTTCACAAGCTTATCTCCTAGCACCCCCGTTTGACCTTCGCTTACTCTCACCCTCGGCAACCGTAGCGAGGGTGAAAGGAAGCGAAGCTCTGTTTACTATCCCACCTTCGGCTTCTTCTCTCCTGTGGTAAGCCCTCGCCCTCTCTCCACAACCTCGATTGCGAAGGGGGGGGCAAGTGTGAACCCCACAACGAGTGGTTAAACTTGGGATAAAAAACCAGACGCCTTATAATTTGGAATTGAGGACATAAAACTTATGCCAAAATTTGGAAACACAAAAGTTATCAAACACAAAGGGACAAATTATCTTATGACTTGCCAAGACTTAAAAACACAAAAGTTGTTAAATACTTCCTCCATTCCAAATTATAAGACGTTTTGGAGACGTTTTGGCTTTTCTAGATACACTATGTCTTATAATTTGAAATGAAGGTAATACAACTTGTGCATATAAGTTATTCATTTGCAACGCTGACAAAAGTAATAAACTAATGAATAAATAGAAGAAGGACCAAAAGATATAAAATGACAATTATATTAAAATCAACATAAAATAAAACTAAATAAAAATAAAAAATTAATAATGAGGGGAAAAAAGGAGCGGTGTGGCCGTGTGGGTCAGGCCGCATGGCGCCTCGGTCACAGGCAGGCCAAACCCACGTGCGGCGGAGGTCGGTCGCTCCACCCACGAGCACAACCCGGCGCGTTAGCTTTTGCGTAGAAAATAATAATCGAGAAGAAATACAAAATATTCGTCCTTCTAGTTGGGATGGGCTCAGTTATAAGATTGCTGAGCATACAACACAGCCCAGGGTTTGAAAGAATAGCGGGCTTGAAGATCCATATTTGGGAAATATCACGTTTCATCATCTCATCTCATCAGTATATAGTAGTGGAAAAGAGCATTTTTCTGGTCGGGCCGAAAAAACAAAGGAAGGCGGAGACAAAATATGACGACGTTTGCATTCGATTTGATCCCGTTCATTTACTTTGAATTGTTCATGTAATTATGTCATGTTTGTCACAATTTCGGTTCCACTAATAATTTTTTTCTTTTCAAAATAACTTGATGAGCAGCTCTTTAGTTCAGAGGATGCTACTACCTCATCCGCTGAAGTGCACGGCCATCCTCAGTCCCATTTGCTGAGCATGCCCAGTACAAGCTCATATGTGAGCCCTCATCCACGCCAAGTCGGCGGCACCAACTCCAGATGTAACGGTCACAACCTACATTGATATGTACGGGCACAATCTTCTTGAGTAGGCGGTCAAGGCCATCCAAGCGCGGCAGCACGTCCGGAGGACCTAGGAGCTTTCCAGGGCACTTGCAGCCATTGCAAACGTCCCTTAGATTGCAGATGCAGATAGACCAGCAGCTTTTCCTCTGTCTCTATCAGTTGTAACTCTTTTAGTGTGTATTTAGTTTTAGTTTTCAAACCCTGTAGCGGTCTGCTACATGCGGTTTTATGTAGTAAACTCTCTTTTCTCTTATTAATATATATTTTTGGGTAACCAGTTTTTTTTTAAAAAAAAAACTCTTTAGGTGAAGCTGAGCTGTTTTAAAAAAAATTATTTAGTAAAGTAGGTTCACTGACAACTTCATGCATGGATATGAGAGTGAAATGAATAAAAGAGCTAGGATAAGCTACTATTTTGACAACTCTTTCCTTTCACGTTCATTTGTGAAAGGAGGAGAAAAACAACACATACAAAGTTATTTTTAAAAATATATATTTGATGACAAAAAATAAACAGTTTACAACCGGCTTATAAAGTTGTTGTAAACTGTATCTATGTCGTACTGCTAGGACTACCTGACAAAGCCAACCACATGTATGCTGACGTTTGCTACTCCCTTTAAAAATCTGCCTGATTTGGCCATGCGACGACTTTCTGCGGTGATATCTAGGCTAGTAGGCTGTAATGGTCACCCGTTTCCGTTTGTCATAGAATTGCAACTCACGACGACCAAATAAGACCAAATTAACAACACCAAACTAGTACAGA
The DNA here is from genome assembly GCA_015847255.1 of Hyparrhenia diplandra. NCBI lineage: Eukaryota > Viridiplantae > Streptophyta > Magnoliopsida > Poales > Poaceae > Hyparrhenia > Hyparrhenia diplandra. The sequence goes on from JADLZK010009372.1 coordinate 61,224, forward strand.
TCAAATCAAATTTCATATGCCTATATATATATATATCCACACATACTACACACACCACACTACACTACACACACACAAAGCTCCAGCTGACAAGTGTGCAGCATTTGAGTTCAAGGTAAGCAGTGTCTGCGCCATGGCCATGGTGGAACTGGGTCTTACGACCTTGCGCACCTTCCCGGTCCCGCTCCTCTCCGTGTCGCTCGCAGCCTCAGTCCTCTACTTGCTTCACCGGAGCCATGGCCGCCGCAAGAAGAGCACCGGTAAGTCCGGCCAGCTACCTCTCCCTCCTGGCCCGCCGCCGCGGCTGTTCCTGTCCAAGATTTTGTCGCAGATGCGGCGACCTCGCTTCGACATTGGCCCGTTCCTCCGCGAGCTCCACGCGCGGCACGGGCCCATCATCTCCCTCCGCCTCCTCACACGCACCAGCGTCTTCGTCGCCGACCGTCGCCTCGCGCACCGCGTCCTCGTCCGCGACGGCGCCGCCTACGCGGACCGCCCGCAGCTCCTCGAGCCCAACCCGCTCTTCAACGCCGGCAACATCAACTCCGCGCCCTACGGGCCCTACTGGCGCCTCGTCCGCCGCAACCTCGCCGCCGAGACAGTGCACCGCGCCCGACTCGGCCTCTTCGCGCCGGCGAGGCGGTGGGCGTGCGACGACCTCGTCGGCAGCCTCCCTCCACCGCGACGACGTCGACGCGTCGGAGACGGAGTGCGTCGTCACGGTCAGGCCGTTCTTGCGGCGCGCCATGTCCGACCTCCTCGCGTACATGTGCTTCGGCGAGCGGCTTCCCCGGACGTGCTCGACGAGATCGACACGCTCGAACGCCACGCGCTGCACACCGCCACGTCCTTTCCGGTCTTCGCCATCTTCCCGGCGGTCACCAAGAGGATCTTCCGCAAGCGCTGGGCGGGACATGTCGCCGTGCGCCGGAGGCAGGAAGAGCTCTACGTGCCGCTCATCCACGCCACGAGAGCCGTCGTCGATGACGATGACCAACCGCCGTGCTATGCCAAGTCCCTCCTCGCACTGCGGGTGGCCGACGACGGCGACCGGCCGCTCACGGACGCCGAGATGGTAAGCCTTTGCTCCGAGTTCCTCAACGCCGGGACAGACACGACGGTGACTCTGCTCGAGTGGATCATGGCCGAGCTGGTGAACCACCCGGACGTCCAAGCCAAGGTGTACGAGGAGGTGACCAGAGCCAAGGGCGAGCTCGACGACGCCGTCAACCTCCAGGCGATCCCATACCTTAAAGCCGTCGTTCTCGAGGGCCTACGTCTCCACCCACCAGGCCACTACCTCATCCCGCATGCCGTGCGGAGCGACGCGGAGATCGGCGGCTACACGGTGCCCAAAGGAGCGGAGATGAACTTCATGGTGGCGGAGATCGGCCGCGACGAGTCGGTGTGGACGGCGGCTCGCGAGTTCCGGCCGGAGCGGTTCCTGGTCGGCGGAGAGGGAGACGGCGTGGACATCACGGGGAGCCGGGAGATCAAGATGATGCCTTTCGGCGCCGGGCGGAGGATGTGCCCCGGGTACGCGCTGGGCATACACCATGCCGAGTTCTTCGTGGGGAGCCTCGTCAGGGACCTGGAGTGGCTGCCGGCGGCGGAGGGAGAGGCCGTCAACATGGAGGAGACCGTGGATTTCACCATCGTCATGAAGTACCCGCTCCGTGCGCGCGTCGTACCAAGAAACAAATCCTTGCTCGCCTAGAGAATAATTGCCTTGTTTAGTTGCCGTGTATTGTGCATGTTCTTCCATCTTGTGGATGATGAGATGCACGTGTCGGCGTATAGCTCCTCTTGATTGTGCGTACAACCACACTCTTCACGCATTTGTCGGCGTGATCATGTTTTACACGTTACAATATCCAATAAATACATTACTAAAATATGTCTCGTTGTCTATCTCTGATAAATCATTGTTTGATGTAGTATATACCCAACATGCAAAGGAGCTACGGGCGTATTTGGTTCGTTTCTTATACTGGTCTGACTAGTAAAACTAAGCAAGACCAGGTCAACCCAGTCCAAAGCAAGCCAAGATGGAGTTGTTTGGTTGCATATACCACCTAAGCCTGGTTAGCAATTGGGTGTGTTTGGTTGGTTGTTTGATCTATGCTGCATACAAACCTCTTCTCTATTTTGGTGAGCTCACCTCCTCTTAGACATTTCATCAAACACCTGGTCCGCGCCACAGTTCACCAGGAAGATAATGATGGCAAGCAGTGTCGGCGGTTCACCTGGTGTGCACGATGCCAAGCAGCTCGCCACGACCATGGCCACCACCGAGTTGACCATGCACAATAGGAAATCGTGCCAAAACCCCGGCGCGCTCGGGTCCCAACGACAAGAGACGCGGTGTGAATGGCATCCCGGCCACCCTCGCCCAAGACCGCCACCGAGCTCCCCAAGAGGCGGGGGCCATGATGTCTAGATTGGGGGAGTTAGCCGTGCTCGCCAGTCGCGGGTGGGGAAGAAGCTCGCGGGCTGCGTCGTCGTCCTCGAATCTCTGTCACAGATGGAGATGGCGGAGCTGCGATCCTCAAAACCGTGTGCTCTGGTGAGGTAGAGAAGGCGCGCCAGTGGTGGAGGAGAAGCACTGGCATAGGAGGTGGAGAGAGGAGCATCGACGGGTGAGGACAGATGCACCAAAGAGGAGGAGAAGCATCGGCGGACAGGGTGCAGGAGAAGAAGCACCGACCGGTGAGCATGGATGATGCACCAAAGAGGTGACCGCAACCGTTTTTGCGCAAACCTTGATACGGCCATAGCCAAGCCCAACTAGAACGGCCGAATCGCCATTGAAACATCTAGCATCACCTGAAACGTTGCAAATAGGATACAATAGCACCAACTAGAGCGTGGCAATCTAGTCTTGTTTCAACACCTCAATATGTTGCAATAGAAAACAAATTGCAACACCCAAATGACAATGGTGATTGAAGGTTATTACCACAGACTTTTGCGCAACTCAAGTTTTCCAAATTTTTGGATGCAATTTCAGCTATTGCACCCAAAAAGGAGAAATTACAACACAATTTATGTGTTGCTATTGACCGAAAACTACGTAGTGACACAAATTTACTTAGTGGATAAGCCTAGAATCAATATCGAGATGAAAAACACACAAGAACACCCTGAACTGACAACTGTCGATAGGGTTGAGAGTGCCCTTTTTGACTTCACGAGAGTTTGAGTACAATAGTGGTTACAACATAAATGAGGCGCTAACACGCTCCTCTTACATCCCACTACGTATTCTAGTAGTAAAGACACACACTTGTAACATAAAAGCACAAGTTACAACCTGGTATAAGTTGACAAAAACATACACTGCAAACTGCCTGACGCCGTGGGCGCGGTCACCCCGCTCCAGCCTGACTACCAGCTCCATCACTTCCATCACAATGTCGGTGAACATCGAGCTTACACCAACAGATCGATGCATCATCGTGGCTCATGAGCCCCCCCACCAATTCATTAGCCTTCTCCTTGAGCAGCTCCCACACGTCCTGAATGTGGCGCATCTCGGTCATTGCCCCGCCAATGGCGATCCGGATCACAAACTTGCCATCCACGACGAAGTGCGTCAAGAATGCCCGCCCGGTCGCATTCACCGCCGCAAGGAGCTGCCGGTTCAGTCCATCCACCGCCACAACACCGTCATCATCATCCCTGAGCCGCCGCGGGCGGAGGCGGAAGCACACCAGCGAGAAGTTCCTGGGCAAGACGACCTCAAAACGCCAATCTTGTGCCACTGCGAGCTCGAACCATTCGGCCATCTGGACATGCCTCCGGATGTAGGTACGCAGGCCAGCCGCTCCGTAGCGCCGCAGCACCACCCAAAGCTTGATGGCACGGAAACGGCGTGACATGGCGATCTGCCAGTCCTTGTAATCGACCGTCACCGGGGGCGATGCATCGCCGTCGCAGATGTTCTTGAGGTACTCTGGGTCAGTTGACAGTGCGCTGGTGAGGGCGGTCGGGTCCGCCACCCAGAGGCAGCAGCAGTCCATATTGGTGAGGAACCACTTGTGTGGGTTCATGCTCACCGAGTCCGCGAGCTCGGTGCCATCCAGGTGGCCCCTGAACTCTGGGCAAATCGCCGCGCTGCCGGCGTATGCAGCGTCGATGTGCAGCCACATTCCTGTTACATTTGTAAAAAATATATATTCAGCTGTGGTCTATTTCAGCCGTGTGTTTAGTTGACGTTTAGTATTTTAGTGCACACGTGTATAATGGCATGCATGCATGAGACTATCGATCGTACGTACCATAGCAGTGCGCCACCTGACCGAGCTCGCGCACTGGGTCAATGGCGCGAGACCGGTGGTGCCGACTGTGGCGCACAGGTACAGAGGGACAAGACCACGGGCGACGTCCTTTTCGACCGCAGCTCGGACGGTCTCGGCAGTCAGGCCGTACCCGGACTCGGGCGACGTGCGCAGGACACGGAAGTTGGCTGGCGGGATGCCCACGATCCTAGCACCCTTCTGGAACGTGGCGTGGGTCTGGTTGGAAGCGTACACGACGAGCCTGACAATGGCACCATGGCCGCCGAGCCTGCTCAGGGCACGGTCGCGTGAGGCGGCGAGCGTGCACCACCACGGCCTCGCACGTGCTCCCGTGCAGCACGCCGCCGCCTCCGGCTGCGGCTGCGAAACGGAAGCGCTCCGGCAGCCCGAGGAGGCCCGCCATCCAGTCCATCACGACCTGCTCCAGCTCGGTGGCCACTGGCGATGCCTTCCACAGGAACGGCACGACGTTGAGGCCAGCGCACAGCATCTCTCCGGCGAAACCTGCAGCGCTCGCGTTAATGGGGAAAATAGGCGAAGAAGCTGGGGCTCTGCCAGTGCGTCAGCCCCGGGAGGATGTCCCGCTGCACGTCCTCGAGGATGCAGTCCATGGACTCTCCGGTATCAGGCGCCGCATCGGGGAAAAGCTTTCGGAATGAGCCGGGCTGGGCGTCAGCGGTCATGACGGGGTACTGCTCGACGTCGTGGTAGTAGCGGGCGAGCAAGTCGACCACGGCGGTCGACTCCTGGACGAATCTGTTAGGGTCCAGTGGGAAAAGGGCATTGGGTGGAAGGCTAGCCATGGGCAAAAAATTAATCAGCAAAAAAATTAATCGGCCGATATTCTAGGGACCTGCAGTGCTTTTATAGCTGCAGCAAACCCTTTGGGTTAAGAGTTCTGCGTGCGATGTATTTTTTTTTAAACGAGTTACATATGCCGATCGATGAGGATGTATGTACGGCGCGCACGAGTTACCATTATGCATGGGACGGTTTGTTTGTCGGTCGCCACTTTATGGATGTGACGGTTAGTTTGTCAGCAAATCTCCCACAAAGAATATCTCAGTTGGTTATAATACATGATGAATCAGATCGACTGACGAAGGTACGATGTCAAAATCATTCCTCTTGTCTCAACACGGCACGTTGAGCCGGCAGTTCCAACGCCGATTCCGTCGCCGGTGAGGGTTGTGAGAGGACTCGCAGCCTCCCACACACCAACACCTCTGGCAACAGCCAAGGCCAAAGTGAAACCGACGCTCGTGGCGACCAGGCCCTTAGCCATGGCCACGCACCCGATACGCCTCTTCGGCCATCGTGGCCAGCCGCGAACCGGCGAACAGCGGAATCGCGCCGTGGTAGGTCCTCGCGCTGCTCAGCCCAAGCCTCGCGCCACCGGCGAACAGCGGCCTCGCGCCGCAGCCGGTCCCCGCACGGCATCACGCCATGGTTCGCCCAGCCCCGCGTTTCGCACGCGGCTTCGGTGGCTGTCGGACAGGCCACCCGACGGACCTAGACACAGCTTCGACGGCCCACAGGCGACCCCCAGTGGGCTCGCGCAGCACGGACGACCCTCGCAGTCGGACGCCAGGCAGCGGCGGCGGCTTCACAAAGCCAGGTGGGATGGCGGTTCCACGTCAACGCGGCTGGACGGCAGCAGCCCCACACCCGCGTCGCGCCCTCACTCCGCGGCCTGTGGATGGACGGCTCGACAACGGCGATCCGTGCACGGCCTCACGCCGCGCCGCGACCGAGAAAGCCGGATGGTGGCCACTCGTGTCGCTGCTGGCTGCGGCCGACGACGACGGTAGGCCCATGCGGCGCAGGAGCACCGCACGACGACGGCTCCGGCCCTCAAGGCGATTCCGGCAGCCTTTGCGCGATTGCTTGCGCGGGATTCCCCCGCGACCCTCGAGGCGCGACGCCTGCAGTGCCCACCGTGCGGCTTCGACTCGGCACCGGCGCTCCGCGCGGCCCCATGATGCTGCGACTGCCCGCACGGCAGCGCACCACGCGGCCACCGCATGCCGCGACCGCGACTAGCGTCCCGCGGCCTCGCAATGCAGAGTGGCGTGGCCTCGCCCCGACGCCCGCGACGCCCGCAAGGCTCGCGCGAGAGGCCTCGTGCCCGCGGCCGAGTCACGCACGACCGTGAGGCTCCAGAAACCGTCCGTGCGTAGGAATAGGATTGGGATTGAATGTATAAAGGTTGTGCATTTTGCTAAACAACCCCTCATTTTTATCTGAATTGCATGGTAGTCCGAATGGATTATTAGCTATACTCCAGATTTCTGTTTCAACCCTCAGGTTTTAACAGAACTACAAAGTACAATATTTACCTCATGTAAATATTTTTATGATGTACAATATTCAAACCTCATGTAAATTGGTTTTTTTCTAAATTAGAAATTGCATCATACCACATGTACTTTGGTTTGATTTATTCTCCTTTTGGAAGGTCGATTCGTACGATGTCACCTTTTGTTTATTCTCAAAGTGCACTTCCAATTTGACTATGAATCACAAGGAAGTATCTTGATGTAAAAGAACTAAACAAAGGTTTACCCTCAAAGTGACTACCTAAGTTTGACAAATGAACATAAAATCCCATCTTGATGTAAAAGAACTAAACAAAGGTCTACACCCTCATGGTGACTACCTAAGTTCCATCAAATGAGATAAAATCCCTTTATTTCGTATGCAATTTATTTTCATGCATTTATTTTTCATGCAATTTACCTTTTTGCATTTATTTAATTAAGCACATTTACTTATTCTTTAAGTTTCTAGTGCTTACTTTATTCCATGCAAAATAAGTGATTACCTCATCATTTTTTTTTTTTTATATAATGTTCCAAAATTTTGCATATTGGCCAACCACTAGGTAGTACTATAGTACTACTGTGAGATCTACACTAGCTATCTCATACATAGTGATTATCTGCAACGTGTGCATCCAATATCAAAATTTAGAACAAATGACCTTCACCTTCACGGTGACAACTTTTGTTCACTTTACAAAATTGGTCATATACGCATGGTGTACCACAGTACTACCATTGGATTTCATCCTCAACATGCGTACCCAATTTTAAATGTGACAAAAGAGGTCTACACCTACAGGTGATTGTCATAATTCACCCTTTTAGATTGGTCATACACAAGCTAGTATCTCAATACTTCTATAGGATCTACACTATGTCCATCACATAGTGACTATCCGCATGTGCTCATACAATCTAAATGTGATTTGTATAAGGTTTACATCATTTGGATGTTTACCTTCAAAGCAATAGTCTCACATTTTGAGGTCTACACTGTGTTTCTATAAACATAAGTGACTACCTCCGAGTTGAACCACTTTGAAAGTGTGAGCAACTCGTACTATTAGCATGAACACAAGGTAATGGGATGACATCTACTGCAAATACACATATTTACAGATTATGCTCCCCTACTACAAGGTCACCAATCTGGTTTGCACCTTCAATGTGTTAAATTGCTAATAGCTAATTGAGACTATATCTTGGCAATAATTATTGTACACTATAATGATAGTAGTGATTTTCTATCACCTATCCAATATGAGGTGAACACTACATGTGTTTCAAGATTTATCTTGACTTCACAATATTTTGCATGTGCCAATTCAAGATACATCTTGAATATGAAGTTATTTAAGTAATCATTTGCTTAAATAAATAGAAATATAAAGTGCATTATTTTGGTGGATACTCTCTATCACATACAAGAATGTTTTGGGCGAAGATTTTACATCATCTATTCCCACAGGAATGGATCCCAAAACATTAGCAACGACTTTTGGTTGCCTGTAGAATGGAGAGTCTACAATCAAGTATCACCTTGAATCCCCAATTTTTTGCCATTATGCTATACAGTTTACTCTCAAGTAAATCCATACATGATAAACTCATGATGGACTTGGCTAATATTTCCAACATCGCATTGGATGGAATTTATTTTCCTCATATGAGCGATATCAATGATATCATTGGGGACATGTGGCATAACAACAGTTATTACATGACCCCAACCAAATGCTCAATCCATTCGGATATTGTCACACTTGCGTTTATGCATTTCTATGCAACTCAAACACTTGAATTTCTTCAAATCCATGTATTCAAAGGTGTGAGATCCATCTACCTTTTGCAAGTCCCCATTGGGATTTCAACAAAGGATGTAATATTGCCCAAATATAAATGATTGTTTACTCATTCATTTATCAAGGATCTTTGGTCCATGGCAATTATAACATAATGGATTCTCATAAATGTATAAGACATTTTTCTTTTTGAAAAGTGGTGAAGTGTGACAAATCCCACATTTTCACAAAAAATGTGGTTTATGCGTTCCAAGTGCAAAAAAAAAAAAAAAAAAAAAAAAAAAAATGCAAAATCCAACATTTGGTTCAAATATCCCTCCAACTCATTGGAGGCAAGCGAGTTATTTGGATCAATTTGGAGTTCACTTCAACAAGCCATTTGTAAAGTCTCCTTATTTCCATTGAAGCTATTATTAGCCTCATGTCACACTACCACATGTAGTATGATAATATCATGCACCACATACATGGTATACATATTCTATATGAGTGCAAATTCTTTTTAGATTACGCCTCACTCTATAGAATCATTTGGGATTCAACTAGATGGAAAGGATTTTTGTTTAGTGGACCTTTGTATCGCTAACACAACTATGAGACATTACGCTCTTTGTGGGTATTGAATTAATCGTGGATGCATCAATGTATCGATCTATAAATACCCCCATGGTGTTTTCATATTATCCGGTTGCATGGTTTCCCATAGAAACCCAATACTAAGGGAGCGATGATGAAAATCTTCACTCTACTTATTGCAACATATATGAAAACTAAATAATTGTGCAAATTCCTTCCATATCATTTAGGTGTATTATACATACATCAATCCCATATTACATGTTGCGTACAAAATAATTTTCTCTCTTTATCTCATCAAGATTTGGCATAGCTACCTTATCATTCTACATGTAGAATGATGAGAAAATTATTATCAATTCTATTGATCATAACATTTATGTGAGACACCAAATTTCTTGAAGAAATTCAGGAACATACATGTGACTCCATTTGCCATTTTATGGACCATAAAGATACAATGTAATGGACATCTATGCATCTACAATGTTGTCCTAAAATGTGTTCCTTACTCATAAGGTACCACAATTACCAAATTCATTGCTCAAATTTTATAGTTTAGAGCAAATGATCCTGGACGCGGGATCTAATCCATTTACATGGAATTATTTGGATTTTAGGGACTACATCATTAAGTATCTTATGTTCATACACATAATGGCATAATTGAATCTCTCGTTGAGAGAATCAACTTTGTTGTTTGATGACCCAAAATAGAATTACAATTTGCCAACATCTAGTTGGTGACATGCGGATTTAAACAACGCATCAAAAATCCAAATTCATCAAATTGCATCATACGGCTCCCCCCGTTGCAGTTAGTACGTGGAAATTTGGCCATACAACCAAACATTCCCATCTACGAATTGGTAACGTTTTGCACGTACCAATATCACCACCGCAGCATACATCAAAGGGCATCTTGGGGATTCATTCATTGCCCGTATGTTGAATACATCTTTGAGGAAGATTCCAGGCATTAGGGGGAGATACTTACCACACATAGAATGTCAGGAATCAAAAAGAGAATGGCCTGGCCTCGCCAGTACGGATGGCCCGTTGTAGCCAGGCTACAACAGGCTAAGGAACCAACCAACGAAAATTTGGCCCAATCTGACCTGGTTAGCAAAAAAAAAGTGTGCAACCAACCACACCGTACATGTATCTGATAAGTTGAAGCGAACAGGAATTCAGATGTTCCATGTATTACCGTATATCGCAGCCCGATCCACTTCAAACCACGGGTAAGAAAATAATCCCCATCCGAGGCGTGGAACAATCATTTGCTCGCGCCTCTCACCGTCTCGATCCTCCTCTCTATGTGAAACCAAGGCAGCGAAAGCCAAATACACGCGTTGGGGGGGGGGGGGTTAAGAAAATAATCCTCATCCAAGGTGTGGAACAATCATGCTCGTTCCTCTCACCGTATGACTCCTCCTTGAAACCAAATCAGCCAAAGCCAAATACACGTTGGGAGAAGATTGGTGGGAGAGGGATTTGGTGGCCGGACTGGATCACCCAGTCCACGTGTGGGTCTGATCACTCATAGATGAGTTCCACAGGCAGCTAAACAAAGCCTATAGATGTGGGTGTGGACAGAGATGGGCGATACTCTTTTTTTTTGGAAAAGGGAACTTTTATTACTTTCAAGCAATTACATCGAGATGATACAATGTCTTGAAAATTCCCGGCCTCTGCCCACGGGCACCACGACCTATAATTGTTCAAACAACCACGCACTCTAATGATTTGTCAATCCTAAGACTAGACCGCCACCCATGTGCCTGGGTAAAAAATTCCTTGCCCACCCGCTCCAAGAACCAAGATGCCTCCACAAGCACCTCCTGGGAAGTAGGCCGTTGAAGGATAGCCCACGAACGTAGCCAATGTGTAATCGAGTGGAGTACCTGCAAAACAGAAGATCGTTTGTTTTGAAAAACAACTAAATTTCTACAGAGCCAGACAGACCCACACAAGGCCGCCGCGCCAACAAGGACAAGTGATTTGAATTCTTTTGGTATTCCGTTCAGCCATCCCCAAACATATTAGCCATACTACTTGGCTTTTTAAGTCTCCATGCAAAGCATGGACCGTTGTCCAAACCATCCTTGGAAACTAAAGTTACATAATGATTAAATTTTACCTTTACCACCGGAAAGGAGTAGGTATAGAACTTATTTAAGTCCCCAAAATCAACCCATCTTATCCCAAAGTTACAATATAAAGTTACATAATGATTAAATAATGATTAAATTACCTTTACCACCGGAAAGGAGTTAGTATATAGAACGTATATTGTGTCTGTCAAAATCAACCCTAGTGGGCGAGGAAGATGCTTATCCCAAAGTTACATATATATATATACTGTCATATTTCAAGGCTGAGCTTTCCTAATCCCTATTAAATTTGAGATGGCCTACGCAATTTGCAAATAGTGTCTATAAAAACTCTAAACGGCGTGAGTCACCCGTTGATCCAGTTCACGACAGCCCATTTTGTTTACATGATCAAAGAAATTGTACTACGTCCATTCCAAACTATAGTTTGTTTGACTTTTTTTTTACCATAAATTTGACCACTCTTCTTATTCAAATTTGTTTTGCAAACATAATCAAATTGAAGTCATTTTTAAGATAACTTTATTAATAAAGCATGCCACAAGAAAATAAATAATATTTAACATAATTTTTTAAATAAGACAAGTGGTCAAACTAAAGTCAAACAAACTATTATTTGGAACAGGTCTAGTAGGTTTTGGAAGGTATACGGTCATGCCATCCGAGCAGAAAGATCAGAGCTGATCGAGCTGCAGCTGCCGCCGAACTGACAACACTACAGCCAGCCATGGAGCTCGTAGGCTTTGCCTCCACCACATCGACGACCCCACTCCTCTGCTGCTGCATCGCCTTCTTCGTCTCGATCCTTGTCTTGCTCCACCGCAGCTATGGCCGTGGGCGTGGCAAGTCAACGGCGAGCAAGAGCAAGGGCGGCCTCCCTCCTGGACCACCGGCGCTGGTGTTCCTGGCCAAATTCTTGGCCCTGCGGCGATCGATCTTCGACCTGGCCCCGCTGCTCCGGGAGCTGCACGCGCCACGGCCCCGGCCCCGTCCACCTCGCACCACCATCGTCTTCGTCGCCGACCGCCGACGGCGCGCACCGCGTCCTCGTCCGGGACGGCGCCACCTTCGCGGACCGCCCGCCGCTCTTCGAGCCGGACCCGCTCTTCAGCGCCGGCGACATCAACACCGCGCCCTACGGCCCTACTGGCGCCACGTCCGCCGCAACCTCGCCGCCGACGCGCTGCACCGCGCCCGCTTCAGCCTCTTCGCGCCGGCCAGGCGGTGGGCGTGCGAGGCGCTCGTCACAAGCCTGCTCCGCGCCGCGCGCGTCTCCTCCTTAGAAACGGAGACGACGGAGCCCGTCACGGTCAGGCCGTTCCTGCGGCGCGCCATGTTCGAGCTGCTCGTGTACATGTGCTTCGGCGCTCGGCTCGGCCAGGGCGCGCTCGACGAGATCGACGCGCTGGAGCGCCACGTGCTCGCGTCGTTCACCTCGTTTCCGGTGTTCGCCTTCTTCCCGCCGCTCACCAAGAGGCTCTTCCGCAAGCGGTGGGAGGCACACGTGGCCGTGCGCCGGAGGCTGGACGAGCTGTTCGCCCCGCTGATCCACGCCGCGGGCCGGCGTGGCGAGGACGACGACCGCCCGCCGTGCTACGCCGAGTCCCTGCTCGCGCTGCGGGTGCCCGACGAGGGCGACCGGCCGCTCACGGACGCCGAGATGGTGAGCCTCTGCTCCGAGTTCCTCAACGCCGGGACGGACACGACGGTGACCCTGGTGGAGTGGATCATGGCCGAGCTCGCGAGCCACCCCGACGTCCAAACCAAGGTGTACGAGGAGGTGACCAGAGTCAAGCCCGACGTCCTCGACGACGCCGGCAACCTTCAGTCGCTCCCGTACCTGAAAGCCGTCGTGCTCGAGGGCCTGCGGCTGCACCCGCCAGGCCAATACCTCATCCCGCATGCCGTGCGGAGCGACGCGGAGATCGGTGGCTACACGGTGCCCAAAGGAACGGAGGTGAACTTCATGGTGGCGGAGATCGGCCGCGACGAGTCGGTGTGGACGGCGGCGCGCGAGTTCCGGCCGGAACGGTTCCTGGACGGCGGCGAGGGGTGCGACGTGGACATCACCGGGAGCCGGGAGATCAAGATGATGCCTTTCGGCGCCGGGCGGAGGATGTGCCCCGGGTACGCGCTGGGCATGCACCATGCCGAGTTCTTCGTGGGTAGCCTCGTCAGGGGACCTGGAATGGCTGCCGGCGGCGGAGGGAGAGGCCGTCAACATGGAAGAAACCGTGGATTTCACCACCGTCATGAAGTACCCACTCCGTGCGCGCATCATACCAAGAAACAAATCCTAGCTCACCTAGCTAGTAGAACAGAAATCAATCTGCAGGAGGCAATCTGCTGCTATTGCATTCGACCAAACATACGTGTTGAAACACAAACAGCTATTTACAGTGTCACTCTTGACTGTCCATCAAGATACATAGCCACATTTCCAAATTTGTTTTTATTCGTGCATTTGATGGCGTGACGATCATGATTTACAGGTTACACTGTCCATCAAGATACATAGCACTTTCCCAAATTTGTTTTTATACACAAAACATATATGTAATAATCGATGCAATTACCACACCAATCACAATCTAACTCCAATTTCCATACAAAAACAAGGAACTATCTCGCCTATCGACACAGTACTATGCACCACAAATTTACAAGGAATGCATATGCATCTGTCTTGCCTTCCATCCATTCATCAATTGTCTGGATCATGGCTGCAAGCAACAGCATCCCACAAGTGGAGGCCTCAGCACTGAGTGATGCTGCGGACCTCAGGCGGTGGCAGGAACATCTGTGCTAGCCACTGCAGCGGCTTCGCCAGCTCCGCGCGCTTCTTTCGCCAGTACCAGATTGCAGCATTGTAGAACTCGTTACGGATCGTCTTTGATGCTGCCCGCCAATCACACTTCTCCATCTCGGATCTGGCCGTCCGCCCCATGTTGTCTCTGAACTCCTTGTTCGTCAGCAGCTGCTGGACCTTGCCAAGGCAGTCTTCCAGGTCGCCAGGGGTGAACAGGAAGCTCGTCTTGCCCTCCTGGTCCTCGGGATTATGTCAGGGATCCCACCTGCACGGGCCGCGACAACGGGCACTCCCGATGACATGGACTCTAGGACCACTTGGCCGAGGGTTTCTGACTCCGATGGCATGATGAAAACATCACCGCTGGCATATGCTTGCGAGAGCTCCTCACCCTGCATCATTCCTGTGAACACTGCTGGCATTCCTTCAAACATCTTCTCTAGTTCATCCCTGTCATGTAGTTAAAATGAATAATGTGAAAAACCATGAACTAAAAAGCTCAATAATGTCAATGCACAGAACAACGGCAACTTCAATGAAAATTGTCTAAATCAATACTTCTTAATTCTTATCAGCTTGAAAGGATGCCGTTCAGATTTCTTATCAGCACCCATGCTGACTAATGAACTGAACAATAGCGCAAGAGTTAAGGAATAAAAGCTGCTGCAATGGTCATACCTGTATGGTCCATCTCCGATAAATGCAATTCTTACTCCAGGCAACCTATCCATTACCCTGATGTAAAATAAATAAAGCAAAATTAGTTCCATGTAGCCAATGATGCAAGGCATGAATGAAGAATAACATGGCATTTGGATAATTTAATCTAGTTGCATTACTCTCTGTTTTTAATAAATATATGCATCATGTTTGTCAACTCTGATTCAAAGATCAAATCAATCACAAAAGGAGCAAGTGTGGCAATAGCTTACATCTTCAAAAATCCAAATTTTTCTCACGCCCAAAACGTCCGACATGAATTACCAGTGGTTTTTCAGGCTAACCATCACTGAAAAGAATACATCAAGCAACATAAGCTTAGACAAACTATCTCAACATGTTGCATACAGAACATTCAGGAAGAAAGAAAACAGAGTATTACCTTAGCCTGACTCGCATCTCATGACTGCGAAATCTAGGATGGAAGCTTGCAGAATCAACACCTTTGTTCCAAAGGCGTATTCTGTTAGCTGAATAAGGAGCGAAAATCACATGTTTAGCACCATAGCATGAATAAAAACATATGCACATATGGTACAATGTGTACAAAAATTGACCAACCTGATATGACCTGGGCAGTTTCGAAGTCTTTGCTGATAGCAGCAGATGGCACTAAAGTTAAATCAGCAGCTCTATGAAGGAATCCTGTGTTTTGGGAATAACAGGACCAAGAATCAGTGTGTTACACAGACGGGCATGCAAGCTACTGTTTAGGAAAGCGACGATGAGGTGGGACTAAAATGCTCACTTATGATTTGCCACATTGGCTCTACAAGCCAGCTAAATGTATATCTTGGTATGTATCTGCAAGCAAAAGAAATATGAATTCAGTGGCAATGAAAACCTGGACTTCTGTGTTTGCAGTAAAACATGGTGCAGTAAAGTTCATAGCCAGCTTACACTGGAACATGGGTGTGGTACGACATGACTAGGGGCACACCAAGTAGCTTGGCAATAGCTAGAGCCCCAAAACCTGAAAGAACAATAGCCTTAGTCATATTCAGTTATAGATAATCAGAGATATTTGATAATTAATGATTTGACTATTAAAATAAAAGTTTACCATGATTCAGGAGAAGACGCATGAATAATGTCAGGTTTGAACTTTGCAACCTCTGAAATGATCCTAGGACTGAGTGCCAGCGAAAGAGGCACTTTTCCATACATGGGGCATGGGAAGCTGTAAAGGATAAGAAAACAGCTGTAAGCATAAGATTCCACTACTAAAGGCACCACATATCATGTACCCGACATGGAAGAATACAATGCTTCCAATCTAACCAGCATGCAAGCATGATTGCATATCATTGTTCAATAACTTAACAGGTTCAGGAATTTTTTAAAAATATTTATCATGTAAAAAATAAGTGAGCTGTTGTACTTGTGCTCACTTATTAATTCAGTTATACTAACTAACAGAATATTTACAGAACCAGACAACACGAATGCAGTAGTATAAGGAATCGTTCCAATGCATATCATTTCTTAGGAAAGACCTAGTTATGATCTGGATTAAGTCTTTCCTTCGTAGGGAGTAAAAGCTAGCAGCAAATGTTTCTTAGCAGCAGCTGTTATACAGAGTAGGCATTCTCATTTCATTGTTTGAACAAGAAGAAAAAAAAAATCCAGGCCTTTAAAAAAAGCCTAAACAGGTACTGATATTTTAAGACAGAAGTTGGCACAATCATCCTGAAAAACTTGCCTCCACGAACCAATAACCTTGGCACCATGAAACTCTTGGGGAACTCCTTCATGGTTGGTCACAACAATGACCTGAAGAACACAGCTAAACCAAATTAATCGACACCTACTAATCTGCTGCCCGTAAAATCTCAAACCCTACCAAATGAATGACAGCAAAACGTGTACCTCGTCCCCCATTTCTCGCAAATGTTTGATGAAGTTTTGGAACCGGTTCTTATACCCAGAGATGTAACTGCAGACACCAAGATGCAAAGATCCATTAGTGAGAACATTTTCATGAAACTTCAGTCTAGGAGTATCAAACAAAAGCATATACTTCTTTTATGGCACGCCTTAAAACTGATTATTTTGATTCATTCGCATGAATCCAACGGGCAGCTAGCTAATTTTAGCTCAATTAGCTCAGGCTAATTGATGGACTAGTTTTTGGCCAAGTCTCCAACTAGCTAACTACCCGTAGCTAGCCCAACTAGTAACTAGCCATGTGTATCCAAACTTGCCCTGAGCTCAGCTAATTTCGTTCTTAATCGTGGTATCCAATTAACTGAAATCTATCCGGTCTTCACGAATCCCGACTCCCTAGAAAAATCCGAACTTTTTCGGCAAACAAGGGAGAGCTTTGGAAGGACATCGCGTCAGTCAGGGCTCCGAGTGAAACCCTTCGCCGTTCCTGGGGAAAAACCTCACGGATCCAGCCAAGAGTGCGCACAAGGACGAGAAGCAACCGTGACATAGGAGTAGCCCGCACCAAGAAAAGAAAAAAAACAACAGAGCAGGGTCCGGCGAGGAGGCTTACGCGAACGGAGACGGCTCGACGAAGAGCGCGACGCGGCGTGGGCGCGCGGCCTCGTCCAGTAGCAGCGGCGGCGCCTCCTCCCCGTCGGTCGCCATTGCCCCCGCGGCAGCGCCACCCGAGGAGGAGACCAAGAACAGAGCGGCGGCAATCCTCGGGTTTGCGCAAGCGTGCACGGCGCGTGTGTTTGTCGGAGCAAGGAAGAGGGCGGGCTCGCCGTTGCGTATATAAGCGGGAGAAGGACTGAAGGCCTGGGTTGGAATTGCCGGGATATTCCATCGGCGGAGGGGAATATTGGAGGGAACTGCCAACTTCGCGAGGCATATGCCCTGCTGCAAGATCTCATCTCCACTCCTCGCTTCCGAATGGTTTGCCAAATTACAATTTTGTTATGCAAATAATTGAGGAGGAGTAGCGATCAGGGGATCTTGAAGTCTTCCAGTTCCATTCATAATCTTAGGTGACGTGCAAGTGTGCAGCTGAGTTTGTGCCTGGTTTTTATGCTTGCCATCTTGTTAAATAGGGACTGGAGTACATTCTTATCCGGATATTCTTGAAAACTTTGGCCTCTTTCTATTTGAAAACTTTAGCTTTAGACTATTATATTAAAGTTTAATCCTAGTTTAGGTAAACGGGTGTACTAAGATTATGTCGGGGTTGAGGACTAGAAGAGATTAGACAAGTTCATTACCATTTCTGAAATCAGACGATACATCTATGTTTGGTTGAGAGGACAAAAGAATTTCTGATTTTTGTTTGGTTTGTGGAAAAAGACAGAGTGAGGAAAAAAACTAACTGTTACCAATTGTTTGCCACCAGGGCCGATCCAGGGATGGGCTGCCGGGCTGCAGCCCCTGGCAGGCTTAAATCACGTTTAGGCCCTGTTTAGTTTTAAGTAAGGAGGTGATTTATAAAGTGACTTAAAAATCAGTGATTTATGCAACAATGTTTGGTTGTAAATGACTTTATAAGTCGAAAAAAAAGAAGGAAAAGGGGTGACTTATAAGTTTTAAGTAAAGGGGTGTACTAACTTGATGCTTTTGTTTGGTAAAAAAAGTCACTTATTTCACTTTTTGACTTAAAAGTAGGTGACTTATTTCAAACCAAACAGGGCCTTAAAATAGTGTTTATTAGCCTCCAAATCACCATTATTTTTCTTAGGTCAGTCTCAATGGAGGTTTCATGTCACAGTTTCCAACGCATTTAGATTTTGGAAACATTGCAGAAGAGTTTCATCCCCATGAAACTCTCTACTCCCATAAAACTCTTATCATCTCTCTCATCACTAATATAGTGTCACATCAACCTAATTAATACCCTAAAACTCTTATGAAACTCCATTGAGATTGACCTTAATTGTAGCCCTAGTCTTCTTTATTTAGCCATCCCCGAGCAGCTTATCTTAGATCCGCTCTTGTTTGCCACTAACATTAGGAGGGGCAGAGCTTAATGTAAAACAAACATGGGCCATGGTCCTCTAAACTATATGATTCTCTAGTAATCATGTTTCTCATTAGCTTATTACACTTGAAATAGCCATTAATTTCCCTCATAATCCAAGTGCCATTTGTTGCATGCCCCTTCCATGTTAGTAGGGCATCTTCTCGTGGCTCCTGTGTCTGTGCACTCAACCTCAAACACCAATGGACCCCCTCTAGCCTCCATGCTACGGCCTCCACCTACCCCGGTCATCCCTACCTAATCACCCTCACTCGACCAACTATGTTGTCCCGGCCACCCCCACAGTATTTGTCTGCCCTACTCACAAAGAGCTCTGTACCATCCTAGGTTACCTAGCTTGGCTACCTCCACCTAGAGGAGCTATGAATCACGGTAGCTATGGAAGCTTGCACTAGAGGCCATTAAGAGCCTGGACTGGAGCTTTGTGTCATCCCTAGTGAACTCTGCGAGAAGAAGAGCGTGCACACTGACATTTGACGTTCTGGAGATGGGACGACTGCATTCCTTTGATTTTAGGGGACATGGTTGCATTAGATCTAGTGGGAATATACCCATTTGGCCGGATGACTCTGTCTCTCTCCTCTTAACCAAACACCAACAAAAATAGGATCGCCTCAACCCATCCTCCTCCTCCCCTACACCAAACTCTACCTGAAAGGGGGAACTTTAGTGGTCTAAACATTGACCACCTAAACTTTAATTGGGCTATGAGCTGGTTTAATGGACTAGAACTAATTTTTTTTTTGTCCTAGCTAAGAGGTGTGTTTAAATCTTAGCGAAATTAAAAGTTAGAGATGCAATGATTAGATCTAGACTAGAAAGACCTTGTTCTTTTTTTCCTCTCCTAACTACACGACTTCCTTCCCCCACTATGACTCTATTGTCATATATTTTGTTCTCATCCATCTCCTTCTCTGGCACCCCACATCTCTCTCTCAATGTCGGCAATCAAGCCCTTGGTGTGCACCACGGTGCGTGCATAGGCTCTCTAATTGCATGTGTGTTAGGCTTCACAAACACCACCGCACAAGTGAAGGCAGTCATTTCCCTTGCTAAAGCAGGGTCAGAGAAAGAGATTGGTCTTTTTTTACACCAAAACGCTTACCCAACAAAATGTGTACCCGCAACAAAATGTCCAAATTGACGGTGGACCCCTACCTACCCACCCTCGTCTGCCGCATGTTGCCTAGGTAACACTTACCGCCGCCACCCTCTTGGTTTTTCCCTTTTTTGACATCGGGTCTTCAACTGTTTTTCATTAAGAGGAAAAGGCCAAAAGAAAGGACGTTTCAACAACATCGATAACTTACGCCCGTTCCACTTTGCTATCAAGGCGCTTAGTGCGGATCGCAGGCGAGTTGTCGACAAGCAAACTAGAGCAAGAGTCTAGCTGCAACAACTACAACACATATTAAGGACTATACGGAACTATAAATTGCGACCGTGGTACAACAAGACAAAGCGAGAGATGCTTGCCCTATTCAACGCCCATCGTCGGACCATGGTACCCCCCTCTCATAGAGAAAACCCATGGTTGCCCGTCTTACATCAAGTAGTGTCATGGCGACAACCTGCTGAAACTCAAAGGACGCCTCATCAGGCTTCTTAGTCTCGATCTCCATCCCAAGCTTTTTCATTAGCACCTTTCTTGCATGGGCTTCCGGCCTCTGCTCTCTAAACTTGCTCTTAGCGGCAAGGCGAGCGCCGCCGATCTGTTGTCATTAACGACTAAGGAGCGTGCCGGGGTGCTTGGCCCTGGATGTATACGTACAAAGATCAGATTCTTTCCTCACTAAAATCGGGATGCGACATAGTTGTCTTCTGAAGGAGACATTGATGTTGAGTCGCAACAAAAAAAAATATCTTGAGATGTCTAAGCACAGTGAAAGGCATCATCTTTGCCGGCTAAACCTTTTCAACTTTTTATTGGCATCCAGTCATCTACTAACCAGGAAATCATCTGATGTTGTTGCTCGCTTCTTTGAGGCTTTGGTAGGTTTCTAAAGCTGAATTATTAGTTGAGTAGTAATTTACAGTTCGAAATACTAATAAACAAAACGCTTCACAGAATGGAATAAAGGAGGTCACAATGAAGAGCTAAAGGAGGCAAATTACTTTAGGGGACATTGTTGCAGTTCCATTCATGAATATGTGACATACGAGGTAAGACTTTTTTTTTTTACATACATTTAATAAAGAGCCGTCGAATGTACATTATGTGGCTTCTTAAAAAACCTAAATGAAAATGCTAAAAAAAAAGGCTAAAAAAGATCGAAACCCTTAGGCGACAACTATCCCTTAATACTAGGAAAATTTATCTCATTTTATTTTTTTGTAAATTTTTATTTTTTATTGTGTTAGCACGGGTTGTTGGATTCGGTCCGTAGAATGAATTATATACATGTAGAAAGTTGATAAAAAGAAATTTCATAAAACATGTTTTCGGGGATTAGTTTGGACAGGTATGGAGAAGGTGCTATTCGGATTGCGAAAATGATAAGAAGATGGTTGGCACTGTACAAGCCGGAGGATGGGAAGAAGCTGGAAGACTTTGCCCAAAGCCTGGAAGAAAAAGCAAGCTGGACGCCGCAACTGATGTGGACGTGGGGAGACGACAAACTCAGCATCAAGATTGGATCAATTGGTTGCTCTGCCCTCGGTTACAGCCACTTTAGATCAGCACTTTTGTAATCAAGTTGTGCTAAGAACTGTTTTCTGTGTCTTTTTGCCTTAAGGGGCGGGGCCTTTGGCCACTGAACTTGAACTGTAAACCTTTGGTGCTTTTTGATAATACAAAAGCGGGAGAAACCCTTTTCTAAAAAAGAAATTTCGTTTAAAACTAAAAAAAACACTAACGGCAAGGAACGTAGGACTGGAAAAGCGTCATTAACAAGGTAGAAGATAAACATGATTGTTGTGTCCAATAATAACTTATCTGAACGATATAAAATTATACTCTAATGCCACAACATATATGAACAATATAAGAATAACCAAAAAGTTTTTTTAAAAAAATGAATACAAATACAAATGCTTAAAAGGTCAAATAAATTAGAAGCAAAAAATAATAAAAAGAACAAAACTTATTGATACAATTATAAAAAAAACTGGATACTGGATTAAAAAAATGTGAAAAATAAATACTTGGATAGGAAGATAACAATAATCAAGCTAGAAAATAGTATATAAAAATGACATAAATCCTCTGCTCATATCATGTGTGTGCCGCCACGAGTGCTTGTTAAACTAGTCAATCAAATCTATAACCCCTATATAAAAGCGAGCCACTAGAGGAGTTCTCTGCGCATGCAGAGGTGACACATCAGCACATATCTTCAGTTACTGGTATCCTCCGCGCGGCGCGTCCTCTTTCCCCGTCTTCTGTCCCATTGAATGAGGAGCGACCCTCCGCCCGCGTCCGATGGTCTTCCCTAGCTAAGCACTGCACACGCCCGCATCCGATGGGTTTCCTTCAGTTCACGATGCCCACCGAGAGAGATGCCATCGCCCGACCGCCCGCATCCCATGGTCGCCTGGAATCCCGCTGCCGCCCCCTCGCCTCTCAACCACCGCCGCCCCCTCGCCTCCCCACCACCGCACATAAAATGCACGCCAGTCCGGCATCCCGGCCTCAGTCCGGCGTCCCCGCGATGCCTATGAAGAACAAGGCGATTGCAGCGCCACCAGCGGCGTGGGGCGGCGGCGAGAAAACTTTCCTCGCGGAAGCGGCGTTTCAGCAACGGCACCCAATCTGGTACAATTCTTCTGCTGGTACAATTCATCATCAATCCCTGGCAGATAGCCTCGATTCTTCACCAATCCATGGCAGATGTGGCTCCTTCAGTCCAAGGTCTCCTCCATTTGGGCATAATCAAGTTGGGATCCAGCAAACGCGCCCCTCGACGCCTGGGCCTACCCGGACCACGCCTACCCCACCACCGTCGCCCGCTTCTCCCCCAATGGTGGGTGGGTCGCCTCCGCTGACGCCTCCGGCTGCGTCCGCGTCTGTGTCCACTACGGCGACCGCGCGCTCCTGGCCGAGTTCCGCCCCTCTCCGGTTGCGTCGACGACCTCCGCTGGTCCCCCGAAGGCCTGCGCATCGTCGTCTCAGGGGACGACAAGGGCAAGTCCTTCGTCAGCACATTCGTGTGAGTACAGACTGTGCATGTTGTTCCCTCTTCCTTCCATCTCGATCTCATTTGAAGGAATTCGGAGGTTAGGGAAAGCCCATGGTGCCGCCTTTTTGTGGGATGGCCGTGATCGGGATTTGGGAGAGAGCGCAGAAAATGCTATGATTCGTTGGTTTGAACTGGGATTAGCTGTTGACTGGTGATCTGTCCATACGAGGCCGTTTGAGGGATTGTATTCTATGAAGTGCTCTGCAATGGGGATGACAGGATAGCCCTTTATCCCTTTCATACATGGATTGTTCAGGCTTCTGTGAATTGGATGAAGTATTTGTTGAAATCGGGATGATTTTGGTTGGTGCCGTCAATGACAACTCCTGCTTCAGGGCCCAGGCATGCATCTCAGCCCAGGCGCTGAAAATCCAACGCGTGGGAGAGCTGCCTGGTCCTGGCAGGTTTGCCTGAAAGCAAACCAAACAGGCCAGCCCTTAAAACTTCCATATGTTCTTTATCTTATTTTAATTAAGCATCACCGTAAATTGGCATTAGGTTAGAGTGTTATACTATACATGTACTGTCAATTTGTCTGAACACGTACTGTTGTTTGTCTGAATGACGATTATTTGGTTACCATTTAGTTCATCTATATAACATAATCGAAGAAATCCTTCCTCATAGGAAGGAACAGACGTGGATGAAATGATTTTGTTGTTTCTTTTTTTTATTTTTTTGTTATATACTTATTTAAGTTCTTAATTTGCATTATGTAGGTGGGACTCTGGCAGCACAGTTGGTGAGTTTGATGGACACTCAAAGAGAGTTCTGAGCTGTGATTTCAAGCCAACACGTCCATTTCTCGCATTGTGACATGTGGTGAAGATTTTCTGGCTAACTTTTATGAAGGACCACCATTCAAATTCAAGCATTCCATAAGGTTAGTAGTCGTCTCTGGTTTCCAGATCAACCTAACAGTGTATAGCTATAGCTCTACTGCCACTGTTTTGTTACGATCTTGCTTACTTTTTTGCCAATGGACCAGATATACACATCTGATGTGGCTTTACTATACTGCATTTATAACAAGTGTATGAATTAAAAACCTTCATGTACCCCTGTATCAGTGATGTAGTCATGTTAACAAGGGGTGTCATCTATCAGAATTTATCCTGTCCTGCATTTGCTTATGCAATTACACTCTAACCTATCCTAATATAGTTTACCCTTTTCTGATAGTGTTTATATTTGGAATATCAACTGCAAGATCTATGTGTTTAGTTCAGTAGAATGTTTTCAGTTTAATAGAATTGGTAGCTGAATGTGTTCAGTCATGATCAATGAATTAATAACTGAATGTGGCTCCTTCAGTCCAAGGTCTCTCCTACTATATTGATTTTATTAATATCAAGATGCTGGTAAGTGTGTAGTGCGCCGTCAGTAATCACTGATTTTTTTTTTCTAGGTACTGAATGTTTCCAGCTCAATAGAATTGATGGCTGCATGTGTTCAGTGATGATCACTGAATTGATAACTGAATGTGTTCAGTCAGTCAATTTAGAATGGCTACTAGCTCGTGTATCCCAGTGAATGTGTTCAGTCCTATAATCCTATAATATCAAGATGGTGGTAAGTGTGTAGTACGTGTGCAAGAAACTCAAGGGGAAGCCACGGTTTTCAGTTTCTTGCTTGTCACTTGAATTTTCAGTTACCTATCTGAATGTCAGACTTTTGAATGTTTCTAGCTACTGAATGTTTCTTACTACTGAATGTGTGAACCTGTCAAATGTTCGCATGCCTTTTGGGCGTTGTATGGAACCTGATGGATGGAACCTGTTGTGTGAACCTGTCAAATGCTTGCATTTTTAATCTTACATAAAACTAAACTAATTGCTACACTTTTCAATAATCTTACTTATAAATGTTTATACCAAAATCTACGGAATCACACTTAAATATTTCCTCAGTCACACTACATTTCGCTAAAATTATTCACAATTCCTCGCACGACAAAGAACGCCGCGGGGAATTCACCCTAGTTAAATAGTAGCTAAAATCGAGGCCTATCAAGTGTCACGTCTATGCACGTCTGCTACCAGTTTCACACGCGTAGGCGTGAACGTCATATATGCAACTATTCACATCCAATCCAAGCAACTTGAGACCAGCATTTCTTTCTAGAGGCGAAACTCAAGCATGCTTGACTTGTGCTTATGCCATCTTCCCAAATATTTGGCATTGTACCTATCATCATGTCCCATTCGAGGAAACGATCGAAACAAACGAGGGGCGGAGTACCTCAGCGTTCCTTCAAAAGTGTCAGGTCAAAGCCGGTAAACGGCCACAATTACAAGGCACAGGCACGCCGCCGGTGATGTGGGAGTACAAGGCCTGAAGGCTACAAGCAGGGATGGCTAAGTATATAGCTGGTGCTAGCTGGTACACTAGCAACCGGCCGGCACTTGAGGAAGACCAACAATGGCAAGTGGCGATGAGCTTTCCGTCACTGTGGAGCCTGCCGGTGGCGAGAGCGAGAGCATCAGTGCCGAGGTGCTGGTGAGGAGGAAGCTGAAAACTCTGAATAAGATCGTGTTCTGCGTTGTGCTCCTGGAGTGGGCGGGCAACGCTGCTGGCACTCTGGCCTTCATTTGGGCTACTGTGGTCTTGCTCGGCGGCTTCTGCTCTCAGCTCATCCGACTGGATTTCTGGTTTGCCACGGTCATGATCTTCATGGAAGGCTCCAGCTGGTGCGTTCCTCACTACTATACTACATGATATGTTGATGTATATATAGAGATTACGAAAAATCTAGCTAGGCTTTGTTGGTATTTCAGTGATTTCTCACCAAAATTATTTCATGGCTACGCCGCATGCATGCCAGGGTTTGCATCCGCAACGAGGTCTCGATCAACCAGTGGCTAATATTCGGCTCCACCAGCGCATTCAGATGGAAAGATTTTCTCTCCCTCGCATGTTAGTGGGGCAAACGATTGGGAAGCTAAGTGTGGTGTCCATAGGTGTCGGCGTTGCCTTAGTTCCCGAGTTTCCGCCGGAGATAGCTTCAAGCATATTGAAGGTGGCCTTCCTGGTTCTCATCAGCCAGTTGCTCACTCGACTAGAGAGGGGCTTTTGTTCACATGGTCCTCTTGCTTCTGGGGATTGCTTGTGTTAGCGGAGCCATGTATGGTTATGTCAAAACAGCACCACAGAGATCCAAGACATCCAAGCAGCATGATACACTCGCTTCCCTAAAAGCTACCGGGTTGGCTTTTGCCTGGCTATTCGGAACTATGCTTCTGACAGTGCTGGTCTGTGGAATCCTATCCTGTTTAAGGTTTATGAGGAATCCCAAACCACTCCTTTGCTTTAAAAAATCTTCATAGCCTCAGCCTTGGCATGTCTGCCTTTCCTCCAAGAATCATTAGCTTCTTATCACAGATGCTTCAGCATATCAGCCGCTGTAACGCTACTGATGGTTAGCAACCAAGTGTTTTGGGGAGCAGACGATGCTGCTGCTGATAGCTCCTTGGGGACTAGTTCTTCGGAGCGAAGCGATTGCTCCCCAAAGACAGAGAGAGACACCGAGGAACAAGAAAATTGTTGTAGCTCCTACTCCTGTGATGGCATCTTCTTGTTGCAGATCGTCGAAACAATCCTGCCCGTACTCTTCTTTTTTGGAGCGTCATGTTCCCATTACCTGGCATGTCCGTCTACCTCATGTTATCATTCTATACCTTGTTCTCGGTGATAGCAGGGGTGCTGCTCTCCAACCTGCAGATCCCAGTGGCATTCCTGCAGGTTCTGCTATCCATTTTGCGCCTTCGCAGCCTGCAAGGTCATCACCGCCATGACTACAATAGCCCCATGCCTGATGAGGTAAGCCCAAACTTGGTTCCATCCGCGCTTAATCTTCTTCATGCTGGAGCTGTGCCAAGGGTCATGCAGTCTCCTGGCAGCCATCCTCGGGTTCATCTCCTTTCTCCGTCGCATATCGCTTGCCCGTGACTTGGGATTCAAACAAGAGTGGGGAGCCAAAGCTATCAGCCTATACTTCCGTCAAGCCTACCAGGCACGCATGGAAACGGATTTTTTGGCAAGATCAAGAGAAAGAAAACAAACACGCCCAGCCTCGAGAGCTTCGCCATCCAGTCCCTTGGCTGCACCTCAAGCCGTGAAATGCAAATTGTTGGGCTGCGGATTCTCGACAGCAGCCTGCAACGAGGTGACTCCCAATCCAATAAGAAGCTCATTACAGAGATAGCCAAAGATGCCAAAACATCATCACTAACATCATAGGGCTTATCAGCTGCTATCTCACCGTCGAGGAAAACGATAGTGGTGGCCTACAGCTTCACAAAAAGTATAGGGAAGATGGAACAGCATCAGAGAGAATGGACAGAGCAGATGGAAGTGGCACGATTGTGTCTGGAGTTGGTGAGGAAGATTGTTATCAGCCGTGGGAAAATTAGCGCAAGGTTTCGCAAGGAGCTGTCGGAGAACCCCTTCTTTCTGGACAGCCTCGATCGTATCCTGAACTTTTGGGGCTGGCGAGTAGATGACCTACGGGAGCAGGTGATGGGTATACTGGCAACGCTGGCCGTGGATGAGGCTGCAAGGAAGGAGATTGGGAGCAACCAATCCATCATTCCCAATTTGATGCATGAATTTGAACTTGAGACCAGCATGTACGATGATCGTTCATCACTACGAATGGCTGCAGGGGAAGCACTGGCAAATCTTACAATAAACAGCGCAGACAACTGCTGGACTATCTTGTTGGCGGACCCAGAGCATAATCTTTTCATCACCAAGCTCACCGACATGCTTGATGATGACTACTACATATGTGTCGCAGCAAATCTACTCCATAATCTTTGTGCAAACTCCAGAGACATGCTGATCGACCTTGGTGCAAACGTGAACCTGGAATCTGCCCTGTCAAAAGGTAACCGTCTCCATCAATACTTCATATCTACATATTCATTAGGTCAGTGATCCTTGATTATTTCACAATGCCATTATCATCACACCTTGCAGGCAATGGAAGTTATCAGGACTAAAGAGGGCAAACAATTGGAGGCCGCACTCTGTGTCGCTTCACAAATTGGTTATGTGATCCCTGAATACGTTGCCCAGGAGTTTGATCCCGATACTGATGCTGCTGCAGCCGAACAACTTGTAACAAAGCTTGTGCATACTCTCAAATCCAACAGGGAGCCATGTCTTGAGTACCCAAGGATAAGAAGGGTCCTTATTGAGGTCATAATATCAATTGTGGAATTGTGTCCTGGATACATAAAATCTTCAGAGCCAAGGGCGCGAAGGATGCCCTGGACATGGTCAAAAGAACCCCATCTAGGTTGGAAAAATACAGGGTCTTCCTCGATGGTGAAGGAGTAGTCCTGGAGAGGTTAACTATGCGTGACCTAGTTGACAACGCCAAAAGGCTACTTTATGACGTAACTCCAACTCCTGGTAGTCGGAATTAAGGGACCAGTCCACCATGCATGAATCTTAAATGGTTGAAGTGCCGTGCATTGTTGTGGGTAAAATAAATGGGGCACAACCAAAATGTAAAAATACATTCACCATTCATGAATGCAAGGCTGTTCGGCTGGTGGTTTATGCGCCTGATAAGGCGACTCATGCTGTTTTATTGTGAAAGAAAATCATTGTATCATGGCGAATAGGAGACACGTGCGTCCAGATTGTTTTCGCCTTTTGGCATCTTCTGGTGACAAATTGGTGCAGCTCTGATAAGACAATGCCGTGTTTGACAGATTTGATTAACAAGCCACATCAGATACATTCCTTTGCTAGTTTCTATCCAATAACCCTCATCGAATTCAAGAGAGAAATTGCACAGCAATGTGCTTCCAGGTTGCTTGGATCAGGGAATGCGAAAGCAGCTACGTATTATGGATCTAGTTGTGCAGTCATACATGTGGTAGAGAGAACTATATCCTGAAACTACATAGCTTACGAGGGCCCAGGTGCGTAGATCGAGCTCTATCTCGAGGTGTAGCAAGTACATTATTGAGACTTCAGAGAGCATCCCGAGCAGCAATCCTGCATACAATTGCGTCCGCAACGTAGATACTGACAGTTCTTGGGGAGGTATTTTGTAATGCTGCCAATAGATAAAGACCAATAAACGATCTTCAGCCAGAATGGATAAATAGTTATAAGAACCATACAGTACATAATTAGCATTAGCATCAAGTTCGATGGCAAACCTTCAAGATCTGTGGCTGGTTGGCTCTTCTTTCCAACTCTGTTAGATCAATCTCAGTGCCACTGATGAGCTTCTCCCACTGCCTTCATCTGCCAAGTTGTGATTTTCACATCAGTATTTTTTTTTCATAAATGCACAAGAAAAAAGAATTGGCACATGGTCTCGGTCCCCTTCAAGGAAGTTCCTTGTCGATTGCTGGTAGATCCATCCTCATTAAGTTATACACTGGATAACTACCCCATATACAATATGTCTGTGTACTTGCTTCCCAAAACACTGATAATTTGGATAAGCAAAGAAAACCTGCTTTTGACCAAGGATTTACTCCCAAGGAAAAAGATAGGTGGATTAAGATTTGTAAAAAAAAAAAGGAAAGATGGTTTATGGATTAACAATTCTCAAGCGAATAAATGTGAGTCTGCTAGGTGGTGGCGAATCTTTTGAACAAGAGAAGGGTATATGTCGAAGACCTCATTAAAAGGTAAGTACATGGGAAATAAAACTGTGGGATCTGTTAAGAAAAAGGAAAATGATTCCCCATTTGGTCTGGTTTATTACCTGAAAGGGAGGAAAAATGAAAATTAATAACGGAAAGAAGACAGTGTTTTGGTCAGAGTCCAAACGTTTGGTGGGTGTATCATTCCCCACTATGTTCGGTATCCTGTTATTTTAATTTGTGTGATGATAAAGACATTATAGCAGCAACTTCCCTTTGAGAGAGCGCTCCCCTGGTGTTTTGAGGGAGCAGTAGAATCAAATTCAAAACCATGTACTGTTATGACCGGCTCATTATTGCCGCCGCCGTAAGCCCACCAGTGGCTAGGAGGAGCCGCTGGTCAAGGCATAGGCGCACAAGGCTCATGGGCCAGGCCCAATTTATATTTATATTTATATTTATAGAATAATTATAGATTGATTAGTATTGAGAGAGAACTCTATATATTGTAAACATTGCATTAAGAGAAGTTTAAGCCGATTGCAACCTATTGTTGCCGGCTTCTTTGGGAGCCCGACTCCCCCCTCAACCCTTACCCGTCTCTCTTCTTCTTCCTCGCATAAACCACGGCGCCCCAGCGCCGTAAGTCTCGTTTCAAGCCCCAGCCAGCAATCTCACACACGACTACAACCTTCGCACCATCCGTGGTAGGATTAGGGTTCCTATCATGTACACTGTCTATGGATTAGTGATATGGATGACCAAGTTACTGAGGAGATGGACCAGATCAGGCATTTTCCTTTCAAATCTACGTATGAACATCTGACTAGTTCTGACACAGGGCAGCCATTTAAACATCTGGAAAGCAAAGATTACTAATAAAATCAAGATTGTCTTGTGGTGACAAGAGAACCCATCCGTCCTTACAAAAAAGATAATATGATCAAGGGGGAGTGGTAAGGTTGCCCACTTGTAAATTCAGTGATCAAAATGAAATGATAAATCATTTCTTATTTGACTGTCCTGTTAGCAGGGTTTTATGGAGTATAGTAGCCTCCTGTCTGGGTGTCAGTAACAGGCCTTCACGTCTGAATCAATACTGGTCCTGGATTAGCTGTGTGTTGCCTGATGGTAAGGAAAAAAGTTACTCATTGAGTGTCTTAGCAATCTGCTGGGCTATGGAAAGCAAGAATAGAGCCTGTTCAGATAGAACTAGAAGGTTCATAGAAGTAGAACACCCATGTGAGACTCTGTCCTTCTTGCTCTTATCTGGTAATACTGGACAGATTTACACAAGAATGGCTTCAAGGGAGAAAACATGTTGGAGGGAGCCAGGATTCTGCTACAAATGGCCTTCAGGCCATGAATCCAGCTGCTACAAATAACTGGTCATGAGGCAGGAGTTGATTAATTAGAAGCGAATGGAAGCCAATGGCACCAGTAAATAGTTGAAGCTCGTTTAGTTCTCCTGGGTTTCAAGTCATCCAATGGGTGTCTGTTGAACTTGTTAGGTGGTCATGATGCTTATTAGAAACTGTGTCTAATAGGCCTAGCTCTAGTTTCCTGACACAGGTTTAGCTGGATCTTAACGGCTACTTACTGTTCTATCTACCCTAGTTCTGTTTTTTAGCCTGCTTCTGCAATACCTGTACTGCTTCTGTCAATATTTTTGAGGCGTCGCGGCGTCCTGTGGCACTGGGGGTACACCTGGACGCCTAGGGCGCCCTTCTAGGCGATGCCTAGGCGATATGGCGTAACTAAAACCCAGTGGTCCTGTGGCGCCGTGAGTACGCCTCAACGCCAGGCGACACCTCAACCATTGTCCAATATCAGTCAACTATTGCCTAGGCACACATATTGCAAATCCATGTAATCTCTGGATCCATTCACACATCAACAATTGTCCAATATCAGTCAGATCAAGATCACAAGTTTATGAACCAAACACACAGACAGTACCAATTGGTACAGGGTTAGTATTTACTAATAGAAAATCAGTACCATCTATGACTTACAATGGGTTCTAAATTGCAAATTATCAGAATAGCATGCAATTGATGGATTCAGACAGCAACTCAGTGACACTATCAGCATAAATCATACCTTCTCGTCAGAAGCATCAAAACAAGCAGCAAGGATGTACGTTGTGTCATCAGAAATCCGCATCGCTTCGGGGACTCCGTTATCTGAAACCAACGATCACCGACAAACCATAAAACACTGCATTGGACCAACCTCATAATAATAATGCGAAAGTACCAAGAGAAGCTAGATCAATCACATGTTTGGACCCCGAGTAGTTGTAGACGAGCTCAGAGTGCAGAGTCCTTGTGGTCAGTGACTCCCTCGTCTTTGCCAACAACGCCTTAAGTGCTGCCGCGAGGACAGGGGAACACATCGGGCACCTGAAATCCACGAGCATGAAAAACAAGCCTCAAAAACCATGGAATCAACACAATTAGGAAACTACCAGTGCAGCATATCAAAAAATGCAAATGGCAACGCACCAATGATGCATTGAGGAAAGCGACCTCCGGCTCCAGCTTCCCTGACTGCATCAAGTCCAGGAGCTCCCTGCGGACATCAAAACCAGAAATCTCAGCGCTGCGCATTCCACCGATGGAAACCAACCAAACGAGGGCTAGTGGCCACAGCGGCCCAAGCGGCGATGTTAGAAGAGAACAACAAAGGACGCATAATCAGGTCCGTACCGCTGTTGGAGACATCGGAGAAAGAGGGCGAGGAGATGGTGCACCCCTTGGACAGCGGGAAGGTCTTCATGCCGCTTGCAGCGATGGCGGCGGTAGTGGCGACGGCGAGTCGGCGACCGGTCTCCAGAAGCAACCCTACCTCTCGCCGTGTGCCGCGGCAGCGGCTAATTTCTAACTATTGCCAAAATGCCCTACTAGCCCAAGTCTTTAAGATTAGTGCAGCGTGAAATCTTCACCGGAGAAAAAGAATTTCTGTTTTCCCTCCGATGAGGTGGAGGAGAATCCGAGAATGGGATAAGGCCGCGCGGCAGGCGCTCTGTGTCCTCTCCGCCACTTTCACCACCGCCTCTGCCCGCCATGAGTTCCTTGCCGCCGTCGCACTCGCAGGCGGCCGCCGCGGCGTACGGGTGCTGCCACCGCCTCCTGCTCGCTTCTACCACCGTGCCGGCGAGGAGTGGGTGCGTGGGGCGCGCACGCAGACTCACGCTCGCGCCCGCTGCCTCCCGATTGCCGGGCACAGGTCCGCTGCTTTATTTTCTTGGTTTTGCGTGTGCCAACTGCCAAGGGAACATTCAACTGAGCAAGCTAATCTAATTGGTTTGTTTCCAATCCTTGTTCGAAGGCTGAGGAGTAGAAAGGTTGTGTGCCAAGCGATGACTGAGACCGAGCCCGAGGGCAATGGCGACGAGGAGAGGTACATACTAGCTTTCCTCTCTTGCTGAAATCGGCAGTCTCATCTCATATGAGTAATGTATCGCATTACATTTAAACATGAAGCCAGAATCTTGCAGTTATGCAGGGGATTAAATGATTGACCTTTCTTTCAGGAGAAAGAAGAGTTTGGAGATGATGCTTCATCACCTTCGGTTGAGAGTGTTGCAGAAGCACATGGACCTGCAGAAAAGCGGCTCCAGTATAGACAATGTACACTTCTTACTTACACTTTTTTGTCAATTTCCTTCAAAACTTACACTTTGTCAAATCGAGCCTGCATACATTAAATATTATGCAAAGTATGCTTCCTTTTAGTAGTTCCTGCTAGTCCTTGCTGTATGAATGTGTAACTGAATTATATATTTAGCTTTCCCATGACTCCCCAGAAGAAAAGATGAAACAAGAACTGCTGAGCTCAGCGACACGGTTCAGAACATGGATGGAGATGCTACTTCTACCAATGATATACAGGTATGCTTTTAATTTATGCCCGGGAACTTAATATCTTACAAGACATTTGAGAATACAATCGTGGCATATCTAATATTTTTTTAAAACATAGGAAAATGTGGAAGTTGTTGAAGTTGCTAGCGGATCTTCATTGCCAGAGAAAATGTGGAAGTTGTTGAAGTTGCTAGCGGATCTCATTTTTTTGCTTAGGAATGAAGGTAATTATTTAGTCATCATGGTGTCGTTCATTAGTTGAGTGGTAATTGGAACTGAAAAGAAGGATCCTGCTTTTTCGTCATTAGCTCAATCTTTTGGATTGTAAATAGAATCATTTTTTTTTTTATTCATATATCTGAACTCTGCAATGTGAAGAGATGATGATATAGATTATTTTATAATATGGATGATCTGCAGCAACAGCTTGATGATTATGTCAGGATCCCCAAGGCTACAATAGACATTCTAAAGGATCAAGTTTTTGGATTTGACACATTTTTCGTGACAAGTCAGGAGCCTTACGAGGTAAATATCTGAGATGTCATGGTTTAGTTTCATCTATATAAACCAGATTTTTACCTTACTAACTTTAGTTATACAAGATACATTCATACTCAGTACCCAATTGATGCATGCTACTACCAGGAAACATGCTCTTTGGTCACTAAGACAAGTGCTGTTACAGAATATTACTAACTTTAAAACTAATCACATAGATGATTTATACTCTAATTTGATATTTTATCATGTAAAATAAAGGTCCCAAATATAATGTTCTGGAATGACTAAGTTCTATTTCCCAACTTACATTGTCTGAATAAGGGTGGAGTGTTATTCAAGGGAAATCTGCGTGGTAAACCAGCCAAAAAGTTTGAGAAGATCACAAATGGCTACAGGTAATAACTAATAAGATGATTGCAAAACTGGCACTCAGATGTCTATGATTGTAGAAATTTTGCTACTGTCTCATGTATGCTCAACTCCTGGTTACCAACAGAACAAATTTGGTGATGAATATAAGCTTTTCTTCTCATCAACCCAGAGGATGAGAAGCCAGTTGCAAATGGTTATACCCAAGCAGACATTACAACCTGAAACTACAGGTGACCAAAATTTCTTGGTTGTACCTTCAGTGGCATTGGTAGTGCTCGGAGTGGTCCAATATTTTGTAATTGTTAGGCATGTATGATTTTTATTAGTACATTTATTCAGTGCAAGGGTTGCTTTTTGAATGTGTTCATAAATTAAATTTCAGCTTGGTCCCAGAATTGTTTGCTGCTGCTTCGTTTGGATTAGTTACCATCTTCACTCTGCTACTTCGAAATGTACCTGTTCTACAGGACAACTTGCTGTACGAGGTTTCTCTTTCATTTATTCACTAGTCCATTTTTGTTTTACTAGATTGTTTGTTTCCTTTTCCATGTATCTCTATCTTGATGTCATCTTTGAATTTCTACATATGCTTATACCTTTCTGTTAAAACCTTACTCAATGTTGAACTTTGAAATCTTGGTACCAGATAATGTATGCCTTCAAGTGCTTGCTAGAATCTTGATACGGTAGTAAATAGATGCTAAAGCTTCTGTTCCATGTCGTACTGTACTTATTAATACATGTGATGTTCATGTTTCTGTTTTGCTAATTTTTTTATTCTTATTCACGTGAATAATTGTATTCTTTACTGCCATCTATTTGTTTCCATATCCGATCACTAAACGTTTGCTCTTTTTTGAAGAAAAATATATACTTCCTCAAGTATCTTGTACTCCATCTACAGCTAAGTCTTACTCTTACAGATCAACATTTGACAATCTTGAGTTGCTGAAAGATGGGCTATCTGCGCCCTGGTAACTGGCCTTATAATAGGGGTCCATGAAATTGGACATATCCTTGCTGCCAAGGAAAGTGGAATCAAGCTTGGCGTGCCATATTTTGTTCTAGCTGGCAGGTAAAGATTTTGTATAAAAAATTGGAAACTACTTTAGGAAATATTCGAAATTATTTGTATCTTTGAAGTGAGCATTTATGGAATTTTTTTGAAACATATAATACGAGCTTTGTTAAAGATTTTTTTTATTTAGATGTGTTGTAGAGTTATTAATAAAAAGTAATGTTTTAATTTGGATGTGTACTTTCTGTGTAGATACTCAATTAACATGAAAGTGCTTTAATAATATGGGTCATGGTTGTAGACCAGAGCATTGGCATGAATTGACATCAATTTTTTTTTCTTATAGGTTTATCTAGCTCAGTACTTTCACTTTACATAACGAAGTCTTGCATTGTTCAATTTGTTGTAGATAGGATCTTTCGTGCAATTACCAGAATTGTCAATATTGTCCCAATCATTGAGGACCTACTGAAGCTAGCAGCTGCTGGGCCATTGGCTGGGTTTTCCCTTGGATTTGTTCTTTTGCTGCTGGGCTTCGTCTTGCCTCCAAGTGATGGCCTTGGCCTTGTGATAGATCCAACTGTCTTCCATGAATCATTCCTTGTCGGTGGTCTCGGTAGGCATCTGATCATAACCAAAACTTCGTAGCTGCACAGGGATTTTTTTCTGATGTGCCTGCAGTTGAGTAGTTTGCAAGGATGTAGTATTCAGTTATGAAAGAAACAGCTTTTTGGTGGACTATGAATACAAAATTAAGGCATCAATATGTTCTTGATACAGCAAAAGCTTCTTCTTGGAGATGTTCTAAAAAGAAGGAGCACAGTTATCCATCAATCCACTTGTTTTATGGGCCTGGGCTGGTCTCCTGATCAATGCTATCAATAGCATACCAGCTGGAGAGCTTGATGGTGGCCGCATAGCATTGTCCATGTGGGGAAGAAAGGTAATTTGTTTCTATGGTGTTTTCCTCCTTGTAGACATTAGAGCTGTAGCTGAGAAGGGCTTACATTTGAGCTCAGAATTGGCACTTCTAATTAATCCATACTTGGAATCTTGCCAGATATCGTCTCGGGTCAGCAGCCTTACCATTGGGTTGCTTGGGATCGCAGCTCTCTTCAACGATGTTGCCTTCTACTGGGTGGTGCTCATCTTCTTCCTGCAGAGGGGCCCGATTGCTCCTCTTTCTGAGGAAATCACAGACCCTGAGAAACAACTACATTGGCATTGGTGTTGCCATTTTGCTATTTGGGCTTCTGGTCTGCCTGCCTTACCCATTCCCCTTTTGATCCGTCACAATTGGCGATGTGATTTCAATTTTTGAGAGAAGGAAACCAAAAAAAAGTTACAACTCACCGGCTTCTCCTCCAATTGTACCAAGTGAGATGTATTTAACCTGTCGGCTCTGTATTCTGCTGTCATCTTTGCTCCATTGCTCCTTGTAGTAGCCAATAAAAGCAGGAGCGTTTCTTATGGCAGCTTGCTCGTTATGTTAGTAGGTTTGTCGCTCCAGAGTATAGAATATAGTATGAGTATGTTATTTTGGCTGTAACTGTTATCTGTCAGTTGTGGCTTATCAACAATTGATTCCTGTATTAATGTATGATTCTATAAAATTCATACAAAGATACTAGACCATTTTGGCTATTAGCTTGGCCTGTGTCAACTCTTTTGCTCAGTTTGTGTAACTACACTTTCAAGCAGACGTCACATTAGCGACACAAATATTTGTCATGTTGTGGAACACAGCTGTTCAGCCAGCACGTTCACTACCAAATCACATATCAAAGATGCTATAAACTGCTCTAGAGGTATATCACATAAAAGGGGCACTTTTTCAGTAGCATATTAAGGTCTAGGGTTGAAATTGCACATGGAGCTGCAGAGCATGACATGACAAGAATGAACTGGATAAAATATTGAACATTCGAAGAACCTAAATATAACAAAATAATAATGCTCATGAATACTTGGGATCATCTTGGGAATCTTCACTCTGCTGCTCTGAACATTCTGGAGTCAAAATAGTTCCTTCAGAATCATGCCTTTTTACTTTTGCGGATAATAAGCTAATCACCGTCCATAGGGTCCTGCTCTGTGCTGCACAACTCATCATCAATATCAATACTGTCAGGCACATCAGGTTGTTGTTGACTTTCGGCCGGGCTAGCATTGCTGCTTATTTGCTGGCGGTGAGTCTATGAAGTACTAATTGGTCTGCTCCTTGTGGATCCTGAACATTGCACTATGAACAGATGATGCAGGGATGCTTGTCATAAGAGGACGTAAATTGTTTTGGAATGCTGCGTCTTATGTCCTGTAAACAACAAATTACACCTCAAGGTCAATTAACTGAACATAGATAATGTTGTTAACTAAGCTGAGGAGAAACAAAACATACCATATGCCGAAGTGCCATATCCAGTGATTTTTGACAAAAGTTTCTGCAAAGCCGAGGCTATCTGGAGAATTTGAAGATTTACCAGATAGGCTGTTGAAGCTGGACCTTTGATCATCATGCTTTGGGGAGCTAGCCTTCTCATGTTCACAACCCTTTTCAACCATCTTAGTACCCATTTGAACTGGATTCACTGTCTCCTCCATTGAGATGTGATCTTCTCACTGCTGGCATGAGGCTCCCTGAAGCTGCGCTGCCACTTAAAGTCCTTCCTCTGGAGGGAGAGCAAGATTGCGTCTTGGTCGACCAGCTGGCCCACTCTCAACAGAGGGAAGATCTAGAACCGTGCCCCAGGTCTGCCCTAGTGGCAGAGGTTGAGGTCTTTCTTTCTGGCGATGTCCTTGGGTTTTGGAAGCATCAAGAGAGAAACCAGGCATTTTCAGATATGGTTTCCATGGTCTTGATTTGACAGTAGGAGAGCTGCCTCTTGAAGGTGTTGGTGCTGCCGTTTTGCTGCACAATGTTGAAGAACCTTTGGGCATTGTAGAACCTGGTTTGGAGATTGAGGGACGATCTAACTGGGGCAGCCAGGATTACCGTGCTGGGTCGAAGGGGCAGAAGGTGCGCCTTGTTGGGGTTGATGCCCTTGATGTAGGCTTGCTTTAAGCTGGTATGGAGGTCTGGATGATGGTGTTGTTGACCTGGTAGCGGGTATCGATGATGACCTTAGTAGGTGTTGATGACCTGCTAGCGGGTCGCGGTCTCTGCCTGAAGGAGCTGAAGTCCTGCTAGCAGGGGCCAACTGCCCTGCTTGAAGGGGTTGTTGACCTGGCTGATGGAAGTGTTGATCTAGAAGTGGGGTGTTGTTGATGATCTTGCTTTTTAAGCTCCGGTTTTTGGCAGGAACAGTTGTCGGGATGTGGGGGTCCGAAGGTCTTGAACCTTTGGAATTAGCTGTCAATCCAATGCGTCCAGTTGGTGTTGAAGGCCTTGATGAATTAGTAGTAAGCCCTCCAGGCGATGATGGTCGTGGGTTGTAGCAACGAGTTCAAGCTGTTTTGATGATGCTGTCCTTAATGGGAGGTTGGTTCTTGATGGAGGGATCGGATGATTGGACAACTGAAATAACATATTATGAGAAGATATAAAAAAAGTAACGAATCTGAAGATTTGCTTATCATACTTATGGAAAGTATAATGTAACACCACAAGTAGCTTGCTGAAAGATTTTTTAGTAAGAAATCATAAACTACTAATGCAATAAGGATTCATCACCCGACCTTTTGATAAGGACTAGTAAAAGGCTTTTTAGATGTGACCAGCATAAAAGCACACTTCATATCAAATACACAACAAAAATCATAAATGTTATCTTTGCTGTTAATCTTATATTAGATTCAGCAGACAATGGATCATCTTTGGGGACCTTGCTGTATGGAAATCTGATATGACTGAAAATTCATCCCCTCTACAAAGTACAGTTTCATATACACCATGAGGGTGGAACTTCACTGGCTTTTATGTCTGCTGATTCAAAAGTTTGAAATTTTTTGTGTATAACAGTTTTTACAGTTGCACTCCCAAGAACCGAGTGTATAGCTTATGTTCAAATGACTCACCCTAGATTTTAAGGCAGTTTGGGACGAGGTCTTTAGGCGTTCAACAGCTCACCCCGGGGACCTTTTTTTGACTCAACTTCTAGAGGCGGGGAATAGTGGGTTCCTGGTGGTGTCAGAAGCCTGAAAGTAAACAACTTCATTGTGAGGACAGCGACATAATAACTTAAAACTGCAGTCAAGTGACCTCCAATGAAGAATCTGAGGGCAGCAGAGTGGACTTAAATGTTAAATTTAGAATACAAGCAATAGAAGTGCCAAAATATGTAGTATACCACCTTAAAATTACAGAAGCGACATCAGATATCTATCTCATGCAGAGTTTCTACATGAAGATGCACTCTGGATGGATAACACACAAACCTCTAAATCAGTTGCTTTGAATCACTTCCTACCCGCACCCGCTTAGATTAACTGAACCAAATCAAGTAGCTAACCCAGCACTTCTACAGACACAAGAGCCAAAAAAGAAAAATGTCATGTGAGCTTAGTTACATAGTCCACCTGCTCTCTACCAACCACACATCGTATAGTCAAGATCTTGACAAAATGAAATTGTCTTCATGTGTTAACATGGCCACCTATAATCTGATTACTTAGGAATCCTATACTCTATCAACTAGAAAAAAAATCCCAAACTAATAAAATAAGGAAATATATGTCATTATCACTAATCATATAAATTTCTCACACCTGCTACCAAACAAATACAGTTCAAATCAGCCAGGACCAAGATTGGTAGCCTGTAGGTCATAGGAATTAAGGCATCCGATGTTGAAATGTGCCCACACCGAATTATTGCTTCTACCGAAAAAGCACCAGATTCACAAGAAATATGGCAAGCTAGAAAGACATTGGCTAGCTAACCAACCAAAAAAAGAGAAGGAACTCATTACTCAACTGACTGATAACTCCAGAAACAGATAGCACAACTTTATGATCATGCATTAACTAGACAAGCAATCAGAAAAAGCAGCAGAAACCAGGGATGACAAGAGATCCAGCTGCTACCTCCAACAACCACCATGACTCATCCTTCCCAGTAACACCAGCTGAATTCTAACTAACATCACTAAAGCTTCACGAAAGACAAACTTTTTATAGTGCACGCGGTCAACAACTTAACAGACAAGTGCATGGACAGCAGATTAGACTGTACGCACAGAAGGTAAAACACAGAAGAATAGAACTCAGCGCTTCACTTCTAGCAAGGCAACTGAAGAATGAAGATTTAGCTTGAAACATATGAAGCCCTAGAGTTGTCAGTTTTGTCAATCCTGCATCTTTGAATTCAGCATTGGGAACTAGGAGTCAAAATTTAGGGAGCCCGCACTAAACATTACATGGTTAAAACCTCACCAAACTCCCTGAAGCCTTAAACAACAACAGAACAGAACAGAACATAATTAAAGTTGACAATGCTACAATACGAAATTGGCTAGAATCATTGTCACACCAATGCCTATGTTGCCCACAACCGAAACAGCAGAAAAGAAACTCGGTAGCTAATTAGCGGAAATTTGGTCGCTAATGCCAGTAAAAAAGCTCGGAACTGAAGCACCCACCAGTCGTAATCGTTCTTGTCGCCGGCGTCTGCATTGAGGAAGTCGTCCGCTCCGCCAGGCGCCCTCCTAAATCCACCGCCAGCCACCTTGTACGCCGCCGGTTTGGGTTCTAGGACCACAAAAAGCAAAAATCCAAACTAAGCTAGGGTTTCCCTGAGCACAGGAGTAGAATGCAAAGGAACGGCCGGAGGAGGAGGCCCGGAGAAGAGCGCGAAATGGCTCTCACTCTCACCGGCAGGTGGCGGCGGTTCGAGGAGCGGCATCCCGTCCCCCGCCACGGCGTCGCCGGAGAGCAGGAGCTGGTCGGCCGCCGCCGCCGCCGCCGCGCCGCCGCGCTCCTTTCTCGCGTCGGCGCATCTCGAGGAAGAGCGCGAGCTCCTCATCCTTCTCCTTGATGACGGCGCCGAGCGTCCGCCCTGGCCTCGCCGTCCGCCGCCATGCCCACCACCACCCGGCGCTGCATCGGCGGGCGGCGTCACTTTTCCCGGCTGCATTAGGGTTCCGGCGGGCGAGATCTGTGGCGCGCGGGAGGCGGGCGGGCGAGGGGAAGTGAGCGAGCGAGTGAGGGCGGGGCTGCAGTGGGAGTGAAGCCAACGGAAGGTAGGGGAGGTGCGTGCGTGCGTGCGTGGTGGTGGTGGATGGGGATGGCGCCCGTCGGTGTTGGTGGTGGCCTGGTGTTGGTGCCTCTCTCTGCTGTGATGCTCTTGGTGGGCTTGCTTGCAGCTCAGGATTGGCGATGGCGACGGCGATGGAGATTGGAGGAGGGTGGAGCTGTCAAGGAAGGAAGATTGCGGTTTGAAAATTGAATTGGGTGGAGGTTTGAGCTGAGGTGCGGATGGGGATTTGGGGAGGGATGGAGGGACGACTGCTGTCTGTCTCTGTGTCCGTGCTTGCCCTTTCTTTAAATGGTTTGGCATATGTGCTTAAATGCTACTGCCACAGCGGTAGTGAACACGGCTAGCTTTTCTGATACAAGAGTCGTTTAGGCCTTATTTGGATTAGGTCATTTTACTAAGCTGTGCTTTTTTTTTGTCAAAGGGGCTCATGGCTCAATGGTAAAGTCGTTGGTTAGCTCCCACCCGGGTTTCAAATCCGGGTGCGACAACTTTATCCCGATTTATTCTGCAATTTCGGCGCTATTGATTAAGTGGTAAGCGACGTCCCCGGCCGATAGCGAGGCGCCCAGTGGTGACTAGGAACTTCAAGATTTGCCGGCTCAGTCCTTGAAGGTGCTCAGGGGTAGGGTTTCATGGGATGTGTGTTCATAAAAAGTGTGCGTGCGTGTGAGCGCCTGCGTTACAATCGTGTAATCTAAAAAAAAAAAAAACTAAGTGCTTTTTATAATCTTGAGACAAGAGTACAAAACTTTGGTCTAGAAAATGAAGTTAAGTGGAGATTTGAAAACTCAAAAAATCTATTCATTTGACCCAAAAAAAACATGGTTTTAGAAACCACTACCATACTTGCAGTGTGTTGTATCTAAACACCGTTGTTTTTTTGTAAACCAAAGTACTTTTGCAAAACCATAGAACGGAGTATTTATTTTCAATACTTTAAAAATATTTTATTCCTCAAAATGTCCTTAACTTGTATTTCTTACCCTAAGAAGTAGTAGTAAGAACGTTTTTCGAGGTGTCCTTTTTTTAACGTTCTTTACCCGCCAAATTGAGCATGGAAAACTCATGGCTAGAATCAATCGATGAAAATATAGGTTAAAAAAACCTCAGAGGCAGTAGAACAAATAAATAGCTCAAAATGGTATGTCGCAATTCATCAACGAGCCACACAAATGACAGAGCTTCATACACGTCATTGTTGCCAACTTGTTGAAATAGTGGCATTGCATCTTTGACTTCTCTTTGCCTTCGCCACAAATGGAATTGGAGTCCATTTCCTATGGGACTCGCTTGCACCATGCAACTTGTGTGCATAGGAAAGGCAATTGGTAGTTAAATCCATCTCACAACCAAGCAACTAATCAAGTGCCAAATCGAAAGTTACTCAGTAAAGCAATTAAACCAAAACCAAAAGAGCTTGTTTTGCATGCGCATGAGCTGACCACATAGTGCGCTCATGTTCACAATCCATGACCAAATATTGGCTAGACTGATGCTTGGTTAGTCCCATACAACACATAATCCTCTGAACGACTGACTTTTTTGGCAAAAGAAACTTGGAACAACTTTTGAGCAAAGCATTTTCCGTTTTTCCAGAAATGCTACTCCCTCCATCCACAAATAAATGCACCTTTTGACTTTTTTTTTCTTATTTGTTTAATAATGTTTTGTTATAACTTATTCAATCATTTGAAATATTTTTATAATATTGTATTTATTTTATTATTTACACAAAAAAATTCAATAAGACAAAATTGTCAAACAAAATTTATAAAATTCAACAAGTTCAATTATTTATAGACGGA
Organism: Hyparrhenia diplandra; assembly: GCA_015847255.1. Lineage (NCBI taxonomy): Eukaryota > Viridiplantae > Streptophyta > Magnoliopsida > Poales > Poaceae > Hyparrhenia > Hyparrhenia diplandra. The sequence goes on from JADLZK010009372.1 coordinate 104,384, forward strand.
GGGTGTATTTTTTTTTTTTGAAAGAAACGCAGAAATGCTAATTCGAGCCAAAGGCATGCAGCTACCTTCGATCCATCAATCCACTGACCGTGGGCCTCAAATGCATTGCTCCAGCTCCACCAACCAGCGGCGCTCTACGTGGCGCTTCCTTCGCGTGAGGCGAGGTGACAGGAAAACGCCGCGGTAGGACCCACCCGTGACGCCATTGGTCCTGGGCGGTGGACCTCGACACTGGACCGGAACCGGATCGAGATATGGATAGGCCAATTGCCTGAGGTCCGGACGTCCGGTCCATCTCAGAAAAAGAGGGGTTCAATGTTTTTTATTTCGTATGTACTCTCCGTCCCAAAAATAAACGTTTTGGGTTTTCCGCCACAAGCCTGACGATTTATGTAAAATATATGTAAGATTTAAATCTCCAAATAAATTTGTTAAAAAACTAGATCAAAAAGATCTTTCCAATGATACTAATTATGTAATATAAATATTAATCCTATTTTAATATATAATTGCGATAGATGTTTCTCGGGAGGTTTAAAACGTTATTTTTTGGGACGGAGGGAGTATGTTCTTTTCATTTCAAATTAAATCAATTTATAAAATAATCTATCACAAACCGTTTACCGGTCAACGGAAGGGGAAGACGGAAGGCGTGACGTGGCGTGGATCGTCGAGGCGACGGCGTGGCGCGGCGGCAACGGCGGCGCGGCGGCGACGGTGTTGGGCGCGAGGGCGGTGGGCGGCGGCGGGGAGAGTGGGGAGTAGATAGGGTTAAACCTAAATTACTCTTGATTGATTGTCTCACAATAGTTGCCCCCATATTTGTATGAGGGGTTTAATTCTTACGGGCAAGACTCATTAGTCTTTTGTAACTCACTTTGATTTAACAAAATAAATTACTAATAAAAAGCTATATAATAATTAAATATTCAGCCACTCCGCTTTATCTCGGGTGAATCGTTGATCGAGTGTGACATAATCTCAAGATCAAGCTATTCTTAAATTTAATCAAATTTATAGAAAAGAACACCGAATTTGTATCGCTAGATCGACATGAATGATTTTTTCCGTTGCTGAAAATAAGTGCACCAGAACAAAAACGGAAAATGAAAAATGATGAGAGAGCTCTACGTATTCATGTTGCCAAGAGTGTATCCAACAAAAAAAAAAAAGTAGAGTAGAGGTCTTGCATGGCGGTGGCCTCTTCGAGCAACGGCAGTGGCCCTTCCATGGTTGGGGTAGTGAGGAGGGCTTTGGGCTAAGGCCCTGCTTTGTGGTGAAGCTGACATTGGCGACGTCTTTGAAGTCGTTTTCCTTGTTGTAGGCTTTGTTGAGAAGTCCACCTCCTTTTCGCTAGGGATCTTTAGTCAAAACCCTGAATGGATTTTTTCATTCAGCGTTGGTGACGTCCAAGGACGTCGTTTCTTCCATGGAGGCATCGCTTTAGAGGACCCCTTCCCACCATGGATGTTGCTACAATTGGTTTGGTGACCCTTGTTGCTGGTGTAGGGTTCAAAACTTGTTGTGGCAATTCTTTGTGTTGTCGGTGTGGTGGTGTTTTTGTGATCTTCTATATCAATACATAGATCGATAGTCAACCTGTCGGTTCTTTTAAAAAAACAGGATACATCCATATTTTGCTAGCGTCCTTATTCCGTCTGAAAATTTCTAGAAAAAATATTTATTTAACAATGGAGGAGGTACATCTATTTTCTGAGAATAAAGAAAATTAGTTAGTAGGAAACGCTTGAAAAAAAAAAATATAGGTGATTGTGGCTTAATTAATACTCCCTTCATTTTAAATTGTAAGAGCAGCTCAACAACTTCACATTTGGATTTGTTATTTTCAAATTTGCCAAAAGCTTTTAAAACTATCTCCAACAACTTTGCATTTGGAGTTGGCAATTTGGGCAACGTTGGCAAAAATAGGTCATCCTCGCGCAAATATGTACAAGACTACGGCCTTCGACGCATTCGGCGCATCGTCCGATATCGAGAAGAGGTGGAATGACATAAACATAATTTTGTGTCTCAGGGTTCCTAAATAAGTTTTAAGAGGTGGAAGGGCATAAACATAATTTTGTTTCGGGGTTCCTAGTGTAAGTTAGATATGAGTTTGGTAACGAATTATGCCAAAACCGTTAGAGATGAGCTTCTTTTTTTACTGGTATATCTTTTTAGAAGTTGACACAAGTTAAGATTTGCCAAAAGTAAAAATTTAGCAAACTCTTGAATGCTCTAAGTCATTCTAAGAATTTTGATAGTCAAAGCATCTCGAGTTTGACCAAAATTATAAAAGAAATACAAAGATATGTGACATCAAATAGGTATCTATGAAAACATAATTAACGATGAATCCAGTTGTGATACTTAGTTGACATCTTAAAAATTATTGTCTTATTGTATAAATTTAGTTAAACTTGAGATGCGAGCTTTTTTAAGATTTTTAGAATGATTTATAATTTAGAATGGAGGGCAAGATACAAAGCAACGATGCTACAATAGCAATTACAAGAACCCAATTGAACGCTCTCCTTGTAATTGAAAGGTTAGACTTGTAGTTGAAAGGTTTTTTTGACAACAAAACGTGATTTATATTGCATTAGCAGCAAGATGCCGCTATAACAGCTACACATTTTATGATTAATTAGGGACGCTTCCTCCAAAGGGGCATCCTATAACATGGTTGGGATTAACACGAGATCCCATGTTGTTCCCTGCAAATGTGAAAGAACATTTTGAAGAGCATGCCTAGCTAGATGATGATCCGCCATTCGGTTGTCTTCCCTTCTAATCTTGTGGACTTTAAAATTTCTTTGGGTCATGACATTATTGATGGCCTCCGTGTATGGCTTTTATCCTCCAATCTGGAGGATTCCCCGATCTTGTGCATTAATGTAGTCCGCAAGCATCGATTATCCACTAGAAAGTTTGCTTCTTGAATCAGAACTTGTTTATAGTTTGAATTACCAAATCAAGTGTAGCAGCCTCAGCCATAATGATGAAGAGGCATCAGTCATGTGCGCCTTGATGAAGATAGAAAGGAGGGGGTTATGTCGGTGTTGACAATGAAGACTCCCAGCCCTGCTCTTGTTGTACTGCATTGTAAGAGTCCGGTTTAATGGAAGCATCGAGTAGCATCAAAACCCCTACGAGATCAAATGGGTGTTGTAGTGGAGGTGCATCATGGCCCCGCACGGATCTTGTACCTTCTTGGTTTGCGCCAAGGAAGGGACTGCAGCGCGGAATGGTTGATGGGCTCCATTCGGTAGGAGCCGCCAGGAGTAGCCCGACCTCGTGGTTGACGAGTGGATTACTTGCAATGAAAGAAGTCATACCTTGTGTAATTGTCATCCCGGTTGCCTAGTTTGTCGAGTTTCCCCTTGAGAAGGGGACTTGTGTTGGGGTCTGATTGTGGCCGTATCTGAACCACCTCCTGGTGATTAGTAGCTTCAAGGTAGGAGTTCATATGTGCCTCCGCCGCCTGAAAACTGAAAAGTACTCCAAGTTTTCCTTGGAACCTATTGTCATTTCTAGCTTTCCAAATGTACCAAAGAATAAAGAAATTTGAAAAGCGTTGTGTCTGAGGGATTAGTTGAGAGCAACATAGGTAAAGAGAGTTGAACACCATCTTCTTGGTGAGATGTACTAAGACTGTTAATAGCTAAATTAGCGAGGCCCAAACCTGTGCTGGGAGAGAGCATTGAAAGAAAAGGTGGTTGTCATTTTTCAATAGCTCCACAATAAGTACAATGCTGATCAATGTGAGCCGAATATTTGCCTTAACTCTCTCACCTGTTGCTAAGGCTCTTCTAATCAGTCTCCAGGCGAAGGCCTTAAGAAGAGGAGGAATGGTTTTAGACTTCCAAATATTTTGTAAAATAGTGTTGGCATCATTAGAGATGCTTCTAGAGCCGGTAGGAGGCAGGGGATTGTTGTCTTGTGAGGCAAGGTAGTTGTAAATAGATTTTGTGGTGCAGATGCCATTAGTGGATACCGTCCATCTAAGCAGGTCAGGTTGGTTAGAAGGCACCGTGGGAGTATTTTGAATATGATGGACAGCATGCGGTGAGAAGGTTTGTTCTAGAAGATCATTGTTATAATCCTGGATGCCAGGAATCCACAGATCCGCTACTATAGAAGGTAAGGGAGTAGTTGTTAGATCAGAACCGGAGGGGCACCACAGGCCACGATGTACGATCAACAAGGCTTACCCCACAACAGGATAAACGAGTCACACGAGAGTGGCTGCGCTGCTTATCGCGTTCCTGGTGCTGAGAAGTTGGTCGTGGCAACAAATTGCACCAGTCAGCTCCACTTCTATAGTCCTCGGTCCTTAAATAAGTGTCATTTGGTTTTCAAGAAAAAACTTTGACTAATTTTATATTAAAAATATTAAATTATTAGTACGTAATTAGTAAGTAACGTTGGAAAGATATTTAAATCTAGATTTTAACAGTGTTCATTTTGAAGAAATGTTGCGCGTATTTTTATAAATTGAGTTAAACTTTGACACACACACCAACAACTACACTTATTTAGGGACCGAGAAAGTATTTAATTTTAACATCGCATTGAAATCAGGCTGTTTACATAAGATAATAATTATAATTACAAGAAAAATGAAAGAGATTATATATAGAGAAAATAAGCTAATTTTTTCAAAGTCTTCAAATAAATTTGTTGAAATTAATTAATTAATTAATCTGAACTAGCCATAAAAGCCAAAAGCAGACGCCGAACCCATAAAACCCCAAGCCCCCACAACTGAGACAACCAAGAGCAACCGCCTCGTCTCCCCGGCCCGTTCCTCTCCACGTCTCCCCATTCCCGCCTCCCGAGGCCTCGACTTTGTTTGGGACTCATGGGCCCCACAACCCGCGCCCAATACGGTACAATCGCCGCCGCCGCCGCCGGGCGGGAGGCACGCCGTCGAGGAGGCTTCCGAGGAGGAGGAGCAGCGGGTGGAGAGCCCTCCTCATCCTCCGACGAAGAAGGAGATGAGGAAAGAAGATGTCGAAGCGTCCGGAGAGGACGTCGATGACGGGAGGAGGAAGACAGGGGCGGTCGCTGCCGAGCCTGCGACCGAGCAGCCACCCGCAGCGGCGGCGGCGGCGGCGGGGGAAGGGGCGGAAGGGAAGGACCCGATCAGCATCAGCCTCAAGAAAGTGTGCAAGGTAGTGGTCGGTGCAATAAATCTCCAAGATTTTCTAGCTATTTTGCCGCATGTTCTTGCTATGTGCCTTCCATATTTGTGTTCAGAAAGACGGCTTCGTTCTGAGGTCTGGAGCCGCACTTAAATTTTGGAGATAGAAATTGCTTCTTTTGCATACTCGCTTTTACCATTCTGGCCCTCTAATTTAGGAGTAAGCATTTAGTTTGTAACAGCGCTCACTTCAGTATTTAGAGATTCTTTTGCATAGATTTCCTTTTTTATAATGGTGTAGTGTCAGTCATTTCTCTCGTGCTGGGGGGTTTTCATGTGTTCTTCACATGCCTGGTTGCAGGTGTGCGAAGGACAGGGCACCAGGCAGGGTTCAGGGGGCTGTGTACATCGACTGCCCCATGAAGCCTTGCTTCTTATGCAAGATGCCAGGTGCTGATCTCTACGTCTGAGTGTGCTTTTGTGGTACAAGAGTCAATAATTTAGGATGGACAGAAACTTGTTTTCAGTGTGGACTGGGCGGATTTGTCTTTATAAATTAGTGTTCATGTTACATGCTGATATAGCATTGTTGAAGGATTCTTGTTTAAACTAATGCCTATGAGAGTAGGTTAGGTTAATTAGTTATTTGAAATAGAAAAAAAAAAACTGAAAGAAGTTGCACCGATGAACCAGCATATATAGTGTTATTTCCTTGTGTTTCTGCACTCAGGGATTTAAAGCTGCTTCCCTAATGCTTCATAGCAGTTACATATTTTATATGGTTTGAAACTTATCCAACCTTGAGTGGAAATGAATCTTGGAATACATGTTACAATGGATCCTTGGATCTTTGTTTTTGTCGACAAGGAGTCCTTACATAACCTTGACACTTACATAGGTATACAATGGGCATGTGAGGTGTTATCAACCCTAGAAGAATACCGACAGCCACTAGATTATATCTTTCAGAACCAAGTCAAGGGAACCCAAGATTTCCATGGTACACAGTGTGGCATTATATTCTGTGTTCTTTTGTTTGCCAGTGCAATATTTCATACTACCCCATTTTTGCTAGTACCATATATTTCACTTTTCTCCTCTTACCAATGCTTAGGTTAAGCCTAAGTTTCTGATGCAACCAACTGGAGTGGTAAAACCTAAAATTTCATCAAGTGTGACATGCTTGGAGTTTCATCAACTAAGAACAATGTTCTTTTATCAGGAGACAAGGTATTGCACTGCTACTGTTGGAACTTTGTTGCCCTCTTCTCTTAAATTTCTTACAAGTATCTGTATCTCTGCATGAGTGCCCAAAAATGGTTAGATTTGCAGCTACATGTAGGCCGCGCACTAATCAATCTTTGTTCTTTCCATGCAGAAAGGGCTTTTTGGGTATCTGGGATTATGTTAAAGTTGCATGAGAAGATTACATATGATTCTGTGCACTCCTGCATTCTGAATAGCATGAAGTAAGAGTATTCCTTTGATGGTTGTTTCCCATCTCTTTGTTTTGTGTACAAAGGACAAAATGTTGAAACATAATTTGACCTCGTTCAGGATTGATACAACCAGCGATGGGATGGTATATACAGCTTCCTCTGATGGTACTATCAGTTTACGATTTGGACACTGGCATTGGCTCCCCTTGTTAAATCTCAACCCGAATGGTTGGAATGTAAGTTTACTTTCAGGTCATGTTCTAGATCACTTTGTTTTAAAAGAATTTATGAAGATATTATTTTTCATCTCTCTCTACCTCCCTGCCCCATGTTGTTCTGTAATTATGCATTCATTAGATAGCATTGCTATGAATTAATTTCTATGCATTTTTTGAGCTTGTTTTTAATGAACCTGGTCGTTCTTTGTTGCTCACAACACAGGGTCCAAGCTCTTGTAGCGCATGATATACGGGGATGGACTTAAAGCACTGACAAAGGTCTTCTTTTGGTGGTGGCAGATAACTTTTGGTTTTCTTTACTTGTGAGTATCTTTTAGGAAGTGGGTGGTGCCTTTCTGAGATTTAATTCTAATGGTGTAGAATATTGATATATATGCAGTTTCCTTTAAAACAACTGAGCACTTTTGTTCTTGTGATCCATTTTATGCATTTACTTGGCAGCTCAATTCAAATGGTTTGTCATCAGTGATTGTTTTACATGTGAATTCATAGATATTGTTGTACACTTCCACACTTGCATGCATCAAATATTTGGCACTCTGTTTGTAAGCTATTATTAATTCTTGCAGCCTGGATAGGCCGGTAAAAAGGCGAGGTGGACATCCAATTCTTATCCATAAAAAGGGTAGTAAGGTAACCAGCCTACATTGCAACCCTGCGACCTGAAGTTCTTCTAAGCAGCGGAAATGATCACTATGTGAGTGTGTTTTACATATGTAAAGGTCCTCCCTTTCTTGTTTTCTATTTGATATCACCCACATTTTCTGTAATTATTAGGCCCGTATTTGGGATGCAAGGAAGCTTGAAGCCAACTCTCCTCTTACCAGCCTTGCTCATGGGCCGGGTTGTTAATTCAGGATACTTTTTCTCCGCGGCGGGAAATAAGATCTTGACAACTTGTCAGGACAACCAGAATTCGTGTATGGGACTATATTCTTGGTGATCTGCGATCTCAAGTAGAGAGGTAATGCACAGTCATGATTTCAATGCGTCATCTGACTCCCTTCAAAGCTGAGAGGGGACCCAAAGGTTTCAGTTATAACTAAAAATTGCATTTTTTGCATTTTATTATTTTTCACAATAGCTGTGCCCAATTCTGAAATGGAATGTTAATTCTCTGCAGGATTACACTGAAACAGTTGCAGTTATTGGCGTTACATAAGTGAGAACTACAATGGTGTTGCTCTGCATCCAATTGATTTCATAGATACCAGTTCTGGGAAGCTTCTGGCTGAGGTGATGGACCCTGACATAACAACCATCAGCCCCAGTGAACAAGTTACATCCATAAGATGACATCTAGCTGGGAAGGCGCAAAGACAGTCCTATGATATATAAGTACATAATATTGTTATCCGGTGCTAGATCTTTTCCATTCCACAACTCACAAGGTGGCCCTTGCAGGTCTATTTTCATTTTGGAAACCAAAAACTGAAAGATGAACTTTTGAAGAAGGGGTCAAACAGAGACTAGGGGAATCGTCTACGGATCAAGTTCCCAGAAGAAACAAATGGCAAGCATGGCAATAGTAGTGATGGCGACTCAGATGCGATTCTAGCCGACAGAAGAAGAAAGCAAAGAAAACCCGCTTCACTCATGCAGTAAAGGGAAAGGGCAAATCAAATCCTGATGCTTGTTGTGTATCGTTAGGCAGCCATTTTGACGAACCAGCCATTTACCAGCTGCTGCAGCATCTTCTTTTGTACCATCTTGCCCCTCTAGCTAAAATGCTGAATACCTATATCCACACATGATTGGGCTGCTTTTGAATCCCATATCATGCTGATGAAACCCATAGTTGTCTACTGCAGTAATGCTCTAAGGAGTTAGCTAGTTAGGTCTATACGTAGGTTTCGGTTGCTTTTTGGATCTGGCGTGCTTATAGTTTACTTGTTAATGAGGGGCTTTTAACGGTTTAATCCTATAGTCAACATAAAGCTCCTGTACAGCTGGCTGAATGCAATTTATATTCACCCATGCGCGTGCAGAGGAACTATAGGGTGTTGCATGTTTGGGGGAATGGTCCATACTTTCTTGTCACCAAAGGGTTCCCTTGTTTTGTCGACCCCTTGACCCTTCAAAGCTTAGTTGTTTTTGTGTTAAATTTGGAATGTGAAAATGATTAAAAAGTTTTTGCCTTGGGATGCAGTATCATAAAAGTGTACTACTTTTTTACAAAAATTCTAAAAGCCAAGTACGAAAGCTTTCATTGGGGACGCATTATCTCTGCTATGAAAGCTCCGATCTGGTATAAGATTTGGATCCCGTCGTGGAAGCGTGGACCCACGGGTTAGATTTAAACCAACGGTGGTGGGTTCAAGTGAAAGACCCCCCTCCCCACACACACACACGGTGGACCTTAATTGTTGTATTTTTTTTTTTTTAAAAAGGGGAGATTGATATATTTCATCAGGTTAGATAAAAACATACTACGATGTAGCTGATAAGTCGGTTGATGTTGTTTGTTGTGAGGAGATAACAAAAGCGCATAAAACATCTGATCACATGCCAATCCAGAGTTTCTTAACTTTCTTATAATATGATTGTTAGAACACTACAAGCATCTGCCGCATGGGAATTGTTAGAACACTATAGAGTTTCTCCTACACGATGCCTGTTACAATTAATTCAGCAGGTCCTGGTCACAAAATAGAAAAAAATTACACATTGTCCTCTAGGTTAGCACAAAGAGGCAAGTTGTCAGGAGGATGATTAAGCAACTGGCATCTTACACCTCTTGGTCTAGATGTTCCAACACCAAGACGGGCTCTTTTGGCACTTTCAAAATGATTAGGTTTTGATCCAGCCAGCGCTCCCAAAATTTTGCTCCAAAAAGTGAGTAAATCCATTCTCCAATGCATCTAGGCTTTCTTCTAACCAAGGAAAACCTCCTCCTGCCTTAGCTGATTCTTGTGAAGCCAATGTGCTTTGCCTTACAGGCTCCTTAGGACTGACATGCTTGTTGCCGACTCCTGAAAAAACAGTGAAGCAGATAATGGTATCAATTTGATCTTGTGTGCAGCTATTTCAATGCTGTTTTCAGTAGTAGATTACCTTGAAAGTAACTAGAAATGTTGGCTCCCTTGATCGAACTGCTCAAAGAACAGGATGTACTTCTCATTCTTGTACAACTTCAATAATTTATCCACCTGTTCAAAACTGGCATTTTACTCAAACTGGCATGTTGACATGTTGTCATTAATTTCTTCTCGGCTTTGTGTTCTCACTAATTTCCTAGTGCATTTCAAGGTTAGGTTAATGGAAACATAGATTGCATGTAAATCAGGTAGTTATAAGCGGTTTTGGAAATTAAATGTCAATCAGGAGGAAAAGAAACAAGGATGCCATCGCGGTGGTTGATTGCAAACTAAGGCTCTACATTAAGTCCAAAAATAATAACTTCAACCCAACTGCCCCCCCCACTAATTCTTATTCCCAAGGTAGCTTCCCAAAGGAAGCTCATCTGAATAAGATCACTGTTTCCCTAAATGGCAGTTTAGATTGTTTAAATGGTAAAAAAGAAGAAGTGGCTGTGTTGTTTTAGGCAATAAACAGTCCACTGAAGGTTGATTTGAACGATCCAAAAATTGGAAAGTGGTCTAAAATGGAATGGAGGAAAATGTTATTAGACAGGCTAAACGGCCTTTTAATTCATTGATTAGTAAATAGGATGATGTTAGCCACCACAATTTTTACTTGCTATAATACTTATTTTGCATGCATAAATGTGAATATTACACTTTAGCTATTAGATTTTCTATGCATAAATATGCATGTTTAGTGGTACTACACAAAACCATTTAGGCTGTTTAACTTTATTTAAACACTATTTAAACGACCTCATGGTAAATAAATTTGACTGACTGTTTAGTGTTTACGTTTAGCTTTAAGATTGTAAAGGTGTGGGAAGGTGGAAGCTACCAAAGTTAACAGAATCAGCTATTCATACCATGTCACTGGATTCATCACCACCAAGCATTCTTTCCATAGGCACACCAAAAGAAATTTGTAAGGCATAGCCAAAAGGTCTTCGCGTTAAAATGTTTTCTTCCTCATTGCAAGCAACATAACCTAAAACAACAAGCCAAAAACACACCAGGTACTAAGTTACTAGAACTGTTTTCAGAAAATAACAAAGAAAAATGTAAAATAATGGGTGAGAAGAAAATATCACCAGGAACAGTATGTTGTGCAACATGTGATCTCACAAAAGAATCAGCCACGTTTTAGGTTTATCTACCAATATTACCATGAAGATGATTAGTATGCATATATGAAAATGCAGTCAAACATGGAAATCTTCAACATAATATTTCATTTCATCAAGCAAAAGCGCCAATTGGGGCCAAGCACCTTACACAATCGGAACTTGAGAACTGATATAGGGACTGATAGGCGCCAACCAAAAGATGTAGAAGGCGAACACTCAGCCAAGTTAAAGCAAAAGAGTTAAAGTATGATGACTTTACACCTCTGGGTATCCTAGAATGAAAACAGCAACTGTAAAATGGATAAGAATGATATGGCATCTGTAATGCAATAACATAACTGACCAATAAGATGGGCATGCGAAAAGGTGGTTGATATAAACTGGCATATAAAACTTAATGGACTGATTACCATAATACAAATTTTTTGATTGAAGGCCTAAAAGCCTGAGCTCCTACTTCATATACTTCCTCCTGAAAATACAATACTGTTTTCTTAAAGAATTATTTATTCTTGCAAAGGACTTTTAAAGGCATTTTTCATCCTTATCGTCAATGATTTTTAATTTTTAATGCCGTTCTGGTTTTCACAAAAATAAAGAAACATTGCACAGTATATTGATTAATTAAGATCCAAGAACTGTCACAATGTCACTGCTTCAGTCAGAGACATTAGGACACAATGACGTAAGAAGGTACTTTTACTGCAGTGATACCTTTGCTTAACCTCTCAAGATTTCCAGATTCTGCGAAGTGATTTTTGTATAACGAAAGGAAGGATCTTTTAAAATCCCTCTTACTTTCTGACCTGCTTAAAATTTGAAGTCAATGATCTTACACACCATAGGGGCATTAAATATCTGCTGCAGCCCAACAAAATCACGAGGTGTAACATCTTTTCAGAATACCTTTGCAAGATTCCCCAATGATGCAAGTGGGAGGAAGTAACCTGGATACAGTGGAGGTCATGAGCTCAAATATGCTGCAAAATAATTTTTATAATATGAGGACAAATATTTGTTTCCTCATTAGACTACTTGTAACATGGACATGGTTATGAAAATCTACTTCTATTTATTTTAAAAGCATTATTATTGCCAACCTTCCAGCACTTCCAATGATATCTGCATACATCCTCCACTTCTTGGTCATCATCGGCGCTCCCAAAGCGTCCCACCTAAAAGATGCCATCCATAAATCTTCTAAACAATAAATTCTGACATGATAAAACAAAGTAATAACTGTACCAATGAGAAGGCGTCAAAAGCCCCAATGCCATCCTTTTGATACCCATCTAAGGTTCAAATGAACAAGGTTCAAGTTTAGTTATTATGCTCATAAGATAAATTATCCACTTCACATTTGCATCCATGTTTTCATGTGCCTATATATATCTCTCCTATGGCCATGATTCATGGCACAGAAAAATGAAATGGGATGAGAAGGCACCTAAAACTGGTATAAATATTTCATCTCCCCAAAACAGCGAAATGGGCCACTTCAAATAGGTTCATTGCTCCGGACCCAGAATACGATTAATCCGGCATGGGCTACACTTGTGAGCTAAGCAGTTTGCAGGACAAATTGATAAGTGCGGCATTCCCGACCCACCAAGCAAAGCCGGTGGTTTCTTGATCACGACCAGCTAAAGCGAAAGTTCGATTAAAGGCGTTTCACGTGGTAGAACCTCCTCAGGGGAATATAAGATTTTCAGGTGATCTGAGTTTCTACTTTCTAGTAACAGATAAAGCAACTCCCGATACATAACATATTGGTAGCAAAGATGAGTATGACCTGATAGCAGCTTGGCAGATGCAGCTGGAGAGTTCTGCTAAGATCAACACCTACAGCCTGTACCAATCTACAATCAGCTAATCAGTGATGGTGACAGAAAGCTATGACTGGTATACTTAAAAAGCTAGATACATAACATATTGGTCCTACAACTTGAAAAAATGGCATGACTATAATTCATGTGTTGACTCTCATGTTTGCAATTTTTCTGCCTCAGGTTCTTATACAGTAAAAGTCAGCATATGATGGGTTCTTCAATGGTGCTACACAGTTTGAGCCATAGGAAGATCAGAGGATTTGGGCGCACAGGAAAGATACAAGTTTTTCATGTAGTTTGTTTATTTTATAATAGGTGCTGGACAGACCACACCTAGCCAAGAAGGGGCTTACACTCATCCTGAAACGTTACCGCTGTGTAGCGATCCAGGCTGAAGAAACAATTAGCTACTGGTATCGTAGTAGTAATTTCTCCCGCAAAGAGTGTAGAAGCTCCAATAATAATTCTTCAGAGGTCCACGGCCCTGCAGGATTTTAACTCTCCCAACCCGAAGACATCTCCTTTTGATGACTGGTGGGCGAGGCACAAACAGTGAAATGATGGTCATCAGGCAAGAAAGGGTCACGATTCTCTCATCATCCTAGGAGCATTCTGTTTGGAACCAACATAACAGATGTGTGTTTGATGGGAGAGGTCTTAATAGAATTTTAGCTACAATTAAGGGACAAACTACACCTCTGGAGTCTGGCCGGAGGTTGGGAGTTTCCATCTCCTTGCTCTAGAACGAGCCAATGGGTGAGTTCTGCTCCTACACTAATGGTCAAGGGTCAGGTCCTTGTCTAGAGGCGGTTTGTGCCTTGTGAAGTGTGTTGGGAGTGCGTTTGGTGTTGTAACCCCTGTTTTCTTCTTAATAATGATACACACCTCTCCTGCGTGTTCGAGAAAAAAAAGATTTACCTTCAAAAAGCTGGCAGTAAATATAGATGGAAAACTGGAGTTTCTGCCCCTTTTTATTTCCTTCTTTTTGGGAGCATATGTTTAACACCTAATATCATGTACCTTATTTGCTTAGATCTCCCTCTACTACAAATGACAGATACACTTTGGCTTTCTAAATCAAACTTTTTAACTTTAGGCAAGTCTATAGAAAATGCATCAACATTTACAACATCAATTTGTAGATGTTAATATTTTTTTTTAAAAAAAAAAACTGGGCCAATGTTACAGAGGATTGGCTTAGGACAAAGCCAAAGTGAACTATAATTTGAGTAGGATGGACTATTCCATAATGAAAGTCACTTATTACATTTGAAATAAGAATATAACATAAACTGTAATGCGTTGCATTTTTTCTTCATTTTCTTAGACTATGTATTGTTTTGAAGACGAAATATTATTCACATAATTGACCCACTAGACTAACAAATTAAAAATACTTCAAAAGACTTGATGTCACCAATACATGACAGATCAACCTGTCACATTTGTTTGGGAACTGCAAAAGCATGTAGTCGGGTAATCAACAGGAAACAAATAAAAAAAAAAAAAAGATTAATTTTCAGGTGGTATATATTTTTTTTTTTTATCAACCTATGCAAGGAGAGCTGCATGCCATTTTTATAGAGAGAGAGAAAAAAAAATTACAAAGAGTGAGGCAAAAAGAGAATGACCAAACCCGGTTCTATAAAACCCACACCACTGACTATTAAATTTTTAAACATGACCAAGGGGGGATCAAACCATCAATCAGAAACTAAGGTTCTGTGGCAATGTCCGGCCTTAAGACGCAGGTCCTGGACCTGGAGGTTAGCACCTGCCATGCACCAAGAGCTACACTGATCCAACAACTTTTTGTAGAATGCTCTGAATATTGGGAGAGTTTCCCTCAAATACACAGATAATCCCCAAATGTCATAACTTCCCAGCCACCACAATAATAAGTGAGATTCATCCCCTTAGCCATCTCCTTGGGTGTATTTCTAATAATAATAGTACACAGTTTGATGTCTGCCTGACATGGATACCTTTTTATATTATCGCACAGGTAAAGCTCAGCACAAACTTTGACAGCGACTGAAGGCGTTTAGCAAAATCAAGCTGTACCAGAATACCAGCATTTGCCATTAACTCATTTATTATATGTTGCTTACATTTTGACAAAATGGTATGCATAGCTCCCAGCAAAAACAATTTACAAAGTATGATCAAAAACAGCAATTCTCCAATGAACAGCGGCTTCCTATAACTTTTTTCAACAGGATGATTCACTGTTAAACATTTGCCTTTTTTAAGGAATAAATATCATTCCGACCTTCACATTCACCTTAAACCATATGGCTAGGATAGATTAATGAGAGTACAGAGTATGCAAAGGATGTCAATGAATCACTGGAAACCCAGCTGGAAGCACAAAGTCCAGAAATAGCCTGGGGAACAAAAGAATCACCATTCTCATCTTCCCACCAGGGTTCAGAGATTCATGCTTCTTCTCAAAATGAACTTGTAGCTTAAATTGCCATCGGATATATATCTACCACAACATCGATCAAAGCAAACATAAAATTTGGCATAGTTGTTCCAGTCTCCGATTCAAAATGCAAGCTCGACAATTTCTTTTTTTGAGCTCAGGTGGTACAATTGGGGAAATCAGATGGCGTTCTCGAAATCAAGAATTCAGTTCAGATGTGAAGAACCTCTTGACGACGCCGTCCCGGTACCTCTCTCGCGAGCAAAGGCCTCGCCTTTCTTGCTCCAGCACACACGTTTCCTTCACTAAAAGAAAGAAAAAAGATCTGCGAAAAGATTCAGGAAAAAGACCGGTGAAATTCAGAACGTACTCAGGCTCGCCGCCGCCGGACGCCGCTGGAGGACGACGCGCCAGGCTAGGGGAGCGCGGACGAAAGCCTCCAGGGCACACCTCCCCCCGGCAGGAAGCGCCCGCCTGCAGCGGGTGGCGGAGAAACATGCTCCGGCGTACGGACGCAGCGGGTGGACAACGGGATGCGACCTGCGGACCTGCGTGTATGGTGAATACCGTTGTGGTGGCTCAGCTACCAGCAAAGTACACGAGACAGGCTCGAGTTCGACGTTTTTTTAAATTTTTGAGTAGGGAGTTCAGCATATCTCTTTTCTTTGAAAAGCCCAACTGCTTTGCCTGCAGCAAACGCTTGGATTGATTGAAAGGGTGGGATTTGTCGCTTGTCTATTTTCAACATAGAAACAAAGCGGGCCCACTGATGCAGGTTGGATCAAAGCGTTAACCGATATGGCTGTGCAGCTCTACCGTGCAGCTCTGCCCGTTTTATGTATGTCTGTGTGCTGTTTGGGCCATGCTGCAGCCATGTCCTTCCATAATACACAAAATGCGGCTACTGCCACACAAACAAACTCCACACAACCCCGATAAAACGGATCTAGAAGAGATCGAGTGCGAAAAACCTGCCACTACGAGATAATTACAATGAATTTAAGCGCTTGTGGGTGGAGTACAAAGTGCAAACACAGAGACAAACTGAGTACTAACCTTAATTGCAGTGCTACTAAAACAATATCTCCATCCTTCTAAAGAATCATGATATACAACCGTGCTAACTTAGCCATTTAAATTACTTATTGATTTCAAGCACAAAACATATATTCTATATAGCGATAAAATCAAAGACCTAATATATAACTGAATGTATATCCAAGTTCGGTACAAAAATGTGTACATTGGGCCACCTCTTTCTAAATTCCCACCTCTTTTCTAAATCCGCTGGGTGCCCACGAGCCATGAGAAACCATCCTCAATAGGGTTCATTGAAACATAAATGTTGTCGAGCAGAACTGAGACATCAGAATGTTCAGGAGGAGGGAGTGGGTGGAAAGCATGCTGTTGTAGAAGCTCCAAAACAGGAGGTTGACACCCTAGGGGAGATGGGTACACGATGAAGCCCAACTTGGATTTCTTGCCATACTCCACATATAGGTGCCTCCACATGGCGGTGGAGAGAGCATGCGTGAGAATCTGCAAAGTAGAGAGTAGAGTAAAAATCATACATACAGTTTCAGAATGCAGGCCTTGGCGGTAAAAGAGTGCAGATCTGATATCTCCAGGTTCAGCTTAATATCAGTACTAAAGCCAGCTGCTATGTTTTACATATTCACTATGAACCTAAACCACACTATTGTCACATTTCACAACCATATGTTGCGACAGGTCAGCAAATGAGGACTACGTCAAGTCAATCTAACCTTGTTCAGTAGCATCCTTGTCTTTGTTCACCAATCTCTGTTCCTTCTCTCCTTATCTGAATATCTTGAGACATGACAGGAGGCTTCTTGGAGGAAACAGGTTGCCCAACTGGAAGAAATCTGGATGCAGCTTCCTCCTTGAGTTCATCTGATCTGCAGTAAAGTGGATACAGTAACAGCGCTGTCTGTGACAGGAAGACAACATACAGGTCATACGTAGCCGATATATCTGACTGAAAGTCTGAAATAAACAATTGATAAAAACACTGCAGCTTGCCGTTCACACAAGATGATGATCCGCATCTGCTGCGAGGATGCGGTCAAGGCACAGATCAACAATCTCCTTGCCAAATGCAGGAACAATAGCATGATTGCAAATAACAATCAATCAAACATAAATGAGTTGAGGCGGAGCTAATTCTTGAGAAACACAAAATTTTAAGATGGCCAATTTAAGTTCTATTACGGACACACTTGTGACATGTACACAACATGGGATTTCACTGATAAGTGATAGTGTATTACGGACAAACATAATGGCGTATTTGAGCTTTTGCAGAACAGTAAAAGTATGAATCACTGCCAAGGGTGAAGGGTAAATCCATGTGACGTAGCAGATGGACTAGCTGACTAGAGGATTAACAAACAACAGCAGCCAGGGTGTCATTTTAAGTTTTTAAACATTCATGTAATCATGCTACAACAGCAGTAAGAAATTAACTGTACCATCAAAGAGCTGTGGTTAAGTGGTTTCACCAATGATTTTTTTCTGAATAATAAGTTTCAGACAGTGAAACAAAAATAAGTTCTCCCTTTTTCCGATCTCATTCAAAGGTTTGTGCATGAACAGGAAGAAAAACAGCTACAGTAAATAACATGGGGGAAATGACGGTTGCCGCGAGAAATGGGTCTCAAAATAACAGTGAGACCTGAGATCTGATGCAAACCTGAGGCTGCCCTCAAGACATCCTCAAAAGACACCACTGACCATCCTTTAGCTTCTCATGCTCTGACTTTTTCTAAAAAAAAGCTTCTCATGCTCAGCCTCTGGGATGCCACATCACAATAAACATATTTCAACCCCCTACAAGAAAGTTGTCAAGCAGATTTGAAAAAAAAAGATGTAAAGCTAGAACTAGGGGACAGTGGTACCATGAATATTACCTGCAGAAAACATAGGAACAAAATCAATCAGGTTTTCCTCTCCCAAAACGGTACAGATTTACCACCACCCGGTCCCAAAACACACTTAGATTAGGATGCATTGAAGCCACCTGATTAGAGCAACAAAGCAAGAGCAAAAAGTAAAGGACCGAGAGGACAAAAAAAAGAAAAATGGGTTAGCACAAATCACAAAAAAGATTACTATACACCAAAAAGAAAGGGAATGAATCAAAAATTAGAACTTGGATAGGAAAGTTACAAGCACATTATCATTGTTGGGTTAACACACTCTGGAATCTGCAATACAGTTGTGTATCATCTTCAAATATTACAAAACAAGAATATAAAAATTGCACATTTCAAATAGTGCAAATACTACATATTGTTATGTAATTATAATTTGTATATATAAATACATAATCTACTATGGTTTGGTCTGTTTGATACGAGAAGAAGAGACTCATACAACTATGCAAAAAACACATACGTGGAGGAAATAATTTCTCTGCTGACTGTGCGTGGAACATAGAATCCTCGATGTTTGCTCGTATCACGTGCGAAGTTAGTATATTTAAAATAATTTGTTGGCTGCTTGCTGGAGTGCTAACAGCGAGCAAAAATGCACAAAAGTGAAACAAACAAAAGAAAAAAAATAAACAATACAATACAATACAATACAAAGGCAAAATAGAGGCACAATACAAGGGGCATGACAGGGACTATACAACACAATCAAAAAAGTACAATATAAAGTACAAAGGGACAATTCAAACACAATTCGGGGTCCCTACCTGTGACTTGGCGTCTGCGGCCTCGAGGGCCTAGACCCCACTCGGCCTGGCCGAAAGTGTTACTTTCAAAAGCGCCTTCAGCGCCAAAGTTTATATAAAGGGGAATCAAAAGCGTGCCATTTTGTACTTTGTTGTCTTGTATCATGAGGGTCCCTACTTGTTTAAAAACAATTTTTTTAATACAAGGGACATCTGAGGGGAAAACATCGGACATAAATAAGGCTACAAAGTTAACAATGTCATTTTTGTACTTTGTTATCTTATATCATGAAGTCCCTCTCTTATGAACAAAAGCGGCGAGGCCAGAGCCCTAGCTTGCCCGAGCTCCGGCCCGAACCTAAGCGTCGCGGCCACCCCTCTTCCCCATAGAGATCACGCGAGGCTTTCTATAGAAGGACAAATCACGAGAGAAGGGGGAGGAGATGCTCGCGTTCCGATAAGAGAGGGGGGGATAGGGGTGGAGGCCACTAGGAGGAAGGAAGATGACAACAACAACAGCAACAACATAGCCTTTAGTCCAAAGCCTTCTAGTTGGGGTAGGCTAAGGAAGGAAGAAGATGGTAGGCGGGAAAATTCGGGTTTCAGTCACGATGCTGAAATCAACGGGATTTCGATCGCGTCAGTATAGGAAAAGTGAAAAAAAGCTCTCAAATTTTTTTTCTTCATGCTAGAATTTAATCAGCCCGAGAGGGGAGGACACGCACAATGACAACACACTAGCATTTAGAATGTACCTTCACTTGAATCAATAGGATGCCTTGAGAGAGGTAGAAACACACTTGCAAGACCTCACGAGCTAAAAAGACTTCAAAAAACACTTCCTGCCAGACATTTCTCTGGGTGGGGGAACAACAACAACATTAGCAGCTTCAAATCACACAATTACAGAATTCCAAATAACAAATTGCGCATTTGAAATAGTGCAACTAGTATTTCTTGATAATGCAATTTTAACTTATTTAACAAGCATTTAAGAATGTTGCACCAAAGGGGATAAGAAACAGCCCACATACTCAATGAGGAAGCAGGAGCTGTAAGTCTAATTGTGGCAAAATATCCTTTCTATTTACATAGACCATTCTAACAAAGGAACACAGAAATCCAACTCACAGCTAGGTGTTGTAAGCTTTGGGATTCACAAGCAAAATGACATAAAAGAGCCTCATTGTTAGGACCATGCACTCATCAACATTCTAAACTAGCTGAGATTTTTTTTTCAAGCGACTGAAAACCATGCATGTTGCAACATTTACCTGCTTCATCTTCTTTTAAGAGTCTCTTTTTTGCATTGCCATCTTCTCTGAATTTTTTTTTTTTTTCTTAAGTACAGATATAGTAGCCATGTCTTCCTGTTAAAGGCACCATGTCAGGCAGCAAACTCAAAAACACAATTGAAGATACTAGCTATCGACTACTTCAAAAAATGAAGATAACGATAACAACTATCTCGGTGAAGAGGTAAGTGAAACAATATAGGCACATCGTACATTGCGCTGATACAAAATTTTCAGAAGAAATGGGACAACACAAGCATTGTATTTGCACTGTTTAAAAGATAGCAGCTACACATATAGTTGGTCCAACATACCTCACGACATATAAAGGTTGCACATAAAACTGAAATATACTTGAGCAGCCACCTTAGTGTCAAATTTGGGGCATTAGCGCTTGTTCTAGATTGCATATCACCCTATCAGCAGCTACAAATCAACCACGGTTCCTGCTAGCACTTATTATTAATACTAAATACTCCTAGATATGCAGGTGCAACATGAGGCTTCACCTCAACCTGTGATTGAGCAGTGACAGATCAGAACTACATCCCCAAATCTTCGGATGCTATTGCATATGCACAAAACTAATTACCAAATGCAATGCCCCAAATTTATGCTATTGCTATCCACATGTTGCATATGCACAAAACTATATTGCAGTAATGGGTACTTGCAATTTATGATACTACTTAACAATTAGTTAGCAATTAATGTTTTTTGTTTGGTTTTTGTGAACAAAGAGATTGAAGTAAGATGGACCACTACAACTACTATGGAGTTGAACTAATTATAGGAGTTCATAAGATCCCCCCTCACCATGTTGCCATTTGAATCTCTCACCACACAAGGCAAATCCCATGCAATCCGGCGCTGACCTGACAATGCATCTCAAGAAGCACCAGGCAACACACAATGAGCCAGCAACCGCCTCTTAAATGGGGTGCTCGGCGCAGCCATCTATTTGCATGCAAACACCAAATCCAAAAGCTGCATCCGTAGAATCGCCCACCCAAATCTGAATCCATCAGGGACTAGATTTGAAATGGATGATGCCTTACTAAAAATCATAGCCCCTCGTCAACAAATTGGCCAACCATTCACTCCCACTTGTTGGTTCCTTGGCCTCCTGCAAATCATCAGAGCTATATTATGTGCAGAGGATCCAGCAGGATTATTGAACAAAGTTAACACATAGGTAACATGGTAAGCAAAAGCTAGTTGAAATGTTGGATAAAAGGACCATGGACTTTGTGTACATCCTAAAAGATGTCAAATAGCACCATACATTTTTTAGGCAACAATGATAACATGTTATGAATGGAGAGGAAAACTTTAATTGTCCTAATAAGGTTGAAAAGAAAAAAAAAAACACTAATAATACATGCAAACTGATGCTTCTTGATGTATAAAATAGATCCACAATGATAAACTACAAAAATCCCATAATACAGAAATATATCATTATTATTCTTGCAATACACAAGCAAAGAATACTGTTAACAAATGGAAAACAGCAGCAGTGAGCCAGCGAATACAAAAATGAGGATATTCACAGGTCCAGCTAAACATATTTTCTCAGTAAAGATCAGGATATAAAAATCTAGATTCAACACACTGTCTACTTTGTCTGTGAAATTAAACTAACTCCAAGGCATATTTATATGACATGATTATTTGCATCTTATGTATGCTACATGTACTTGTTAAACTGTATAATACACATTATATTATTATGAAGATTCCTGTGACTTACATTTCAATGAAGTTCAGCAAGACAGGTTAGCCTTGCTTTGTATTAGCCTCTGCCAATGGTAGTAGGCTTTCCATTCCCAATTGTCCGAACATCCCATATCCCTTGATACCATCGGACGAAAGCGGACACAATTAGATTGGAGAGCTCCGATCTGTCCTTCCTTATCAAAAAACAACAACCCCTTTTACGAGTTTGCATGAGCACCCTCAATGCGTGATGAGACTTACCCTTGGACAGATCCCAAGCAGTAACACAGCGGTC
The DNA here is from genome assembly GCA_015847255.1 of Hyparrhenia diplandra. Taxonomy (NCBI): domain Eukaryota; kingdom Viridiplantae; phylum Streptophyta; class Magnoliopsida; order Poales; family Poaceae; genus Hyparrhenia; species Hyparrhenia diplandra. The sequence continues at coordinate 126,684 of JADLZK010009372.1, forward strand.
CTCGCCTCCAAAAAGGACCCCATTCTGAAAAAAAATCACAAAAAAATAGCGAGGTAAAGTGCAAAATATAGAGGTATCAGTAGGAAGACAATAAGACAGTCGAGATAAATCAATCTGAAAAGGCTAATACATGGTTGTTTCATAAAAAAGAGCTAATATATGGTCACATAATAGACATCTAAACTGACATCTGAATATATATACATACTGCACATGAGAAATAATTGAGTGTTTAAACTCTAAAGCCATAATGTGGGCTGCACCTAGATACCCAGTTCTGGCATGTCATGGGCAACCAAAATCTGATGACAACTGAAGTTGCATTCGAGAAGACAAGAAATTTCAACAATATGCATGCTAATTCAACAATACACATGGGCAACCAAAGGCTGATGAAAGCTGAAGTTGCATTTGTGAAGACAATGAATTTCAACAATTTGCATCCCTAACATTTACTCGCTAAGCCAATAATAAAAAGGGAATATGAGCCTGCCTAGATGTCAATTCAACCATGTTACAAGGCTGATGCAAAGCCAGAATTTTCCATCGACGTTTCAACAAGATAGATTTCAACAATTTATCAGCCCCCTGCATGGTGATCCACTCATAAAAACAGCTGAATCTAAACATTCCCATGACCAATTCAACATGATGCCCAGGTAATTTAATAGTGGTGGTACCTTTGCTGGCGCCATGGCGAGCACCCTCTTGCCGCAGTCCATCGATGAATAACCCTGGCATCCACGAGTCATACGGTGACCTTCTCCTCCAGCAGCCGCCATGACAACCGGTCCCCCCACGTCCCTGTCCTCGGCGTAAGCCGGCGGACGCCAGAGGGCGCTCGAGGCGGCACGCGAAGCTGCGCCGGCCACGGGCGAGGTTGAGGCATGGCGAGCGCCCCCCGTGCGGCCGACGGCGAAGCGCGACGCGGCCCGGCAGGATGATAGGGCACCAAACCTGAATCGGGGGAGGGAAAAAAGCAGCTCCTCCACCAGGGCCACTTTGGTGCTACGAAGGGAGGAGAAGGGGATGCTGCAGCGCCGCCATAGCTGGTGCTCCCACACGCCAGAGATAGAGGAGAGCGGCGAGATCTGGAATGGGTCACTGGGACAGAGGAGTGAGAAGAAGGGGAACAGGGGCTGCTCGATATGACAGTAGTGTTAACTGGTGCTTCTCCAAACTCAATACAACAACGAACCCAAATACAAAACACACCTGCCACCGGACGCTGAAAAGAGAGAGAGCGACGATTTCTTTCGACAGACAGATAGGAAAAATGATAATTTTAATTAATGTTTCTCCCTTTTATGAAAAATAAAAATGAGTATATACAGCAAAAAAAAAGTTTTCCTTACTGTTGTTGCTACTCTGTTTGGCTAATCAAATTTTGCAAAGGAAGGAAAAGAAATTTTGCGATGATTGAGCTTTGAGCAGAAAGTTGGCAAGGCTTCGAGTCCGAAGATATCCGGGACTCGTGTTTCCTATCGTGTACGAACCAAACCGTGGGCTGAGCACCTACAAATACGTGACGTCGTGGCCACGATCAAAAGCAACAAAATCTCAACAAACCCGCGACCCGTTTCGATCTTTACCCCCGATCATCATCAAGCCTCGCCGTCGCCCGGCTTCGCCACACCACGCCACACCACACCCATGGCGACGCCCTGCAGCGAGCTGGAGCACAAGGCAGGGAGGCCTTCATGGACGACGACTACGCCCTCGCCGCCGCGCTCTGCACGCAGGCCATCGCCACGCCAGGCCCGCCCACCGCCGCGCTCTACGCCGACCGCGCCCGGGCTTATAACAAGATTGGCGATTTCGCGGCGGCGGCCGCCACGGACGCCGCCCGCGCCGTCGAGCTCGACCCGCCATGGCCGGGCGCACCTCCGCAGGGCCCACGCCTCGCGTCAAGCTGGAGCAGCGAGCGCCGCCCGGGCGGCCGTCGAGGCCGGCGCAGCGCGAGCGACGCGCGGTTCGCCAGGCTGATGAAGGAGATCGACGGCAAGGCGCCCAAGCCGATGAGACCGACGAGCCCCGCCGTCGCCGTCGCCGCCGCCGTGGTTGTGCCACTGGCCCCGCTGAAAAGCCCAAGTACAGGCACGACTTCTACAACAGCGCTGCGGAGGTGGTGGTGACGGTGTTCGCCAAAGGCGTGGCGGCCGAAGCTTTACGTCGCGGTGGAGTTCGGCGAGCAGATGCTGAGCGTCTCCGTCGAGGTCCCCGGCGAGGCGGCGTACCAAAACCGCGGCCGCGGTTGTTCGGCAAGATCATCCGGGCAGGTGCAGGTTCGCCGTGCTCTCCACCAATCGAGATCCGTCTCGCCAAGGCGGAGCCCGTGACGACGATGGACGTCGCTGGAGGTTCACAACAAAGCCCAAGCTCACCGCCGCGGCGGTGTCACCGGTGGCGATCAGCGATGGCGGTGGCGGCGTCCAGGAGGCCGTGCTACCCGTCGTCGTCGGCCAGGGGCAGGAAGGACTGGGACGATCCGAGGCGCGTGAAGGAAGGAAGAGAGAGAAGGAGGGCTGGACGGCGACGGCGGCCAACAAAGTTCTTCGCGGGACATCTTTGGCAACGCCGGCGAGGACATGAGGCCGGGCCATGACCAGGAAGTCGTTCCAGGGTCCAATGGCACGGTGCTGTCGACTGATTGGAAGGACGTCGGCTCCAGAAGATCGAGCAGCCCGCCGGAAGGCATGGATCTGCGCAAGTGGGAGTATTGAGACTGAATTCGTCATGCAGCACTGCTCTGTTTTGCTTTGCTGACCGATTATCAAGGAAGGCTTAGATACAGCTAGCTATCATGATTCCTGGACTTCTTATGCATTGGGTGATTTTTATTGCTGTCGTGTGCCGTCGGCCGCGTGAAAATGCTGAAACCATGGCGGACAGACCATTACACAATCGCTTGGCGTTCGTTCACCCCTAGACCAAGGCTAGCTCGGCAGGACGGTTACCATGGCGCCTCGCCGCCATTGCGTTGCTGCGATACGCTGGCGGTGCAGGTCAAGGCCCCGCTGCTGGCCCCTTCCTTTTGTGTGTGTGTGCGCTGACATCCGGGTTGGCTATTCTGCGCAAGCCATGGCGCTTTTGCGCGGCAAAAACCGTGGCGTCGCGTCGACGTGGACGTCAGCGACGACGCCGCCGCCGGGTCATCCAGATGTGGCGTCGCTCGCTTTACGGCAAGGCAAACAGGTCAAGCGATGTGGGTCTAATTATTGTAAGAAGCTGGAACGCCTTGTTTTGACTGGTGGAGGGCAAAAGTCTGGACGCGCCACCGCACCGTAAGAGCACGCGTTCGTGCCGGTTCAGGATGTTTCTCTGTTTTTCACCATCGCACTCCGTTGTCCAGTATTTCCAATGATGCCCCCGGCATGGTAGTATGATATTTAGGGGAAGGATTTTTCCTACCTCCCTAAGATTACATAAACTAGGATTGAGAGGTCATATAGGGTATTTGTTGGGGTTGCTCTTAGATCTCCAAATATTGTCATCCTCTATTTCACATCTCTCGCTAGGCTGAGAGATAGAGCGTGGGCTTAGCTCTTTGAGTGTCGCAAGGTATTAGAAAAATATTGAGGGGAAAGATATAGTGAACAACTATTATTCAAATTGTTGATTCAGTGAGTTTAAAGAAGACTCTTCAAGATGCTCTTACCATGGACCTTGTAGCTAGGGGCTTCAAACAAAGGGATGTATTACGTCTCTAGTCTCTTGCTATGTCCCTCTAATACTTGTTGAAAAACCTCCTCCAAGCCCCTGCATTGTTTCCCTTCCTCGACCTCACGCCCGTATGAGGCACTCATCTCCTTAGTGGAATTAATGTTTTGTAGTCCTTATTTCATTTTTGGTTTTGGTTTTTCCGAGGCGCTACCGGCAAGGTGGTTTACAACTTACAAAGATAGTGCATTAGAATAAGGGGTCTTAGTCAGTCCTCTTCTCGATAAAAGTCCGACATGGCACAAACAATGGATCAGTGAGAGTATGTTCGATAAAATTTGTTAGGGAGTTGTTGGTTGGCTTTCAATATAGCGGTTTCGATCTCTTTATTTAGTAATACTCTTTGGCGAGGCCTAATTTTTCTAGCACTTCAGTTCCTCGGATTTTTCTCATATGATGTCATTTCAGCGGTAATAGATCTTGTTGCTAGAAGCAAGCAACTTTTTACATATCAAAAATCTTTTATGGCGAGGGTGTATGTAGATTCCCCCATTAGTATGTTTTCAAGCTTTTGATAGGTGGTGAACGGTCTAGGGTGAAAAGAAGACTTGATTGGTTTTTATGCTCTCTTTTAAGTCTTTTACTTCAAGTTATCCAACTTCTTTTCCGTATTTGTTTCATATATGAGTTACTCTTTTGATTGTCTTTATTCATAAAAATGATGCCCCACAATAGACTAGTTAATTTCTCAGCTTATTTCATCTAATGGATAGTTTCCATACGTCGCAGTTTTTGTTCCTTGTCTCCTTGATTTCACACTCAGATTTAGCATGTTTTACCACTTCTAGTCCTTTAGCCAAAATGTAAACTTGTTTTTAGCATATTTTTGACTGATACCACAAAGATGTGTTATTAATTTATTATACAAATATCATGGGTCTTGTTATTATTTTTGTTCGATGGCTTTTCGAAGCTAATGTCTCGCTCATCATTGGCTTTTTGCATAAGTTGAGTTGTTGGCAACCTTACATTTAAGAGGTCACCTAGTATATAATTTTATAATATTTTTTTATTCTCCTTTCCTTCCAAAATTGTATGGCTTTTTGGTTTTTCTTTACTATGCACTTATATATACCAAAAATTATGTATCCGGAAAGCTGATAAAATGTCTTGTAGTTTAGAATTGAGGGATTGGCTCTTAGTATTTTATTTGTTGCAAAACCTCTACAAAGATTCTTTTTATAGTTTTTGAGATTAGTTCACCAAATATTTTTTTCTATACTGATTAATTACTGATGATGAATCAGTTGAAGAAGAGAAAAACATAAGGAATGATTGATAAGCATATGTTAAATCTCATAGTTCCAAACAAGATGTTGTCCACAAACATTCGGTGGCGAGATAGGATGCTAAGTTGTGCAACCTACGATCTGCTAGGGCACAACAATAGGATTGGCGCCATCTTCATCTTCGCGGTATAAGAGGACAGCTGAAATAGGCTGCTTGTTGTTTTCCTAGGTGAGGTTTGGGATAAGCCTTGCCTCAACTGGCTCAAGTAAAGGGTAGCATACCTTGCCAAACCCGGGTGAGCCATTTTTCTGCGAGAAAAACCGCACAAATCTAGCGACACATTTTTCAAAGCGTAGGAGCAAAAACCAACCAAATCTTCATAATTATAGGGCAACAATAGAGGCCTCGCTTGTTTCCTAGGTGGTCGATCGCCTGCGCCTCACGGCTCAAGTAAGTTATACCTTGCCAAACCAGGTGAACCATTTTTGCGGAAAAAGCGCATACAAAATCTAGTGACAGTCATTCTTCAAGCGGCCAGAGGCAAAAACCAACCAAATATCACCAGTTCTAAATTCTCACCATGCAAGGTGAGACTAGCCTTCTATGACCAAACACGACTATATTGACTAATGTATGCGCTAAAGGGTACAAAGCACCCTTTGAGGAAGACCAATAGAGTTTTTAACCTAAGACCAATAGAGTTAACTAACTAACAAACAAAGACCAATGGGTTATAACTAACAATGGACGTAATTAATTTCAATCTAGTTTGGAGATTTTTGATGTCTGTAGAGAGAAGTAGTTTGGAAAAACCATCATCACAAGGGCCTCATATAAGAAAAACCAAAAACGAAGGGCCTGAGTCAAAATCGTCAACATCTTCGTTCCCCTTTTTCTTTCCTCCTGCCTTCGCATCTCTCCCGTCTTCTCCCTCACCGCGTCAAACCCCCAGCACGAGCAACCGCCCGCCGCGCTCCCCGAATCAGCCGCCGCGGTGCCCAATCCGGGCCGATCCCCCTTCCGGATCCGCGGGTGCCCGCCGCAGAGGCGGCGCCTCTGGGCCTACCCCCGATGTATAGCAACTTCAGGGAGCGAGCAGGCGATCGAGTAGCGTGAAGCAGGCGGTCCAGGAGGACAATGCCGGTAACTACGTCAAGGCGTTCCCGCTCTACATGAACGCGCTCGAGTACTTCAAGACCCACCTCAAGTACGAGAAGAACCCCCAAGATCAAGGAGGCCATCACCGCCAGTTCACCGAGTACCTCCGCCGCGCCGAGGAGATCCGGGCGGTCCCTCGATGAGGGCGGCGCGGGGCCCGGGGCCAACGGCGGCGACGCGGCCGTCGCCACGCGCCCCCAAGACCAAGGGCAAGGACGGCGGGGACGGGGGCAACGGAGGGGATGACTCCCGGAGCAGTCCAAGCTCAGGGCGGGACTTCAACCCGCTATCATCACCGAGAAGCCCAACGTCAAGTGGAACGACGTTGCCGGCCTCGGAGAGCGCCAAGCAGGCGCTGCAGGAGGCCGTCATATTGCCGGTCAAGTTCCCGCAGTTCTTCATGTTAAACTGACATGGTCATCTGTACCTGATTCTCAGGGTGTTGGTCATAATGATGATAAAGTTCTCGTTTCTTTTGCGCCACGAATACTGCATATGCTCTGGACCAGGTTAAAAAGCTTACCGAATACAATTCTGCACTGTAGCGCAGTGAAAAAGAGTCCCCATTATCTTGTGAAACACTGTTTTGTTCTTTTTGACAATTCATTGTTGCAGGACTGTGCGCTGAGAAGATTTGACAAAAGCGTATCTACGATTCCGCTACCTGGACTTGAAAGCAAGACAGCATATGTTTAAGGTTAATAGACAGTTGTTCATTGCAACATAACAAAAATTTGTCCTGTTCGTTTACAATTCATTGGCTAACATTTGGAACCTTCAATTCATACAGGTCCATCTCGGGGATACACACACGACAGCTTAACGGAAAGTGATTTTGAGACCTTGGCTCCGTCTGAACAGATGGGTTTTCGGGTTCTGATATTGCTGTTTGTGTAAGTAATTTTGGAACTCATGCATCTGTCAGCAGTCTCATGTATCTGTACTATGCAATGGAATCTGATACATGCCTTTTCTTCAACAGGTTAAGTGATGTAAGTTATTTGAACCTGTGCGCAAAACACAGGATGCCATGTTGTTCTTCTTCAAAGTGGACGGTGACATGTGGATGCCATGTGGACCAAAAGCAACCCGGGTGCCGTACAGATCACCATGCAGGAACTTGCATCTAAAGGCCTCGCTGCAAAGGTAACGAAGATGCCGATTCTTCCATTACAGTGTTAGAGAGCCCTCCCAGTTGAATTGCTAAGGTGATGTGCCTTGTTTTTGATATGTATAGATTCTTTCCACCACCTATCTCAAGGACGGATTTTTGAGAAGGTCCTGCTGAGGCAGAGGCCGACGGTTAGCAAGAAGGACCTGGAGGTGCAC
>JADLZK010009373.1:0-145581 GCA_015847255.1 Hyparrhenia diplandra
ATTCCGACTGCGGCGGCTAGTGGTAGAAAGCTATTTTGAAATTCATAAGTCCATGTCCGGGATAGGCATCACTTAAGGCTCAGAAATTGACGGGGTTTTCAAAAGAGGTCATTCGCCTCCGCTCGCATTTCACAATTTATGGAGATTTCGCGATTTGACCAAGATAGATCCAGCCGACATTTAAAAGTGACTCAAGAAGCCCAACAGATGTAATTTAACATTATTGAAAAGTAAAATTCTTGCTGTGTATCACGTAAGGTAAAATTGAAGAGACAAAAGATGCCATTTGGCCTCTGCTCTGCAGATGGGCGATTGGGCGATTTTTGACCAAGATAGATCCAATCGCCAATTTAAAAGTGACCTCGTTGAAGCCCAAATGATGTAATTCAACGATCAAAAGTAACATTCTTACAGTATCACATGTATGTACCAAGAGAGACAAAAGATGCCATTTTGGCCTCCATTCGCGCGTGCATTTCTCACAATATTTATGGAGATTGGCAGCATTTTGACCAAGATAGATCCAAATACCATGAAAAGTGACTCGCCGAAGCCCAATCAGATACCATTATCGAAAAGTAAAATTTTTACGTGTATCGGGCAATTTAAGAGACAAAAGATGCCATTTTGGCCTCTGCTCTGCAGATCAAAGCATTTTTGATCAAGATAGATCCTGTTCCGCCATTTAAAAGTGACCTGCTGGAAGCCCAACAGATGTAATTCAACGCATCAAAAAGTAACAATCTTACGGTGTATCACATGGGCAAATGAAGAGACAAAGATGCCATTTGGCCTCCACTCAGGCGCATTGGCCAACATTTCCGGCGATTTGCAGATTTTGACCAGATAGATCCAAACCCACCATGAAAGTGACCCGTTGGAAGCCCAACGGGATGTAATTCAACGTATCAAAAAGTAAAATTCTTCTGAGAATCACGTGGGCGGTGAAGAGACAAAAGATGCCATTTTGGCCTCCGTTCGTGCGTATTTCTGTCCAACATTTGGCGATTAAGCGGATTTTAAAACTTAAGATAGATCCGATCGCCAATTTAAAAGTGGTGGAAGCCCAACAGATGTAATTCAACGCATCAAAAAGTAAAATTCTTACGGTATCACGTGGGCAGCTGAAGTGACAAAAAGATGCCATTTGGCCTCGTTCGATTTGTCAACATTTCTTCGAGATTGGTGATTTTTGACCAAGATAGATCCAATCATGCATGAAAGTGACCGGGTTGGAAGCCCAACATGACCTAATTTAGAGGATCGAAAAGTATAATTTTTACTAGGTTATCACGTGGACTGCTAGCCCAAAGATGCCATTTTGGCATCCATTTAGGAAATTTTATCACGATTCCTAGCGGTGACATTTTTTGAGGTTCTCAATAACCCCAATCATTAGTGATTCTCGACTCGCGCGAAGCTAGTAGAAAGCTATTTTTGAAATTCATAAGTCCATGTGCGATAGGCATCACGAAGGCTCGCAAAATTGGCGGTTTTCAAAAGAGGTCATTCGGCCTCCGTTCGGAATTTTGGTCAACATTTATGGAGATTTGGCAGATTTTGACCAAGATAGATCGATCGCCATGAAAAAGTGACATTGGAAGCCCAACAGGATGTAATTTAACATTATTGAAAAGTAAAATTCTTGCTGTGTATCACGTGGGCAAATTTGAAGAGACAAAAGATGCCATTTTGGCCTCTCTGTTCGGGCGATTTACGGTGATTGGCAGATTTTGACCAAGATAGATCCACCGCCCACGAAAAGTGACCGTTGGAAGCCCAACAGGATGTAATTCAACGCATCAAAAAGTAACATTCTATGGGTATCACATGGCAAAATGAAGAGACAAAAGATGCCATTTTGGCCTCCCATTCGTGCGATTTGGCCAACATTTATCGGGAGATATGCATTTTTGACCAAGATAGATCCGCCATGAAAAGTGACACATTTGAAGCCCAACAGGGATGTAATTCAACGTATCAAAAAGTAAAATTCTTACGGGTATCACGGGCAAATTGGAAGAGACAAAAGATGCCATTTTGGCCTCCTCGTCAGGCAGAGATTTCTCGGGTCACTGATTGCGTATTTTTCAACCAAGATAGATCCGCCACGAAAAAGTGAACCGTTGGAAGCCTTGAGGATGTAATTCAATGATCAAAGTAAAAATCTTCTTACAGTATCACATGGGCGGTGAAGTGACAAAAGATGCCATTTTGGCCTCCCGCTCTGGGATTTACATCCCACATTTCGGCGATTGGCGATTTTTGACCAAGATAGATCCGGCACCATGAAAAAGTGACTTTGTTGGAAGCCCAACAGGGATGTAATTTAGAGGTATCAAAAAGTAAAATTCTTACCGGTATCACTGCAAAATTTATGAGCCCAAAGATGCCATTTTGGCCCATTTAGGGAAATTACGTCATGATTTCCTTAGCTATGAGCATTTTTTGATTTTTAACCAAGATAGATCCGATTAAGTCGGGAAAAGTGAAGCTAGTAGAAAGCTATTTTTGAAATCCAAAAAGTCCAATTCTCGATAGGGTATCAAGGGGCAAAATTGATGGTTGACAAAAGATGCCATTTGGCCTCCCGTCAAGCGCATTTACGTCAACATTTATGGAGATTGGTGGATTTTGACCAAGATGAATCGATTAACCATGAAAAAGTGACTGTTGGAAGCCCAACAGGATGTAATTTAGAGGATCAAAAAGTAAAATTCTTATAGTTGCGTGGGGCAACTAAGAGACAAAGATGCCATTTTGGCCTCATTGTTTTTACGTCACGATTACTAAGCGGTGACATTTTTTGAGGACCAAGATAGATCCAAGTCGTAAGTGCGGACTCGTTGGAAGCCCAAAAGGATTTTTCAACGCATTCAAAAGTAACAACGATGTGCATCACATGGGCTCGCAAAGAGACGGTTTTCAAAGATGCCATTTTTGGCCTCCATTCGGTAAGGCGATTTACGTCAGCATTTATGGATTTGCGCATTTTTGACCAAGATAGATCCGGCCCGCCATGAAAAGTGACCACATTTGGAAGCCCAACAGGATGTAATTCAACGTATCAAAAAGTAAAAATTCTTTACAGGTATCCATTATTGTTAAATTTGAAGAGACAAAAGATGCCATTTTGGCCTCCGTTGATGCAGATTGCCAACATTTACGGGCGACAAGCGGCATTTTTAACTAAGATAGATCCGGCGTCGCTGAAAAGAAAGTGAATTTGGAAGCCCAACGGGATGTAATTCAACGCATCAAAAAAGTAAAATTCTTATTGTGTATCACGTGGGCATTTGAAGTGACAAAAGATGCCATTTTGGCCTCCGCTCGGCGCATTTCGCCAATATTTCGAGATTGGTAGATTTTGGCAAGATAGATCCGATGCCATGAAAGTGACAGATTGGAAGCCCAACATGACCTAATTTAGAGGGTCAAAAAGTATAATTCTTTAATTTATCACGCGTGAATTTAAGGAGCCCAAAGATGCCATTTTGCCTCCATTTAGGAAATTTACATCCATGATTACTAGCGGTGACATTTTTTGGAGTTTAACTCCAAGTAGTGATTCGGACTCGCGCGGTTAGCTAGAAAGCTATTTTTGAAATCCATAAGTCCATGTCATTAGGCATCACGAAGGCTTCGCAAAATTGATGGTTTTCAAAAGAGGTCATTACTGCCTCCGCTCGGGCTGATTGCCAACATTATGGAGATTTTTTGACCAAGATAGATCCGGTACCATGAAAAGTGACTGTTAGCCCAACGGGATGTAATTAACGTATCAAAAGTAAAATTCTTACGGGTATCACGTGGGCAAACAAGAGACAAAGATGCCATTTTGGCCTCAGGTCGGCATTTCTCGCAAGGACTAAGATTTTTGACCAAGATTCTGTCGAAAGTGACCTCGTTGGAAGCCCAACAGATTCACCCAACGCATCAAAAGTAACAATTTTTATCACCAAATAAGAGACAAAAGATGCCAGTGGGTGCCAACATTTCGGGCGATTTGGAACCAAGATAGATTCAAATTACCATGAGAAAGTGATTGGAAGCCCAATGTGATGGGAATAAAAAAAGTATGTAATTCACGCGGCATCAAAAAAAAAAGATGCCATTTTCTTCGCGCATTTCCTCACAACATTTATCAAGTATTTAACCAAGATAGATGACAAAAGTGAATGCCATTTTGTAATTCAACCGTATCACGTGGGCGTTTAAAGCGACAAAAGATGCCATTTTTGGCCTCCGCTCGGAAAGGCATTTCACAATATTTCCGAGATTGGCGATTTTTGACCAAGATAGATCTAGCCGCCATGAAAAGTGACCGCTGAAGCCCAACATGACCTAATTTAGAGGATCAAAAAGTATAATTCTTATAGTTATCACTGCAAGGCCTAGGGCCCAAAGATGCCATTTGGCCTCCATTTAGGAAATTTACGTAACGATTACTAGCGGTGACATTTTTGAGTTCGTAACTCCAATCGTAGTGATTACGGACTCGTGCGAAGCTAGTAGAAAGCTATTTTGAAATTCATAAGTCCATGTCCGATAGGCATCACGAAGGCTCGCAAAATTGACGGTTTTTCAAAAGAGGTCATTCGCCTCCGTCGGGCAAATTTGGCCAACATTTATGGAGATTGGCGATTTTGACCAAGATAGATCCGATCCGCCACGAAAAAGTGACCTGTTGGAAGCCCAACAGGATGTAATTTAACATTATCGAAAAAGTAAAATTCTTACGGAGTATCACGTGGGCGAATTTGAGAAGAGACAAAAGATGCCATTTTGGCCGCTCGCAGATTGGGCGATTGGCAGATTTTGACCAAGATAGATCCAATCGCCACGAAAAGTGACCGTTGGAAGCCCAATGATGTAATTCAATGCATCAAAAGTAACAATCTTACAGGTATCACATGGGCAACTGAAGAGACAAAAGATGCCATTTTGGCCTCCATTCGATGCAGATTTACGGCCAACATTTCGGGGCGATTGGCGATTTTTGACCAAGATAGATCCACCGCTATGAAAGTGACCCGTTGAAGCCCAACAGATGTAATTCAACGTATCAAAAGTAAAATTCTTAAGGTATCACGTGGGTACTGAAGAGACAAAAGATGCCATTTTGGCCTCCGCTCAGCGCATTTTGCCAACATTTCCGCGACAGCGATTTTTAACCAAGATAGATCCAAATGTCGGGAAAAGTGAACTCGTTGGAAGCCCAACAGATGTAATTCAACGCATCAAAAGTAAAATTTTACAGTGTATCACGTGGGCGCTGAAGTGACAAAAGATGCCATTTTGGCCTCCATTCGAAAGCGATTTGGCCAACATTTCGGAGATTGGTGGATTTTTTGACCAAGATAGATCCAGCCGCCATGAAAAGTGACCGTTGGAAGCCCAACATGACCTAATTTAGAGGATCAAAAAAGTATAATTCTTATAGTTATCATAAGTGGGCAGCTAAGGAGCCCAAAGATGCCATTTTGGCCTCCATTCGAAGGGAAATTTCTCGTCACGATTACTAGCGGTGACATTTTTGAGTTCTCAGAACTCCAATCGTAGTGATTCTCGACTCCGATGCGAAGCTAGTAGAAAGCTATTTTTGAAATTCATAAGTCCATGTCTCGATAGGCATCACGAAGGCTCGCAAAATTGACGGTTTCAAAAAGAGGTCATTCTCGCCTCCATTCGGCATTGCCAACATTTATGGAGATTGGCAGATTTTGACCAAGATAGATCCAGCCGCCACGAAAAGTGACCGTTGGAAGCCCAACAGATGTAATTTAACATTATCGAAAAGTAAAATTCTTACAGGTATCACGTGGGCACTGAAGAGACAAAAGATGCCATTTTGGCCTACGCTCGCGCATTCACGGCGATTGGCGTATTTTTGACCAAGATAGATCCAATCGCCACGAAAGTGACCTCGTTGGAAGCCCAACAGATGTAATTCAATGCATCAAAAAAGTAACAATCTTACTGGGTATCACATGGGCAAAGTGAAGAGACAAAAGATGCCATTTTGGCCTCCATTCGTGCAGATTTCTCGCCAACATTTATGGCGATTGGCGATTTTTGACCAAGATAGATCCAAACCGCCATGAAAGTGACCTGTTGGAAGCCCAACAGGATGTAATTCAACGTATCAAAAAGTAAAATTCTTACAGGGTATCACGTGGGCAAATGAAGAGACAAAGATGCCATTTTGGCCTCAGTTCGCAGATTTCGCCAACATTCGGGCGATTGGCAGATTTTTAACCAAGATAGATCCAATCGTCATGGAAAAGTGAACTCGTTGGAAGCCCAACAGATGTAATTCAACGCATCAAAAGTAAAATTCTTATAGGTATCACATGGCAGTGAAGTGACAAAAGATGCCATTTTGGCCTCCGCTCGGCAGATTTCATCCAACATTTCGGAGATTGGTGGATTTTTGACCAAGATAGATCCGGTCGCCATGAAAAGTGACCCGTTGGAAGCCCAACATGACCTAATTTAGAGGATCAAAAAGTATAATTCTTATAGTTATCACGTGGGGCGACTAAGGAGCCCAAAGATGCCATTTTGGCCTCCATTCGTGAAATTTCGCCACGATTACTAGCGGTGACATTTTTTTGAGTTCTCAGAACTCCAATCGTAGTGATTACCGACTGAAAGCCAGCGAAGCTAGTAGAAAGCTATTTTTGAAATTCATAAGTCCATGTCTGATAGGCATCACGAAGGCTCGCAAAATTGACGGTTTTCAAAAAGAGGTCATTCGGCCTCCGCTCGCGTAGATTGGCCAACATTTATGGAGATTGGCGGATTTTGACCAAGATAGATCCGGTCACCATGAAAAGTGACCTGTTGGAAGCCCAACAGGATGTAATTTAACATTATTGAAAAGTAAAATTCTTACAGGTATCACGTGGGCAGTGAAGAGACAAAAGATGCCATTTTGGCCTCCATTCGTTATTGGCAACATTTACGCGATTGGCAGATTTTTGACCAAGATAGATCCAATCGCCACGAAAAGTGACCTGTTGGAAGCCCAAAGATGTAATTCAAATCAAAAAGTCCATTCTTACAGGTATCACATGGGCAAATTGAAGAGACAAAAGATGCCATTTTGGCCTCCATTCGCGCAGATTTGGCCAACATTTATGGAGATTGGCAGAGATTTTTGACCAAGATAGATCCCGCCACGAAAAAGTGACTGTTGGAAGCCCAACAGATGTAATTTAACGTTATCGAAAAGTAAAATTCTTTATAGGTATCACGTGGGCGGTGAAGAGACAAAGATGCCATTTTGGCCTCTGCTTCCGCGATTTCGCGATTGGCAGATTTTTGACCAAGATAGATCCAATCGCCACGAAAAGTGACTCGTTGGAAGCCCAACAGATGTAATTCAATGCATCAAAAAGTAACAATCTTGGGTGTATCACATGGGGGTTGAAGAGACAAAAGATGCCATTTTGGCCTCCATTCGTGCAGATTTGCCAACATTTAGCGATTGGCAGATTTTTGACCAAGATAGATCCGGCCCGCCATGAAAGTGACGTTGGAAGCCCCAACAGGATGTAATTCAACGTATCAAAAAAGTAAAATTCTTACAGGTATCACGTGGGCAAAATCGAAGAGACAAAAGATGCCATTTTGGCCTCCGTTCGTGCAGATTGCCAACATTTACGGCGATTGGCGATTTTTAACCAAGATAGATCCGGTCGTCATGAAAAGTGACCTCGTTGAAGCCCAACAGATGTAATTCAACGCATCAAAAAGTAAAATTCTTTACGAGGTATCACGTGGGCAAATTGAAGTGACAAAAGATGCCATTTTGGCCTCCGCTCGAAAGCGATTTCGTCAACATTTCGGAGATTGGTGATTTTTTGACCAAGATAGATCCGGTCACCATGAAAAGTGACCGTTGGAAGCCCAACATGACCTAATTTAGAGGATCAAAAAGTATAATTCTTATAGTTATCACGTGGGGGCAGCTAAGGAGCCCAAAGATGCCATTTTGGCCTCCATTCGTGGAAATTTCGTCACGATTACTAGCGGTGACATTTTTGAGTTCTCAGATAACTCCAATCGTAGTGATTACCGACTCCGTGCGAAGCTAGTAGAAAGCTATTTTTGAAATTCATAAGTCCATGTCGATAGGCATCACGCGAAGGCTCGCAAAATTGACGGTTTTCAAAAGAGGTCATTCGCCTCCGTCGCGCGCATTTACGTGCCAACATTTATGGAGATTGGCAGATTTTGACCAAGATAGATCCAAATCATGAAAAGTGACCCGTTGGAAGCCCAACAGATGTAATTTAACATTATCGAAAAGTAAAATTTTAGGTATCACGTGGGCGTACTGAAGAGACAAAAGATGCCATTTTGGCCTCTCGTATCGGGCGATTGGCGATTTTTGACCAAGATAGATCCAATCGCCATGAAAAGTGACCCGTTGGAAGCCCAACGGGATGTGCCATCAAAAAGTAACATTTTGGTATCACATGGGCAAATGAAGAGACAAAAGATGCCATTTTGGCCTCCATTCGTTTAAGATTTTTGACCAACATTTATGGAGACATTTTTTGACCAAGATAGATCCAATCACGCCGTATGAAGAGACAAAAGTGACTTTTTGGAAGCCCAACAGATGTAATTTAACGCATCAAAAAGTAAAATTCTTGGTATCACATGGGCAGTTGAAGAGACAAAAGATGCCATTTTGGCCTCCATTTCGCAACATTTATGGAGATTGGCGATTTTTGACCAAGATAGATCCAACACGAAAAGTGACCCGTTGGAAGCCCAACAGATGTAATTCAATGCATCAAAAAGTAAACAATCTTGCTGTGTATCACATGGGCAAGTGAAGAGACAAAAGATGCCATTTTGGCCTCCATTCGCATTTATGGTGATTGGTAGATTTTGGACCAAGATTTGGTGGCGAAGCCCAACAGATTTTTGACCAAGATAGATCCGACCGCCATGAAAGATGACCATTTTGGCCTTGGAAGCCCAACAGATGTAATTCAACCCAATCAAAAAGTAAAATTCTTCAAAAAGTATCACGTGGCAGTATCAAGAAGAGACAAAGATGCCATTTTGGCCTCCGGATTCGCAGATTGGCCAACATTTTCGGGCGATTGGCAGATTTTTAACCAAGATAGATCCAAATCGTCAGGAAAAGTGAACTGTTGGAAGCCCAACAGATGTAATTCAACGCATCAAAAAGTAAAATTCTTTAGGTATCACGTGGGCGGTGAAGTGACAAAAGATGCCATTTTGGCCTCCGTCGAGCAGATTTTGTCAACATTTCGAGATTGGTGGATTTTTGACCAAGATAGATCCCGGTCGCCATGAAAAGTGACCGTTGGAAGCCCAACATGACCTAATTTAGAGGATCAAAAGTATAATTCTTATAGTTATCACGTGGGGCGACTAAGGAGCCCAAAGATGCCATTTTGGCCTCCATTCAGTGGAAATTTTGTCACGATTACTAGCGGTGACATTTTTGAGTTCTCAGAACTCCAATCGTAGTGATTCCGACTCCGTGCGGCTAGTAGAAAGCTATTTTTGAAATTCATAAGTCCATGTTCGATAGGCATCACGAAGGCTCGCAAAATTGACGGTTTTCAAAAAGAGGTCATTCGCCTCCGTCGGGGCAGATTTGTCAACATTTATGGAGATTGGCGATTTTGACCAAGATAGATCCGTCGCCACGAAAAGTGACCTGTTGGAAGCCCAACAGATGTAATTTAACATTATTGAAAAGTAAAATTCTTACGGTGTATCACGTGGGCATTTGAAGAGACAAAAGATGCCATTTTGGCCTCTCGTTCGGCAGGGCGATTGGCGATTTTTGACCAAGATAGATCCAATCGCCACGAAAAGTGACCGTTGGAAGCCCAACGGGATGTAATTCAATGCATCAAAAAGTAACATTCTTACAGGTATCACATGGGCACTGAAGAGACAAAAGATGCCATTTTGGCCTCCATTCGTGCGATTTGATTGCCAACATTTATGGAGATTGGCAGATTTTGACCAAGATAGATCCAACCGCCATGAAAAGTGACCTGTTGGAAGCCCACATGATGTAATTTAACGTTATCAAAAAGTAAAATTCTTACAGTATCACGTGGGCAAATTGAAGAGACAAAAGATGCCATTTTGGCTCGCGCAAGATTTCCGGCGATTGGCAGATTTTTGACCAAGATAGATCCAATCACCACGAAAAGTGACCTGTTGGAAGCCCAACAGGATGTAATTCAATGCATCAAAAAGTAACAATCTTACGTATCACATGGGCGGTGAAGAGACAAAAGATGCCATTTTGGCCTCCATTCGTGCAGATTTTCGTCAACATTTCGGCGATTGGCAGATTTTTGACCAAGATAGATCCACCGCCATGAAAAGTGACCTGTTGGAAGCCCAACAGATGTAATTCAACGTATCAAAAAGTAAAATTTTACGGTGTATCACGTGGGCAGTCAAGAGACAAAAAGATGCCATTTTGGCCTCCGTCGTGCGATTAGCCGTCAACATTTTTTCGGGCGATTGGCAGATTTTTAACCAAGATAGATCCAAATCGCCATGAAAGTGAACCGTTGGAAGCCCAACAGATGTAATTCAACGCATCAAAAAGTAAAATTCTTACAGGTATCACGTGGGCAAATGAAGTGACAAAAGATGCCATTTTGGCCTCCGCTCGGCGAGATTTCGTCAACATTTCTCGAGATTGGTGGATTTTTGACCAAGATAGATCCGCCGCCATGAAAAGTGACCCGTTGGAAGCCCAACATGACCTAATTTAGAGGATCAAAAGTATAATTCTTATAGTTATCACGTGGGGCAGCTAAGGAGCCCAAAGATGCCATTTTGGCCTCCATTCAGTGGAAATTTTCGTCACGATTACTAGCGGTGACATTTTTGAGTTCTCAGAACTCCAATCGTAGTGATTCTCGACTCCGTGCGGCTAGTAGAAAGCTATTTTTGAAATTCATAAGTCCATGTCTCGATAGGCATCACGAAGGCTCGCAAAATTGACGGTTTTCAAAAGAGGTCATTCGCCTCCGTCGGGCAGATTGCCAACATTTATGGAGATTGGCGATTTTGACCAAGATAGATCCGGCCGCCACGAAAAGTGACCTGTTGGAAGCCCAACAGATGTAATTTAACATTATTGAAAAGTAAAATTCGCAGGTATCACGTGGGCAATTTGAAGAGACAAAAGATGCCATTTTGGCCTCTGCCGGGCAGATTTCGGGCGATTGGCAGATTTTTGACCAAGATAGATCCAATCGCCACGAAAAGTGACCTCGTTGGAAGCCCAACAGATGTAATTCAACGCATCAAAAAGTAACATTCTTACAGTGTATCACATGGCAAGTGAAGAGACAAAAGATGCCATTTTGGCCTCCATTCGTGCGCATTTTGCCAACATTTATGGAGATTGGCGATTTTGACCAAGATAGATCCGGCCGCCACGAAAAGTGACCCGTTGGAAGCCCAACAGATGTAATTTAACGTTATCAAAAAAGTAAAATTCTTACGGGTATCACGCGGGCAGGTGAAGAGACAAAAGATGCCATTTTGGCCTCCGTTTCGCAGATTTTCGCGATTGGCAGATTTTTGACCTAGATAGATCCAATCGCCACGAAAAGTGACCGTTGGAAGCCCAACAGATGTAATTCAATGCATCAAAAGTAACAATCTTACAGTGTATCACATGGGCAGTGAAGAGACAAAAGATGCCATTTTGGCCTCCATTCGTGCGATTTGTCAACATTTCGCGATTGGCAGATTTTTGACCAAGATAGATCCAAGCCGCCATGAAAAGTGACCGTTGGAAGCCCAACAGGATGTAATTCAACGTATCAAAAAAGTAAAATTCTTACGTGTATCACGTGGGCGGTGAAGAGACAAAAGATGCCATTTTGGCCTCCGTAATCAACATTTTCGGGCGATTGGCAGATTTTTAACCAAGATAGATCCGGTCGTCAAAAAGTGAACCGTTGGAAGCCCAACAGATGTAATTCAATGCATCAAAAAGTAAAATTCTTACAGGTATCACGTGGGCAACTGAAGTGACAAAAGATGCCATTTTGGCCTCCGATCGAGCAGATTGTCAACATTTCTCGAGATTGGTGGATTTTTGACCAAGATAGATCCAAATCGCCATGAAAAGTGACCCGTTGGAAGCCCAACATGACCTAATTTAGAGGATCAAAAAGTATAATTCTTATAGTTATCACGTGGGGCAGCTAAGGAGCCCAAAGATGCCATTTTGGCCTCCATTCAGGGAAATTTTCGTCACGATTACTAGCGGTGACATTTTTTGAGTTCTCAGAACTCCAATCGTAGTGATTTTTGCGGCTAGTAGAAAGCTATTTTTGAAATTCATAAGTCCATGTCCGATAGGCATCACGAAGGCTCGCAAAATTGACGGTTTTCAAAAAGAGGTCATTCGCCTATTGGCCAACATTTATGGAGATTGGCGATTTTGACCAAGATAGATCCGATCGCCACGAAAAGTGATGTTGGAAGCCCAACAGATGTAATTTAACATTATTGAAAAGTAAAATTTTACGTATGTATCACGTGGGCAGTTGAAGAGACAAAAAGATGCCATTTTGGCCTCTGATTGGCAGACGCGATTGGCAGATTTTTGACCAAGATAGATCCAATCGCCAAAAGTGACCTGTTGGAAGCCCAACAGATGTAATTCAACGCATCAAAAAAGTAACATTCACTGTGTATCACATGGGCACCGAAGAGACAAAAGATGCCATTTTGGCCTCCATTCGTGCGTATCAACATTTATGGAGATTGGCAGATTTTTGACCAAGATAGATGCCACGAAAAGTTTTGGAAGCCCAACAGGATGTAATTTAACGTTATCAAAAAGTAAAATTCTTACTGGGTATCACGTGGGCAAATGAAGAGACAAAAGATTTCGCAGATTTTCGGGCGATTGGCGATTTTTGACCAAGATAGATCCAATCGCCACGAAAAGTGACCGTTGGAAGCCCAACAGATGTAATTCAATGCATCAAAAGTAACAATCTTACGGTGTATCACATGGGCATTTGAAGAGACAAAAGATGCCATTTTGGCCTCCATTCGTGCGATTTTGCCAACATTTTCGCGATTGGCAGATTTTTGACCAAGATAGATCCAGCCGCCATGAAAAGTGACCGTTGGAAGCCCAACAGATGTAATTCAACGTATCAAAAAGTAAAATTCTTACAGGTATCACGTGGGCAACTGAAGAGACAAAAGATGCCATTTTGGCCTCCATTCGTGCGATTTCATCAACATTTCTAGCGATTGGAGATTTTTAACCAAGATAGATCCAAATCGTCATGAAAAGTGAACTGTTGGAAGCCCAACAGATGTAATTCAACGCATCAAAAAGTAAAATTCTTATAGGTATCACGGGGCAAATTGAAGTGACAAAAGATGCCATTTTGGCCTCCGTTCGGCGAGATTTCGTCAACATTTATCGGAGATTGGTGGATTTTTGACCAAGATAGATCCGGCCGCCATGAAAAGTGACCTCGTTGGAAGCCCAACATGACCTAATTTAGAGGATCAAAAGTATAATTCTTATAGTTATCACGTGGGAGCGCTAAAGAGCCCAAAGATGCCATTTTGGCCTCCATTCGGGAAATTTCGTCACGATTACTAGCGGTGACATTTTTTGAGTTAAGATAAATCCAATCGTAGTGATTCTCGACTCCGTGCGAAGCTAGTAGAAAGCTATTTTTGAAATTCATAAGTCCATGTCCGATAGGCATCACGAAGGCTCGCAAAATTGACGGTTTTCAAAAGAGGTCATTCTCGCCTCCGTTCGGGCGCATTTGCCAACATTTATGGAGATTGGCGATTTTGACCAAGATAGATCCGAGTCGACACGAAAAGTGACCTGTTGGAAGCCCAACAGGATGTAATTTAACATTATTGAAAAGTAAAATTCTTACAGGTATCACGTGGGCGGTGAAGAGACAAAAGATGCCATTTTGGCCTCTGTTTCGAGGGGCAGATTTCGGCGATTGGCAGATTTTTGACCAAGATAGATCCAATCGCCACGAAAAGTGACCCGTTGGAAGCCCAACAGATGTAATTCAACGCATCAAAAAGTAACATTCTTACAGGTATCACATGGGCAAAATGAAGAGACAAAAGATGCCATTTTGGCCTCCATTCAAGTGTGATTTCTCGTCAACATTTATGGAGATTGGCGATTTTGACCAAGATAGATCCAATCGCCATGAAAAGTGACCTGTTGGAAGCCCAACAGATGTAATTTAACGTTATCAAAAAAGTAAAATTCTTACGGTATCACGTGGGCGGTGAAGAGACAAAAGATGCCATTTTGGCCTCGCTCGGCAGATTTTGGCGATTGGCAGATTTTTGACCAAGATAGATCCAATCGCCACGAAAGTGACCTGTTGGAAGCCCAACAGATGTAATTCAATGCATCAAAAAGTAACAATCTTACGGGTATCACATGGCGGTGAAGAGACAAAAGATGCCATTTTGGCCTCCATTTCGTGCGATTTCTCGTCAACATTTCGCGATTGGCGATTTTTGACCAAGATAGATCCAGCCGCCATGAAAAGTGACCCGTTGGAAGCCCAACAGATGTAATTCAACGTATCAAAAAGTAAAATTCTTACAGAGGTATCACGTGGGCGGTGAAGAGACAAAAGATGCCATTTTGGCCTCCGTTCGTGCAGATTTACACAACATTTCGGGCGATTGGCATTTTTTAACCAAGATAGATCCAAATCGCCACGAAAAGTGAACTGTTGGAAGCCCAACAGATGTAATTCAACGCATCAAAAGTAAAATTTTATAGGTATCACGTGGGCAACCGGTGACAAAAGATGCCATTTTGGCCTCCGATTCGAGCGATTTCATCAACATTTCGGAGATTGGTGGATTTTTGACCAAGATAGATCCGGCCGCCATGAAAAGTGACCCGTTGGAAGCCCAACATGACCTAATTTAGAGGATCAAAAAGTATAATTCTTATAGTTATCACGTGGGGCCTAAGGAGCCCAAAGATGCCATTTTGGCCTCCATTCGAGGGAAATTTTTGTCACGATTACTAGCGGTGACATTTTTTTGAGTTCTCAGAACTCCAATCGTAGTGATTCTGGACTCCGTGCGGTTAGTAGAAAGCTATTTTTGAAATTCATAAGTCCATGTCCGATAGGCATCACGAAGGCTCGCAAAATTGACGGTTTTCAAAAGAGGTCATTTCGGCCTCCGTCGCAGATTGGTCAACATTTATGGAGATTGGCGATTTTGACCAAGATAGATCTAGTCGCCACGAAAAGTGACCCGTTGGAAGCCCAACAGATGTAATTTAACATTATCGAAAAGTAAAATTCTTACGTGGGTGTATCACGTGGGCAGCTGAAGAGACAAAAGATGCCATTTTGGCCTCTCGCTCGCAGCATTTCACGGGCGATTGGCGATTTTTGACCAAGATAGATCCAATCGCCACGAAAAGTGACCTCGTTGGAAGCCCAACAGATGTAATTCAATGCATCAAAAAGTAACAATCTTACTGGTATCACATGGGCAATTTGAAGAGACAAAAGATGCCATTTTGGCCTCCATTCGTGCGCATTTACGTCAACATTTCCGGGCGATTGGCAGATTTTTGACCAAGATAGATCCGGCCGCCATGAAAAGTGACCTGTTGGAAGGCCAACGGGATGTAATTCAACGTATCAAAAAAGTAAAATTTTACAGGTATCACGTGGGCAAATGAAGAGACAAAAGATGCCATTTTGGCCTCCGTTCGTGCGTGATTTTGTCAACATTTCGGCGATTGGCGATTTTTAACCAAGATAGATCCAATCGTCCATGAAAAGTGAACCGTTGGAAGCCCAACAGATGTAATTCAACGCATCAAAAGTAAAATTCTTACAGGTATCACGTGGGCAGCTGAAGTGACAAAAGATGCCATTTTGGCCTCCGATCGAAAGCAGATTTCGCCAACATTTTCGGAGATTGGTGGATTTTTGACCAAGATAGATCCGGTCGCCATGAAAAGTGACCTGTTGGAAGCCCAACATGACCTAATTTAGAGGATCAAAAGTATAATTCTTATAGTTATCACGTGGGGCAGCTAAGGAGCCCAAAGATGCCATTTTGGCCTCCATTCAGGGGAAATTTTCATCCCACGATTACTAGCGGTGACATTTTTTGAGTTCTCAGAACTCCAATCGTAGTGATTCTCGACTCCGTGCGAAGCTAGTAGAAAGCTATTTTTGAAATTCATAAGTCCATGTCCGATAGGCATCACGAAGGCTCGCAAAATTGACGGTTTTCAAAAGAGGTCATTCTCGCCTCCGTCGCAGATTTTGCCAACATTTATGGAGATTGGCAGATTTTGACCAAGATAGATCCAGTCGCCACGAAAAGTGACCTGTTGGAAGCCCAACAGGATGTAATTTAACATTATTGAAAAGTAAAATTCTTACAGGTATCACGTGGGCAGTGAAGAGACAAAAGATGCCATTTTGGCCTCCATTTTCGCAGATTTGGGCGATTGGCAGATTTTTGACCAAGATAGATCCAATCGCCACGAAAAGTGACCTGTTGGAAGCCCAACAGATGTAATTCAACGCATCAAAAAGTAACATTCTTACAGGTATCACATGGGCAGCTGAAGAGACAAAAGATGCCATTTTGGCCTCCATTCGTGCGCAGATTTACGTCAACATTTATGGAGATTGGCGATTTTTGACCAAGATAGATCCAGCCGCCATGAAAAGTGACCTGTTGGAAGCCCAACAGGATGTAATTTAACGTTATCAAAAGTAAAATTCTTTGTATCAACACGTGGGCGATTTTTGACCAAGATAGATGAAGAGACAAAAGATGCCATTTTGGCCTGGGCTGAAGAGACAAAAGATGCCATTTTAGATTTCATCAACATTTCTGGCGATTGGTGGATTTTTGACCAAGATAGATCCAATCGCCATGAAAAGTGACCTGTTGGAAGCCCAACAGATGTAATTCAATGCATCAAAAAGTAATTCTTACAGGTATCACATGGGCAGCTGAAGAGAGAAAAGATGCCATTTTGGCCTCCATTCGTGCAGATTTCGTCAACATTTTGGGCGATTGGCAGATTTTTTGACCAAGATAGATCCAGCCGCCATGAAAAGTGACCGTTGGAAGCCCAACAGATGTAATTCAACGTATCAAAAAAGTAAAATTTTACAGGTATCACGTGGGCAAATTGAAGAGACAAAAGATGCCATTTTGGCCTCCGTTCTCGCAGATTTGGCCAACATTTTGGCGATTGGCAGATTTTTAACCAAGATAGATCCAGGCCGCCATGAAAAGTGAACGTTGGAAGCCCAACAGATGTAATTCAACGCATCAAAAAGTAAAATTCTTTGGTATCACGTGGGCAAATTGAAGAGACAAAAGATGCCATTTTGGCCTCCGATTCGCGTGATTTTCAACATTTCGAGATTGGTGGATTTTTGACCAAGATAGATCCACCGCCATGAAAAGTGACCTGTTGGAAGCCCAACATGACCTAATTTAGAGGATCAAAAAGTATAATTCTTATAGTTATCACGTGGGCAGCTAAGGAGCCCAAAGATGCCATTTTGGCCTCCATTCGTGGAAATTTCTGTCACGATTACTAGCGGTGACATTTTTTGAGTTAGAATCCAATCGTAGTGATTCTCGACTGTTGGAAGCTAGTAGAAAGCTATTTTTGAAATTCATAAGTCCATGTCCGATAGGCATCACGAAGGCTCGCAAAATTGACGGTTTTCAAAAGAGGTCATTTTGGCCTCCGTTCGGGCAGATTTCTGTCAACATTTATGGAGATTGGCAGATTTTTGACCAAGATAGATCCAGCCGCCATGAAAAGTGACCTGTTGGAAGCCCAACAGATGTAATTTAACATTATTGAAAAGTAAAATTCTTATAGGTATCACGTGGGGCGGCTGAAGAGACAAAAGATGCCATTTTGGCCTCCATTCGGGCACAACATTTCTGGCGATTGGCAGATTTTTGACCAAGATAGATCCAATCGCCACGAAAAGTGACCCGTTGGAAGCCCAACAGATGTAATTCAACGCATCAAAAAGTAACATTCTTACAGGTATCACATGGGCAAATTGAAGAGACAAAAGATGCCATTTTGGCCTCCATTCGTGCGATTTTGGTCAACATTTATGGAGATTGGCAGATTTTGACCAAGATAGATCCAGTCGCCATGAAAAGTGACCTCGTTGGAAGCCCAACAGGATGTAATTTAACGTTATCGAAAAGTAAAATTCTTACAGGTATCACGTGGGCAGCTGAAGAGACAAAAGATGCCATTTTGGCCTCTCGTTCGGCAGATTTCAACATTTATGGCGATTGGCAGATTTTTGACCAAGATAGATCCAATCGCCACGAAAAGTGACCTGTTGGAAGCCCAACAGGATGTAATTCAATGCATCAAAAAGTAACAATCTTACAGGTATCACATGGGCAGCTGAAGAGACAAAAGATGCCATTTTGGCCTCCATTCGTGCAGATTTCTGTCAACATTTCTGGCGATTGGCAGATTTTTGACCAAGATAGATCCAGCCGCCATGAAAAGTGACCTGTTGGAAGCCCAACAGGATGTAATTCAACGTATCAAAAAAGTAAAATTCTTACGGGTATCACGTGGGCATTTTGAAGAGACAAAAGATGCCATTTTGGCCTCCGTTCGTGCAGATTTTTGGCCCAACATTTCGCGATTGGCAGATTTTTAACCAAGATAGATCCAGTCGTCATGAAAAGTGAACTGTTGGAAGCCCAACAGGATGTAATTCAACGCATCAAAAAGTAAAATTCTTACAGGTATCACGTGGGCAGCTGAAGTGACAAAAGATGCCATTTTGGCCTCCGTTCGAGCAGATTTCTGTCAACATTTCTGGAGATTGGTGGATTTTTGACCAAGATAGATCCAGTCGCCATGAAAAGTGACCTGTTGGAAGCCCAACATGACCTAATTTAGAGGATCGAAAAGTATAATTCTTATAGTTATCACGTGGGGCAGCTAAGGAGCCCAAAGATGCCATTTTGGCCTCCATTCAGGGAAATTTCTGTCACGATTACTAGCGGTGACATTTTTTGAGTTCTGTAACTCCAATCGTAGTGATTCTGGACTCCGTGCGAAGCTAGTAGAAAGCTATTTTTGAAATTCATAAGTCCATGTCTGATAGGCATCACGAAGGCTCGCAAAATTGACGGTTTTCAAAAGAGGTCATTTTGGCCTCCATTCGGGCGATTTCTGTCAACATTTATGGAGATTGGCAGATTTTGACCAAGATAGATCCAGTCGCCACGAAAAGTGACCTGTTGGAAGCCCAACAGATGTAATTTAACATTATTGAAAAGTAAAATTCTTACAGGTATCACGTGGGCATTTGAAGAGACAAAAGATGCCATTTTGGCCTCTCGATTCGCAGATTTCGGGCGATTGGCAGATTTTTGACCAAGATAGATCCAATCGCCACGAAAAGTGACCTGTTGGAAGCCCAACAGGATGTAATTCAATGCATCAAAAGTAACATTCTTAGGTATCACATGGGCAAGTGAAGAGACAAAAGATGCCATTTTGGCCTCCATTCGTGCGCAGATTCGTCAACATTTATGGAGATTGGCGATTTTTGACCAAGATAGATCCGGCCGCCATGAAAAGTGACCGTTGGAAGCCCAACAGATGTAATTTAACGTTATCAAAAAAAGTAAAATTCTTACTGGGTATCACGGGCGGTGAAGAGACAAAAGATGCCATTTTGGCCTCCGTTTCTCAGATTTCGCCAACATTTCGGGCGATTGGCAGATTTTTGACCAAGATAGATCCAATCGCCACGAAAAGTGACTGTTGGAAGCCCAACAGGATGTAATTCAATGCATCAAAAGTAACAATCTTACAGGTATCACATGGGCAGCTGAAGAGACAAAAGATGCCATTTTGGCCTCCATTCGTGCGATTTTTGTCAACATTTTCGCGAGATTGGTGGATTTTTGACCAAGATAGATCCGATCCGCCATGAAAAGTGACCTGTTGGAAGCCCAACATGATGTAATTCAACGGATCAAAAAGTAAAATTCTTATAGTGTATCACGTGGGCAGGCTAAAGAGACAAAAGATGCCATTTTGGCCTCCATTCGCGAAATTTACATCAACATTTACTAGCGATTGGCAGATTTTTTTAACCAAGATAGATCCAATCGTCATGAAAAGTGAACTCGTTGGAAGCCCAAAAGATGTAATTCAAATCAAAAAGTAAAATTCTTATAGGTATCACGTGGGCAAAATTGAAGTGACAAAAGATGCCATTTTGGCCTCCGTTCGAGCAGATTTACACAACATTTATGGAGATTGGTGGATTTTTGACCAAGATAGATCCAGTCGCCATGAAAAGTGACTGTTGGAAGCCCAACATGACCTAATTTAGAGGATCAAAAGTATAATTCTTATAGTTATCACGTGGGGCAGCTAAGGAGCCCAAAGATGCCATTTTGGCCTCCATTCAGTGGAAATTTTCACGATTATTAGCGGTGACATTTTTTGAGTTCAAGATAACTCCAATCGTAGTGAAAGTGGACTTGGAAGCCCAGCTAGTAGAAAGCTATTTTTGAAATTCATAAGTCCATGTCGATAGGCATCACGAAGGCTCGCAAAATTGACGGTTTTCAAAAGAGGTCATTTTGGCCTCCATTTGGCAGATTTTTGTCAACATTTATGGAGATTGGCGATTTTGACCAAGATAGATCCAGTCGCCACGAAAAGTGACCTGTTGGAAGCCCAACAGATGTAATTTAACATTATCGAAAAGTAAAATTTTTACAGGTATCACGTGGGCGCTGAAGAGACAAAAGATGCCATTTTGGCCTCCGTTTCGCAGATTTCGGGCGATTGGCAGATTTTTGACCAAGATAGATCCAATCGCCACGAAAAGTGACCCGTTGGAAGCCCAACAGATGTAATTCAATGCATCAAAAGTAACAATCTTACAGGTATCACATGGGCGGTGAAGAGACAAAAGATGCCATTTTGGCCTCCATTCGTGCGATTTCTGCCAACATTTTGGCGATTGGCGATTTTTGACCAAGATAGATCCGGCCGCCATGAAAAGTGACTGTTGGAAGCCCAACAGGATGTAATTCAACGTATCAAAAAGTAAAATTCTTACAGGTATCACGTGGGCGGCTGAAGAGACAAAAGATGCCATTTTGGCCTCCGTTCGGCAGATTTCGCCAACATTTAGCGATTGGCAGATTTTTAACCAAGATAGATCCAAATCGTCGGGGAAAAGTGAACTGTTGGAAGCCCAACAGGATGTAATTCAACGCATCAAAAAGTAAAATTCTTTACAGGTATCACGTGGGCAGCTGAAGTGACAAAAGATGCCATTTTGGCCTCCGATTCGGCAGATTTGGCCAACATTTTCGGAGATTGGTGGATTTTTGACCAAGATAGATCCCAATCGCCATGAAAAGTGACCTGTTGGAAGCCCAACATGACCTAATTTAGAGGATCAAAAAAGTATAATTCTTATAGTTATCACGTGGGGCAGCTAAGGAGCCCAAAGATGCCATTTTGGCCTCCATTCAGCTTGGAAATTTCGTCACGACATTACTAGCGGTGACATTTTTTGAGATAGATAACTCCAATCGTAGTGATTCGGACTCCGTGCGAAGCTGCTAAGTAGAAAGCTATTTTTGAAATTCATAAGTCCATGTCTCGATAGGCATCACGAAGGCTCGCAAAATTGACGGTTTTCAAAAGAGGTCATTTTGGCCTCCGTTCGCGCAGATTTACGTCAACATTTATGGAGATTGGCAGATTTTGACCAAGATAGATCCAAATCGCCACGAAAAGTGACCTGTTGGAAGCCCAACAGGATGTAATTTAACATTATTGAAAAGTAAAATTCTTACAGGTATCACGCAACCGAAGAGACAAAAGATGCCATTTTGGCCTCGTTGAGGCAGATTTTCAACGGCGATTGGCAGATTTTTGACCAAGATAGATCCAATCGCCACGAAAAGTGACCTGTTGGAAGCCCAACAGATGTAATTCAACGCATCAAAAAGTAACATTCTTACAGGTATCACATGGGCAAAGTGAAGAGACAAAAGATGCCATTTTGGCCTCCATTCGTGCAGATTTCTGTCAACATTTATGGAGATTGGCAGATTTTGACCAAGATAGATCCGTCGCCATGAAAAGTGACTGTTGGAAGCCCAACAGGATGTAATTTAACGTTATCAAAAAGTAAAATTCTTACAGGTATCACGTGGGTGAAGAGACAAAAGATGCCATTTTGGCCTGCATTTCCGCAGAGGCGATTGGCAGATTTTTGACCAAGATAGATCCAATCGCCACGAAAAGTGACTGTTGGAAGCCCAACAGATGTAATTCAATGCATCAAAAAGTAACAATCTTACAGGTATCACATTGAAGAGACAAAAGATGCCATTTTGGCCTTGCAGATTTTGTCAACATTTCCGGCGATTGGCATTTTTGACCAAGATAGATCCGGCCGCCATGAAAAGTGACTGTTGGAAGCCCAACAGGATGTAATTCAACGTATCAAAAAGTAAAATTCTTACAGGTATCACGTGGCAAAATTTGAAGAGACAAAAGATGCCATTTTGGCCTCCATTCGTGCAGATTTGTCAACGGGCGATTGGCAGATTTTTTAACCAAGATAGATCCAGTCGTCATGAAAAGTGAACTGTTGGAAGCCCAACAGGATGTAATTCAACGCATCAAAAAGTAAAATTCTTACAGGTATCACGTGGGCAGCTGAAGTGACAAAAGATGCCATTTTGGCCTCCGTTCGAGCAGATTTCTGTCAACATTTCTGGAGATTGGTGGATTTTTGACCAAGATAGATCCAGTCGCCATGAAAAGTGACCTGTTGGAAGCCCAACATGACCTAATTTAGAGGATCAAAAAGTATAATTCTTATAGTTATCACGTGGGGCAGCTAAGGAGCCCAAAGATGCCATTTTGGCCTCCATTCAGGGAAATTTCATCACGATTACTAGCGGTGACATTTTTTTTGAGTTCCAGAACTCCAATCGTAGTGATTCTGGACTCCGTGCGAAGCTAGTAGAAAGCTATTTTTGAAATTCATAAGTCCATGTCGATAGGCATCACGAAGGCTCGCAAAATTGACGGTTTTCAAAAGAGGTCATTTTGGCCTCCGTTCGGCAGATTTACGTCAACATTTATGGAGATTGGCAGATTTTGACCAAGATAGATCCAAGTCGCCACGAAAAGTGACCTGTTGGAAGCCCAACAGGATGTAATTTAACATTATTGAAAAGTAAAATTCTTACAGGTATCACGTGGGCAAATTTGAAGAGACAAAAGATGCCATTTTGGCCTCCATTCGGGCAGATTTCAACGGCGATTGGCAGATTTTTGACCAAGATAGATCCAATCGCCACGAAAAGTGACCTGTTGGAAGCCCAACAGGATGTAATTCAACGCATCAAAAAGTAACATTCTTACGGTATCACATGGCAAGCTGAAGAGACAAAAGATGCCATTTTGGCCTCCATTCGTGCGATTTCGTCAACATTTATGGAGATTGGCGATTTTTGACCAAGATAGATCCATCGCCACGAAAAGTGACTGTTGGAAGCCCAACAGGATGTAATTTAACGTTATCAAAAAGTAAAATTCTTATAGGTATCACGTGGGGCAATTTGAAGAGACAAAAGATGCCATTTTGGCCTCCATTCGGCAGCCAACATTTCGGGCGATTGGCAGATTTTTGACCAAGATAGATCCAATCGCCACGAAAAGTGACCTGTTGGAAGCCCAACAGGATGTAATTCAATGCATCAAAAAGTAACAATCTTACAGGTATCACATGGGCGGTGAAGAGACAAAAGATGCCATTTTGGCCTCCATTCGTGCAGATTTTGCCAACATTTCGGCGATTGGCAGATTTTTGACCAAGATAGATCCGGCCGCCATGAAAAGTGACCCGTTGGAAGCCCAACAGGATGTAATTCAACGTATCAAAAAAGTAAAATTCTTACAGGTATCACGGGCACTAAGAGACAAAAGATGCCATTTTGGCCTCCATTTCGTGGAGATTTACGTCAACATACTAGCGATTGGCAGATTTTTAACCAAGATAGATCCAATCGTCATGAAAAGTGAACTGTTGGAAGCCCAACAGGATGTAATTCAACGCATCAAAAGTAAAATTCTTACAGGTATCACGTGGGCGCAAAATTGAAGTGACAAAAGATGCCATTTTGGCCTCCGTTCGAGCGATTTACGTCAACATTTACGGAGATTGGTGGATTTTGACCAAGATAGATCCGGGTCGCCATGAAAAGTGACTGTTGGAAGCCCAACATGACCTAATTTAGAGGATCAAAAAGTATAATTCTTATAGTTATCACGTGGGGCGACTAAGGAGCCCAAAAGATGCCATTTTGGCCTCCATTCGGGGAAATTTTGTCACGATTACTAGCGGTGACATTTTTTGACCAAGATAACTCCAATCGTAGTGATTCGGACTCCGTGCGAAAGCTAGTAGAAAGCTATTTTTGAAATTCATAAGTCCATGTTCGATAGGCATCACGAAGGCTCGCAAAATTGACGGTTTTCAAAAGAGGTCATTTTGGCCTCCGTTCGGGCGCAGATTTCTGTCAACATTTATGGAGATTGGCAGATTTTGACCAAGATAGATCCGGTCGCCACGAAAAGTGACCTGTTGGAAGCCCAACAGGATGTAATTTAACATTATTGAAAAGTAAAATTCTTACGGGTATCACGTGGGCAAATTGAAGAGACAAAAGATGCCATTTTGGCCTCTGTTCGGGCAGATTTCTGGCGATTGGCAGATTTTTGACCAAGATAGATCCAATCGCCACGAAAAGTGACCTGTTGGAAGCCCAACAGGATGTAATTCAACGCATCAAAAAGTAACATTCTTACAGGTATCACATGGGCAGCTGAAGAGACAAAAGATGCCATTTTGGCCTCCATTCGTGCAGATTTCTGTCAACATTTATGGAGATTGGCAGATTTTGACCAAGATAGATCCAGTCGCCACGAAAAGTGACCTGTTGGAAGCCCAACAGGATGTAATTTAACATTATCAAAAAGTAAAATTCTTACAGGTATCACGTGGGCGGTGAAGAGACAAAAGATGCCATTTTGGCCTCATTTCGGCATTTTCACAACATTTACGGCGATTGGCAGATTTTTGACCAAGATAGATCCAATCGCCACGAAAAGTGACCTGTTGGAAGCCCAACAGGATGTAATTCAATGCATCAAAAGTAACAATCTTACAGGTATCACATGGGCAAATTGAAGAGACAAAAGATGCCATTTTGGCCTCCATTCGTGCAGATTTACATCAACATTTACGGCGATTGGCAGATTTTTGACCAAGATAGATCCGGCCGCCATGAAAAGTGACCTGTTGGAAGCCCAACAGGATGTAATTCAACGTATCAAAAAGTAAAATTCTTACAGGTATCACGTGGGCAGCTGAAGAGACAAAAGATGCCATTTTGGCCTCCGTTCGTGCAGATTTCGTCAACATTTCGGCGATTGGCGATTTTTAACCAAGATAGATCCAGTCGTCATGAAAAGTGAACTGTTGGAAGCCCAACAGGATGTAATTCAACGCATCAAAAAGTAAAATTCTTACAGGTATCACGTGGGCAAAATTGAAGTGACAAAAGATGCCATTTTGGCCTCGATCGCAGATTTACATGTCAACATTTACGGAGATTGGTGGATTTTTGACCAAGATAGATCCGTCGCCATGAAAAGTGACCTGTTGGAAGCCCAACATGACCTAATTTAGAGGATCAAAAAGTATAATTCTTATAGTTATCACGTGGGGCAGCTAAGGAGCCCAAAGATGCCATTTTGGCCTCCATTCAGGGAAATTTCTGTCACGATTACTAGCGGTGACATTTTTTGAGACCAAGATAACTCCAATCGTAGTGATTACGGACTCCGTGCGAAGCTAGTAGAAAGCTATTTTTGAAATTCATAAGTCCATGTCTGATAGGCATCACGAAGGCTCGCAAAATTGACGGTTTTCAAAAGAGGTCATTCTGGCCTCCGTTCGGGCAGATTTCTGTCAACATTTATGGAGATTGGCAGATTTTGACCAAGATAGATCCGGTCGCCACGAAAAGTGACTGTTGGAAGCCCAACAGGATGTAATTTAACATTATTGAAAAGTAAAATTCTTACAGGTATCACGGGGCAGCTGAAGAGACAAAAGATGCCATTTTGGCCTCTGTTCGGCAGATTTCTCGGCGATTGGCAGATTTTTGACCAAGATAGATCCAATCGCCACGAAAAGTGACTGTTGGAAGCCCAACAGGATGTAATTCAACGCATCAAAAGTAACATTCTTACAGGTATCACATGGGCAGTGAAGAGACAAAAGATGCCATTTTGGCCTCCATTCGTGCGATTTACTGTCAACATTTATGGAGATTGGCGATTTTTGACCAAGATAGATCCAGTCGCCACGAAAAGTGACCTGTTGGAAGCCCAACAGGATGTAATTTAACGTTATCGAAAAGTAAAATTCTTACAGGTATCACGTGGGCAGTGAAGAGACAAAAGATGCCATTTTGGCCTCCGTTACGGCAGATTTTCGGCGATTTGGCAGATTTTTGACCTAGATAGATCCAATCGCCACGAAAAGTGACTGTTGGAAGCCCAACAGGATGTAATTCAATGCATCAAAAAGTAACAATCTTACGGGTATCACATGGGCGGTGAAGAGACAAAAGATGCCATTTTGGCCTCCATTCGTGCAGATTTACGTCAACATTTCGGCGATTGGCAGATTTTTGACCAAGATAGATCCGGCCGCCATGAAAAGTGACTGTTGGAAGCCCAACAGGATGTAATTCAACGTATCAAAAAGTAAAATTCTTACAGGTATCACGTGGGCAGCTGAAGAGACAAAAGATGCCATTTTGGCCTCCGTTCGTGCAGATTTACGTCAACATTTACGGCGATTGGCAGATTTTTAACCAAGATAGATCCGGGTCGTCATGAAAAGTGAACTGTTGGAAGCCCAACAGGATGTAATTCAACGCATCAAAAAGTAAAATTCTTACAGGTATCACGTGGGCGGTGAAGTGACAAAAGATGCCATTTTGGCCTCCGTTCGAGCAGATTTACATCAACATTTACGGAGATTGGTGGATTTTTGACCAAGATAGATCCGTCGCCATGAAAAGTGACCTGTTGGAAGCCCAACATGACCTAATTTAGAGGATCAAAAAGTATAATTCTTATAGTTATCACGTGGGGCAGCTAAGGAGCCCAAAGATGCCATTTTGGCCTCCATTCAGGGAAATTTCTGTCACGATTACTAGCGGTGACATTTTTTGAGTTCAAAGATAACTCCAATCGTAGTGATTACGGACTCCGTGGAAGCTAGTAGAAAGCTATTTTTGAAATTCATAAGTCCATGTGTCGATAGGCATCACGAAGGCTCGCAAAATTGACGGTTTTCAAAAGAGGTCATTTTGGCCTCCGTTCGGGCGATTTCATCAACATTTATGGAGATTGGCAGATTTTGACCAAGATAGATCCAGTCGACACGAAAAGTGACTGTTGGAAGCCCAACAGGATGTAATTTAACATTATCGAAAAGTAAAATTCTTACAGGTATCACGTGGGCAGCTGAAGAGACAAAAGATGCCATTTTGGCCTCCGCGTTCGGGCAGATTTACGGCGATTGGCAGATTTTTGACCAAGATAGATCCAATCGCCACGAAAAGTGACCTGTTGGAAGCCCAACAGGATGTAATTCAACGCATCAAAAAGTAACATTCTTACAGGTATCACATGGGCAGCTGAAGAGACAAAAGATGCCATTTTGGCCTCCATTCGTGCAGATTTCTGTCAACATTTATGGAGATTGGCAGATTTTGACCAAGATAGATCGCCATGAAAAGTGACTGTTGGAAGCCCAACAGGATGTAATTTAACGTTATCAAAAAGTAAAATTCTTACAGGTATCACGTGGGCGCTGAAGAGACAAAAGATGCCATTTTGGCCTCTGTTCGCGATTTCTGGCGATTGGCGATTTTTGACCAAGATAGATCCAATCGCCACGAAAAGTGACCTGTTGGAAGCCCAACAGGATGTAATTCAATGCATCAAAAAGTAACAATCTTACAGGTATCACATGGGCAGCTGAAGAGACAAAAGATGCCATTTTGGCCTCCATTCGTGCAGATTTCTGTCAACATTTCTGGCGATTGGCAGATTTTTGACCAAGATAGATCCAGCCGCCATGAAAAGTGACCTGTTGGAAGCCCAACAGGATGTAATTCAACGTATCAAAAAAGTAAAATTCTTACAGGTATCACGTGGGCAGCTGAAGAGACAAAAGATGCCATTTTGGCCTCCGTTCGTGCAGATTTCTGTCAACATTTCTGGCGATTGGCAGTTTTTTAACCAAGATAGATCCGGTCGTCATGAAAAGTGAACTGTTGGAAGCCCAACAGGATGTAATTCAACGCATCAAAAAGTAAAATTCTTACAGGTATCACGTGGGCAATTTGAAGTGACAAAAGATGCCATTTTGGCCTCCGTCGAGCGATTTCTGTCAACATTTCTGGAGATTGGTGGATTTTTGACCAAGATAGATCCAGTCGCCATGAAAAGTGACCTGTTGGAAGCCCAACATGACCTAATTTAGAGGATCAAAAAGTATAATTCTTATAGTTATCACGTGGGGCAGCTAAGGAGCCCAAAGATGCCATTTTGGCCTCCATTCGTGGAAATTTACGTCACGATTACTAGCGGTGACATTTTTTGAGTTCTGTAACTCCAATCGTAGTGATTACGGACTCCGTGCGAAGCTAGTAGAAAGCTATTTTTGAAATTCATAAGTCCATGTCGATAGGCATCACGAAGGCTCGCAAAATTGACGGTTTTCAAAAGAGGTCATTTCGGCCTCCGTTCGGGCAGATTGGTCAACATTTATGGAGATTGGCGATTTTGACCAAGATAGATCCGTCGCCACGAAAAGTGACCTGTTGGAAGCCCAACGGGATGTAATTTAACATTATTGAAAAGTAAAATTCTGCTGGGTATCACGTGGGCAGGTGAAGAGACAAAAGATGCCATTTTGGCCTCTCGTTCGGGCAGATTTCGGCGATTGGCAGATTTTTGACCAAGATAGATCCAATCGCCACGAAAAGTGACCTGTTGGAAGCCCAACAGGATGTAATTCAACGCATCAAAAAGTAACATTCTTACAGGTATCACATGGGCGGTGAAGAGACAAAAGATGCCATTTTGGCCTCCATTCGTGCGCATTTACGTCAACATTTATGGAGATTGGCAGATTTTGACCAAGATAGATCCGGTCGCCATGAAAAGTGACCTGTTGGAAGCCCAACAGGATGTAATTTAACGTTATCAAAAAGTAAAATTCTTACAGGTATCACGTGGGCGGTGAAGAGACAAAAGATGCCATTTTGGCCTCCGTTCGGCAGATTTACGGCGATTGGCAGATTTTTGACCTAGATAGATCCAATCGCCACGAAAAGTGACCTGTTGGAAGCCCAACAGGATGTAATTCAATGCATCAAAAAGTAACAATCTTACGGGTATCACATGGGCGGTGAAGAGACAAAAGATGCCATTTTGGCCTCCATTCATGCAGATTTTTGTCAACATTTTACGGCGATTGGCAGATTTTTGACCAAGATAGATCCAGCCGCCATGAAAAGTGACCTGTTGGAAGCCCAACAGGATGTAATTCAACGTATCAAAAAGTAAAATTCTTACAGGTATCACGTGGGCATTTGAAGAGACAAAAGATGCCATTTTGGCCTCCGTTCGTGCAGATTTCTGTCAACATTTACGGCGATTGGCGGATTTTTAACCAAGATAGATCCAGTCGTCGGGAAAAGTGAACTGTTGGAAGCCCAACAGGATGTAATTCAACGCATCAAAAAGTAAAATTCTTACAGGTATCACGTGGGCAGTGAAGTGACAAAAGATGCCATTTTGGCCTCCGTTCGAGCGATTTACGTCAACATTTACGGAGATTGGTGGATTTTTGACCAAGATAGATCCATCGCCATGAAAAGTGACCTGTTGGAAGCCCAACATGACCTAATTTAGAGGATCAAAAAGTATAATTCTTATAGTTATCACGTGGGGCAGCTAAGGAGCCCAAAGATGCCATTTTGGCCTCCATTCGGGAAATTTACATCACGATTACTAGCGGTGACATTTTTGAGTTCTCAGTAACTCCAATCGTAGTGATTACGGACTCCGTGCGAAGCTAGTAGAAAGCTATTTTTGAAATTCATAAGTCCATGTCGATAGGCATCACGAAGGCTCGCAAAATTGACGGTTTTCAAAAGAGGTCATTCGGCCTCCGTTCGGGCAGATTTCATCAACATTTATGGAGATTGGCAGATTTTGACCAAGATAGATCCAGTTGCCACGAAAAGTGACCTGTTGGAAGCCCAACAGGATGTAATTTAACATTATTGAAAAGTAAAATTCTTACGGGTATCACGTGGGCGGTGAAGAGACAAAAGATGCCATTTTGGCCTGCTTTATGGCAGATTTTCGGCGATTGGCAGATTTTTGACCAAGATAGATCCAATCGCCACGAAAAGTGACCTGTTGGAAGCCCAACAGGATGTAATTCAACGCATCAAAAAGTAACATTCTTACAGGTATCACATGGGCGGTGAAGAGACAAAAGATGCCATTTTGGCCTCCATTCGTGCGAGTCAACATTTATGGAGATTGGCAGATTTTTGACCAAGATAGATTTGAAAAGTGACCTGTTGGAAGCCCAACAGGATGTAATTTAACGTTATCAAAAAGTAAAATTCTTATACGGTATCACGTGGGCAAATTTGAAGAGACAAAAGATGCCATTTTGGCCTCGTTTCGGCAGATTTTGGGCGATTGGCAGATTTTTGACCAAGATAGATCCAATCGCCACGAAAAGTGACCTGTTGGAAGCCCAACAGGATGTAATTCAATGCATCAAAAGTAACAATCTTACAGGTATCACATGGGGGTGAAGAGACAAAAGATGCCATTTTGGCCTCCATTCGTGCGATTTACGTCAACATTTCTGGCGATTGGCGGATTTTTGACCAAGATAGATCCGGCCGCCATGAAAAGTGACCTGTTGGAAGCCCAACAGGATGTAATTCAACGTATCAAAAAGTAAAATTCTTACAGGTATCACGTGGGCGGTGAAGAGACAAAAGATGCCATTTTGGCCTCCGTTCGCGTCGTGATTCATCAACATTTTCGGCGATTGGCAGATTTTTAACCAAGATAGATCCAGTCGTCACGAAAAGTGAACTGTTGGAAGCCCAACAGGATGTAATTCAACGCATCAAAAAGTAAAATTCTTACAGGTATCACGTGGGCATTTGAAGTGACAAAAGATGCCATTTTGGCCTCCCGTTCGAGCGATTTCGTCAACATTTACGGAGATTGGTGGATTTTTGACCAAGATAGATCCGTCGCCATGAAAAGTGACCTGTTGGAAGCCCAACATGACCTAATTTAGAGGATCAAAAGTATAATTCTTATAGTTATCACGTGGGGCAGCTAAGGAGCCCAAAGATGCCATTTTGGCCTCCATTCAGGGAAATTTCTATCACGATTACTAGCGGTGACATTTTTTGAGTTCTGTAACTCCAATCGTAGTGATTCTGGACTCCGTGCGAAGCTAGTAGAAAGCTATTTTTGAAATTCATAAGTCCATGTCGATAGGCATCACGAAGGCTCGCAAAATTGACGGTTTTCAAAAGAGGTCATTCCGGCCTCCGTTCGGGCAGATTTCTGTCAACATTTATGGAGATTGGCAGATTTTGAACAAGATAGATCCAGTCGCCACGAAAAGTGACCTGTTGGAAGCCCAACAGGATGTAATTTAACATTATTGAAAAGTAAAATTCTTACAGGTATCACGTGGGCGGTGAAGAGACAAAAGATGCCATTTTGGCCTCTGTTCGGGCAGATTTTTCGGCGATTGGCAGATTTTTGACCAAGATAGATCCAATCGCCACGAAAAGTGACCCGTTGGAAGCCCAACAGGATGTAATTCAACGCATCAAAAAGTAACATTCTTAAGTATCACATGGGCAAAATTGAAGAGACAAAAGATGCCATTTTGGCCTCCATTCGTGCGCATTTCGTCAACATTTATGGAGATTGGCAGATTTTGACCAAGATAGATCCATCGCCACGAAAAGTGACTGTTGGAAGAGGATGTAATTTAACGTTATCAAAAAAAGTATTTTGGTATCCGTGGGCGTGAAGAGACAAAAGATGCCATTTTGGCCTCTGTTCTGGCAGATTTCTGGCGATTGGCAGATTTTTGACCTAGATAGATCCAATCGCCACGAAAAGTGACCTGTTGGAAGCCCAACAGGATGTAATTCAATGCATCAAAAAGTAACAATCTTTACGGGTATCACATGGGGCGGTGAAGAGACAAAAGATGCCATTTTGGCCTCCATTCGTGCGATTTACGTCAACATTTCTGGCGATTGGCAGATTTTTGACCAAGATAGATCCAGCCGCCATGAAAAGTGACCTGTTGGAAGCCCAACAGGATGTAATTCAACGTATCAAAAAAGTAAAATTCTTACAGGTATCACGTGGGCGGTGAAGAGACAAAAGATGCCATTTTGGCCTCCGTTCGTGCGGATTTACGTCAACATTTTTCGGCGATTGGCAGATTTTTAACCAAGATAGATCCGGTCATCACGAAAAGTGAACTGTTGGAAGCCCAACAGGATGTAATTCAACGCATCAAAAAGTAAAATTCTTACAGGTATCACGTGGCAAATTTGAAGTGACAAAAGATGCCATTTTGGCCTCCGTTCGAGCAGATTTCTGTCAACATTTACGGAGATTGGTGGATTTTTGACCAAGATAGATCCGATCGCCATGAAAAGTGACTGTTGGAAGCCCAACATGACCTAATTTAGAGGATCAAAAAGTATAATTCTTATAGTTATCACGTGGGGCAGCTAAGGAGCCCAAAGATGCCATTTTGGCCTCCATTCAGGGAAATTTCTGTCACGATTACTAGCGGTGACATTTTTTGAGTTCTGTAACTCCAATCGTAGTGATTCTGGACTCCGTGCGAAGCTAGTAGAAAGCTATTTTTGAAATTCATAAGTCCATGTCTGATAGGCATCACGAAGGCTCGCAAAATTGACGGTTTTCAAAAGAGGTCATTCTGGCCTCCGTTCGGGCAGATTTCTGTCAACATTTATGGAGATTGGCAGATTTTGACCAAGATAGATCCAGTCGCCACGAAAAGTGACCTGTTGGAAGCCCAACAGGATGTAATTTAACATTATTGAAAAGTAAAATTCTTACAGGTATCACGTGGGCAGCTGAAGAGACAAAAGATGCCATTTTGGCCTCTGTTCGGGCAGATTTCTGGCGATTGGCAGATTTTTGACCAAGATAGATCCAATCGCCACGAAAAGTGACCTGTTGGAAGCCCAACAGGATGTAATTCAACGCATCAAAAAGTAACATTCTTACAGGTATCACATGGGCAGCTGAAGAGACAAAAGATGCCATTTTGGCCTCCATTCGTGCAGATTTCTGTCAACATTTATGGAGATTGGCAGATTTTGACCAAGATAGATCCAGTCGCCACGAAAAGTGACCTGTTGGAAGCCCAACAGGATGTAATTTAACGTTATCGAAAAGTAAAATTCTTACAGGTATCACGTGGGCAGCTGAAGAGACAAAAGATGCCATTTTGGCCTCTGTTCGGGCAGATTTCTGGCGATTGGCAGATTTTTGACCAAGATAGATCCAATCGCCACGAAAAGTGACCTGTTGGAAGCCCAACAGGATGTAATTCAATGCATCAAAAAGTAACAATCTTACAGGTATCACATGGGCAGCTGAAGAGACAAAAGATGCCATTTTGGCCTCCATTCGTGCAGATTTCTGTCAACATTTCTGGCGATTGGCAGATTTTTGACCAAGATAGATCCAGCCGCCATGAAAAGTGACCTGTTGGAAGCCCAACAGGATGTAATTCAACGTATCAAAAAGTAAAATTCTTACAGGTATCACGTGGGCATCTGAAGAGACAAAAGATGCCATTTTGGCCTCCGTTCGTGCGATTTCTGTCAACATTTACGGCGATTGGCAGATTTTTTAACCAAGATAGATCCGGTCGTCGGGAAAAGTGAACTGTTGGAAGCCCAACAGGATGTAATTCAACGCATCAAAAAGTAAAATTCTTACAGGTATCACGTGGGCAAAATTGAAGTGACAAAAGATGCCATTTTGGCCTCCGTTCGGCAGATTTACGTCAACATTTACGGAGATTGGTGGATTTTTGACCAAGATAGATCCCAGTCGCCATGAAAAGTGACTGTTGGAAGCCCAACATGACCTAATTTAGAGGATCAAAAAGTATAATTCTTATAGTTATCACGTGGGGCAGCTAAGGAGCCCAAAGATGCCATTTTGGCCTCCATTCAGGGAAATTTTCATCCACGATTACTAGCGGTGACATTTTTTGAGTTCTCAGTAACTCCAATCGTAGTGATTCGGACTCCGTGCGAAGCTAGTAGAAAGCTATTTTTGAAATTCATAAGTCCATGTCTGATAGGCATCACGAAGGCTCGCAAAATTGACGGTTTTCAAAAGAGGTCATTCTGGCCTCCGTTCGGGCAGATTTCTGTCAACATTTATGGAGATTGGCAGATTTTGACCAAGATAGATCCAGTCGACACGAAAAGTGACCTGTTGGAAGCCCAACAGGATGTAATTTAACATTATTGAAAAGTAAAATTCTTACAGGTATCACGTGGGCGGTGAAGAGACAAAAGATGCCATTTTGGCCTCTGTTCGGGCAGATTTACGGCGATTGGCGATTTTTGACCAAGATAGATCCAATCGCCACGAAAAGTGACCTGTTGGAAGCCCAACAGGATGTAATTCAACGCATCAAAAAGTAACATTCTTACAGGTATCACATGGGCAGCTGAAGAGACAAAAGATGCCATTTTGGCCTCCATTCGTGCAGATTTACTGTCAACATTTATGGAGATTGGCAGATTTTGACCAAGATAGATCCAGTCGCCACGAAAAGTGACTGTTGGAAGCCCAACAGGATGTAATTTAACGTTATCGAAAAGTAAAATTCTTACGGGTATCACGTGGGCGGTGAAGAGACAAAAGATGCCATTTTGGCCTCGTTACAGCGATTTCGGCGATTGGCAGATTTTTGACCTAGATAGATCCAATCGCCACGAAAAGTGACTGTTGGAAGCCCAACAGGATGTAATTCAATGCATCAAAAGTAACAATCTTACGGGTATCACATGGGCATTTGAAGAGACAAAAGATGCCATTTTGGCCTCCATTCGTGCAGATTTACGTCAACATTTTCGGCGATTGGCAGATTTTTGACCAAGATAGATCCAGCCGCCATGAAAAGTGACCTGTTGGAAGCCCAACAGGATGTATCAACGTATCAAAAAAGTAAAATTCTTACAGGTATCACGTGGGCGGTGAAGAGACAAAAGATGCCATTTTGGCCTCGCGATTCGTGCGATTTCTGTCAACATTTCGGCGATTGGCAGATTTTTAACCAAGATAGATCCATCGTCGTCGGGAAAAGTGAACTGTTGGAAGCCCAACAGGATGTAATTCAACGCATCAAAAAGTAAAATTCTTAAGGTATCACGTGGGCGGTGAAGTGACAAAAGATGCCATTTTGGCCTCCGTTCGGCGATTTCGTCAACATTTCGGAGATTGGTGGATTTTTGACCAAGATAGATCCAGTCGCCATGAAAAGTGACCTGTTGGAAGCCCAACATGACCTAATTTAGAGGATCAAAAAGTATAATTCTTATAGTTATCACGTGGGGCAGCTAAGGAGCCCAAAGATGCCATTTTGGCCTCCATTCGTGGGGAAATTTACATCACGATTACTAGCGGTGACATTTTTTGAGTTCAGTAACTCCAATCGTAGTGATTCTGGACTCCGTGCGAAGCTAGTAGAAAGCTATTTTGAAATTCATAAGTCCATGTCGATAGGCATCACGAAGGCTCGCAAAATTGACGGTTTTCAAAAGAGGTCATTCGGCCTCCGTTCGGGCGATTTCGTCAACATTTATGGAGATTGGCAGATTTTGACCAAGATAGATCCAGTTGCCATGAAAAGTGACCTGTTGGAAGCCCAACAGGATGTAATTTAACATTATCGAAAAGTAAAATTCTTACAGGTATCACGTGGGCGGGTGAAGAGACAAAAGATGCCATTTTGGCCTCTGTTCGGGCAGATTTCTGGCGATTGGCAGATTTTTGACCAAGATAGATCCAGTCGCCACGAAAAGTGACCTGTTGGAAGCCCAACAGGATGTAATTCAACGCATCAAAAAGTAACATTCTTACAGGTATCACATGGGCATTGAAGAGACAAAAGATGCCATTTTGGCCTCCATTCGATGCAGATTTTGTCAACATTTATGGAGATTGGCAGATTTTGACCAAGATAGATCCGAGTCGCCATGAAAAGTGACCTGTTGGAAGCCCAACAGGATGTAATTTAACGTTATCGAAAAAGTAAAATTCTTACAGGTATCACGTGGGCGGTGAAGAGACAAAAGATGCCATTTTGGCCTCGTTGCGCGCGAGATTTCGGCGATTGGCGATTTTTGACCAAGATAGATCCAATCGCCACGAAAAGTGACTGTTGGAAGCCCAACAGGATGTAATTCAATGCATCAAAAAGTAACAATCTTACAGGTATCACATGGGCGGTGAAGAGACAAAAGATGCCATTTTGGCCTCCATTCGTGCAGATTACATCAACATTTCTGGCGATTGGCGATTTTTGACCAAGATAGATCCGGCCGCCATGAAAAGTGACTGTTGGA
This sequence comes from Hyparrhenia diplandra, assembly GCA_015847255.1. Taxonomy (NCBI): domain Eukaryota; kingdom Viridiplantae; phylum Streptophyta; class Magnoliopsida; order Poales; family Poaceae; genus Hyparrhenia; species Hyparrhenia diplandra. The sequence goes on from JADLZK010009373.1 coordinate 36,967, forward strand.
AGCCCAACAGGATGTAATTCAACGTATCAAAAAGTAAAATTCTTACGGGTATCACGTGGGCGGTGAAGAGACAAAAGATGCCATTTTGGCCTCCGTTCGTGCGATTTCGTCAACATTTCGGCGATTGGCAGATTTTTAACCAAGATAGATCCGGTCGTCATGAAAAGTGAACTGTTGGAAGCCCAACAGGATGTAATTCAACGCATCAAAAAGTAAAATTCTTATAGGTATCACGTGGGCGCTGAAGTGACAAAAGATGCCATTTTGGCCTCCGATTCGGCGATTTACTGTCAACATTTACGGAGATTGGTGGATTTTTGACCAAGATAGATCCAGTCGCCATGAAAAGTGACCTGTTGGAAGCCCAACATGACCTAATTTAGAGGATCAAAAAGTATAATTCTTATAGTTATCACGTGGGGCAGCTAAGGAGCCCAAAGATGCCATTTTGGCCTCCATTCAGGAAATTTTCATCACGATTACTAGCGGTGACATTTTTTGAGTTCTGTAACTCCAATCGTAGTGATTCTGGACTCCGTGCGAAGCTAGTAGAAAGCTATTTTTGAAATTCATAAGTCCATGTCTGATAGGCATCACGAAGGCTCGCAAAATTGACGGTTTTCAAAAGAGGTCATTCTGGCCTCCGTTCGGGCAGATTTCTGTCAACATTTATGGAGATTGGCAGATTTTGACCAAGATAGATCCAGTCGCCACGAAAAGTGACCTGTTGGAAGCCCAACAGGATGTAATTTAACATTATCGAAAAGTAAAATTCTTACAGGTATCACGTGGGCAGCTGAAGAGACAAAAGATGCCATTTTGGCCTCTGTTCGGGCAGATTTCTGGCGATTGGCAGATTTTTGACCAAGATAGATCCAATCGCCACGAAAAGTGACCTGTTGGAAGCCCAACAGGATGTAATTCAACGCATCAAAAGTAACATTCTTACAGGTATCACATGGGCGCTGAAGAGACAAAAGATGCCATTTTGGCCTCCATTCGTGCGATTTCTGTCAACATTTATGGAGATTGGCGATTTTTGACCAAGATAGATCCAATCGCCATGAAAAGTGACTGTTGGAAGCCCAACAGGATGTAATTTAACGTTATCAAAAAGTAAAATTCTTACAGGTATCACGTAAAATTTTTGAAGAGACAAAAGATGCCATTTTGGCCCGTTCGCGGCAACATTTCGGCGATTGGCGATTTTTGACCAAGATAGATCCAATCGCCACGAAAAGTGACCTGTTGGAAGCCCAACAGGATGTAATTCAATGCATCAAAAAGTAACAATCTTACAGGTATCACATGGGCGGTGAAGAGACAAAAGATGCCATTTTGGCCTCCATTTGCAGATTTTGTCAACATTTACGGCGATTGGCAGATTTTTGACCAAGATAGATCCGCCGCCATGAAAAGTGACCTGTTGGAAGCCCAACAGGATGTAATTCAACGTATCAAAAAGTAAAATTCTTATAGGTATCACGTGGGCGGTGAAGAGACAAAAGATGCCATTTTGGCCTCCGTTCGTGCAGATTACGTCAACATTTCTGGCGATTGGCAGATTTTTAACCAAGATAGATCCGGTCGTCATGAAAAGTGAACTGTTGGAAGCCCAACAGGATGTAATTCAACGCATCAAAAAGTAAAATTCTTACAGGTATCACGTGGGCAGCTGAAGTGACAAAAGATGCCATTTTGGCCTCCGTTCGGCAGATTTACGTCAACATTTTCGGAGATTGGTGGATTTTTGACCAAGATAGATCCCGGTCGCCATGAAAAGTGACCTGTTGGAAGCCCAACATGACCTAATTTAGAGGATCAAAAGTATAATTCTTATAGTTATCACGTGGGGCAGCTAAGGAGCCCAAAGATGCCATTTTGGCCTCCATTCAGGGGAAATTTCGTCACGATTACTAGCGGTGACATTTTTTGAGTTCTCAGAACTCCAATCGTAGTGATTCTGGACTCCGTGCGAAGCTAGTAGAAAGCTATTTTTGAAATCCATAAGTCCATGTCTGATAGGCATCACGAAGGCTCGCAAAATTGACGGTTTTCAAAAGAGGTCATTCTGGCCTCCGTTCGGGCAGATTTATGTCAACATTTATGGAGATTGGCAGATTTTGACCAAGATAGATCCAGTCGCCACGAAAAGTGACCTGTTGGAAGCCCAACAGGATGTAATTTAACATTATCGAAAAGTAAAATTCTTACAGGTATCACGTGGGCAGCTGAAGAGACAAAAGATGCCATTTTGGCCTCTGTTCGGGCAGATTTCTGGCGATTGGCAGATTTTTGACCAAGATAGATCCAATCGCCACGAAAAGTGACCTGTTGGAAGCCCAACAGGATGTAATTCAACGCATCAAAAAGTAACATTCTTACAGGTATCACATGGGCAGCTGAAGAGACAAAAGATGCCATTTTGGCCTCCATTCGTGCAGATTTCTGTCAACATTTATGGAGATTGGCAGATTTTGACCAAGATAGATCCAGTCGCCACGAAAAGTGACCTGTTGGAAGCCCAACAGGATGTAATTTAACGTTATCGAAAAGTAAAATTCTTACAGGTATCACGTGGGCAGCTGAAGAGACAAAAGATGCCATTTTGGCCTCCGTTCGGGCGCGGCAGCGGCGATTGGCGCAGATTTTTGACCAAGATAGATCCAATCGCCACGAAAAGTGACCTGTTGGAAGCCCAACAGGATGTAATTCAATGCATCAAAAAGTAACAATCTTACAGGTATCACATCTGAAGAGACAAAAGATGCCATTTTGGCCTCCATTCGTGCAGATTTCTGTCAACATTTCTGGCGATTGGCAGATTTTTGACCAAGATAGATCCAGCCGCCATGAAAAGTGACCTGTTGGAAGCCCAACAGGATGTAATTCAACGTATCAAAAAAGTAAAATTCTTACAGGTATCACGTGGGCAGCTGAAGAGACAAAAGATGCCATTTTGGCCTCCGTTCGTGCAGATTTCTGTCAACATTTCTGGCGATTGGCAGATTTTTAACCAAGATAGATCCAGTCGTCATGAAAAGTGAACTGTTGGAAGCCCAACAGGATGTAATTCAACGCATCAAAAAGTAAAATTCTTACAGGTATCACGTGGGCAGCTGAAGTGACAAAAGATGCCATTTTGGCCTCCGATCGAGCAGATTTCTGTCAACATTTCTGGAGATTGGTGGATTTTTGACCAAGATAGATCCAGTCGCCATGAAAAGTGACCTGTTGGAAGCCCAACATGACCTAATTTAGAGGATCAAAAAGTATAATTCTTATAGTTATCACGTGGGGCAGCTAAGGAGCCCAAAGATGCCATTTTGGCCTCCATTCAGGGAAATTTCTGTCACGATTACTAGCGGTGACATTTTTTGAGTTCTGTAACTCCAATCGTAGTGATTCTGGACTCCGTGCGAAGCTAGTAGAAAGCTATTTTTGAAATTCATAAGTCCATGTCTGATAGGCATCACGAAGGCTCGCAAAATTGACGGTTTTCAAAAGAGGTCATTCTGGCCTCCGTTCGGGCAGATTTCTGTCAACATTTATGGAGATTGGCAGATTTTGACCAAGATAGATCCAGTCGCCACGAAAAGTGACCTGTTGGAAGCCCAACAGGATGTAATTTAACATTATCGAAAAGTAAAATTCTTACAGGTATCACGTGGGCAGCTGAAGAGACAAAAGATGCCATTTTGGCCTCTGTTCTGGCAGATTTCTGGCGATTGGTAGATTTTTGACCAAGATAGATCCAATCACCACGAAAAGTGACCTGTTGGAAGCCCAACAGGATGTAATTCAATGCATCAAAAAGTAACAATCTTACAGGTATCACATGGGCAGCTGAAGAGACAAAAGATGCCATTTTGGCCTCCATTCGTGCGATTTACATCAACATTTACGGCGATTGGCGATTTTTGACCAAGATAGATCCGGCCGCCATGAAAAGTGACCTGTTGGAAGGCCAACAGGATGTAATTCAACGTATCAAAAAGTAAAATTCTTACAGGTATCATGTGGGCAGGTGAAGAGACAAAAGATGCCATTTTGGCCTCCGTTCGTGCAGATTTCATCAACATTTCTGGCGATTGGCAGTTTTTTAACCAAGATAGATCCAATCGTCGGGAAAAGTGAACTGTTGGAAGCCCAACAGGATGTAATTCAACGCATCAAAAAGTAAAATTCTTACAGGTATCACGTGGGCAAAGCTGAAGTGACAAAAGATGCCATTTTGGCCTCCGTTCGGCGATTTACGTCAACATTTACGGAGATTGGTGGATTTTTGACCAAGATAGATCCGGTCGCCATGAAAAGTGACTGTTGGAAGCCCAACATGACCTAATTTAGAGGATCAAAAAGTATAATTCTTATAGTTATCACGTGGGGCAGCTAAGGAGCCCAAAGATGCCATTTTGGCCTCCATTCGGAAATTTCATCACGATTACTAGCGGTGACATTTTTTGAGTTCTGTAACTCCAATCGTAGTGATTAACGGACTCCGTGCGAAGCTAGTAGAAAGCTATTTTTGAAATTCATAAGTCCATGTCCGATAGGCATCACGAAGGCTCGCAAAATTGACGGTTTTCAAAAGAGGTCATTCGGCCTCCGTTCGGGGCAGATTTACGTCAACATTTATGGAGATTGGCAGATTTTGACCAAGATAGATCCGGTCGCCACGAAAAGTGACTGTTGGAAGCCCAACAGGATGTAATTTAACATTATTGAAAAGTAAAATTCTTACAGGTATCACGTGGGGCGGTGAAGAGACAAAAGATGCCATTTTGGCCTCTGTTTCGGGCAGATTTCGGCGATTGGCAGATTTTTGACCAAGATAGATCCAATCGCCACGAAAAGTGACCTGTTGGAAGCCCAACAGGATGTAATTCAATGCATCAAAAAGTAACAATCTTACAGGTATCACATGGGCAGCTGAAGAGACAAAAGATGCCATTTTGGCCTCCATTCGTGCAGATTTCTGTCAACATTTCTGGCGATTGGCAGATTTTTGACCAAGATAGATCCAGCCGCCATGAAAAGTGACCTGTTGGAAGCCCAACAGGATGTAATTCAACGTATCAAAAAAGTAAAATTCTTACATGTATCACGTGGGCGGTGAAGAGACAAAAGATGCCATTTTGGCCTCCGTTCGTGCGATTTACGTCAACATTTACGGCGATTGGCAGATTTTTAACCAAGATAGATCCAAGTCGTCATGAAAAGTGAACTGTTGGAAGCCCAACAGGATGTAATTCAACGCATCAAAAAGTAAAATTCTTATAGGTATCACGTGGCAATTTGAAGTGACAAAAGATGCCATTTTGGCCTCCGTTCGAGCAGATTTCTGTCAACATTTCTGGAGATTGGTGGATTTTTGACCAAGATAGATCCAGTCGCCATGAAAAGTGACCTGTTGGAAGCCCAACATGACCTAATTTAGAGGATCAAAAAGTATAATTCTTATAGTTATCACGTGGGGCAGCTAAGGAGCCCAAAGATGCCATTTTGGCCTCCATTCAGGAAATTTCGTCACGATTACTAGCGGTGACATTTTTTGAGTTCTCGTAACTCCAATCGTAGTGATTCGGACTCCGTGCGCGGCTAGTAGAAAGCTATTTTTGAAATTCATAAGTCCATGTCCGATAGGCATCACGAAGGCTCACAAAATTGACGGTTTTCAAAAGAGGTCATTCGGCCTCCGTTCGGGCAATTTCTGTCAACATTTATGGAGATTGGCAGATTTTGACCAAGATAGATCCGGTCGACACGAAAAGTGACCTGTTGGAAGCCCAACAGGATGTAATTTAACATTATTGAAAAGTAAAATTCTTACAGGTATCACGTGGGCGGTGAAGAGACAAAAGATGCCATTTTGGCCTCTGTTCGGGCAGATTTCGGCGATTGGCAGATTTTTGACCAAGATAGATCCAATCGCCACGAAAAGTGACTGTTGGAAGCCCAACAGGATGTAATTCAACGCATCAAAAAGTAACATTCTTACAGGTATCACATGGGCAGTGAAGAGACAAAGATGCCATTTTGGCCTCCATTCGTGCAGATTTCTGTCAACATTTATGGAGATTGGCAGATTTTGACCAAGATAGATCCGTCGCCACGAAAAGTGACTGTTGGAAGCCCAACAGGATGTAATTTAACGTTATCGAAAAGTAAAATTCTTACAGGTATCACGTGGGCGGTGAAGAGACAAAAGATGCCATTTTGGCCTCGTGCAGATTTCGGCAGATTTTCGGGCGATTGGCGGATTTTTGACCAAGATAGATCCAATCGCCACGAAAAGTGACTGTTGGAAGCCCAACAGGATGTAATTCAATGCATCAAAAAGTAACAATCTTATAGGTATCACATGGGCAAGCTGAAGAGACAAAAAGATGCCATTTTGGCCTCCATTCGCGAAATTTCTGTCAACATTTACGGCGATTGGCATTTTTTTGACCAAGATAGATCCGGCCGCCATGAAAAGTGACCTGTTGGAAGGCCAACAGGATGTAATTCAACGTATCAAAAAGTAAAATTCTTACAGGTATCACGTGGGCGTTTGAAGAGACAAAAGATGCCATTTTGGCCTCCGTTAGCGCAGATTTACGTCAACATTTCTGGCGATTGGCAGATTTTTAACCAAGATAGATCCAATCGTCAGGAAAAGTGAACTGTTGGAAGCCCAACAGGATGTAATTCAACGCATCAAAAAGTAAAATTCTTTACAGGTATCACGTGGGCAATTTGAAGTGACAAAAGATGCCATTTTGGCCTCCGTTCGGCAGATTTCGTCAACATTTCGGAGATTGGTGGATTTTTGACCAAGATAGATCCAGTCGCCATGAAAAGTGACCTGTTGGAAGCCCAACATGACCTAATTTAGAGGATCAAAAAGTATAATTCTTATAGTTATCACGTGGGGCAGCTAAGGAGCCCAAAGATGCCATTTTGGCCTCCATTCGTGGAAATTTTCGCCACGATTACTAGCGGTGACATTTTTTGAAGATAGTAACTCCAATCGTAGTGATTACGGACTCCGTGCGAAGCTAGTAGAAAGCTATTTTTGAAATTCATAAGTCCATGTCTGATAGGCATCATCACGAAGGCTCACAAAATTGACGGTTTTCAAAAGAGGTCATTTTGGCCTCCGTTCGGGCGATTTACGTCAACATTTATGGAGATTGGCAGATTTTGACCAAGATAGATCCAGTCGACACGAAAAGTGACCTGTTGGAAGCCCAACAGGATGTAATTTAACATTATTGAAAAGTAAAATTCTTACAGGTATCACGTGGGCAGCTGAAGAGACAAAAGATGCCATTTTGGCCTCTGTTTCGGCAGATTTTGGCGATTGGCGGATTTTTGACCAAGATAGATCCAATCGCCACGAAAAGTGACTGTTGGAAGCCCAACAGGATGTAATTCAACGCATCAAAAAGTAACATTCTTACAGGTATCACATGGGCAGTGAAGAGACAAAAGATGCCATTTTGGCCTCCATTCGCGCGTAAATTTCTGTCAACATTTATGGAGATTGGCAGATTTTGACCAAGATAGATCCAATCGCCACGAAAAGTGACTGTTGGAAGCCCAACAGGATGTAATTTAACGTTATCAAAAAGTAAAATTCTTACAGTAGGTATCACGTGGGCAAAATTGAAGAGACAAAAGATGCCATTTTGGCCTCGTTTTCGGGCAATTTTGTCAACATTTGGCGATTGATTTTTGACCTAGATAGATCCAATTGCCACGAAAAGTGACCTGTTGGAAGCCCAACAGGATGTAATTCAATGCATCAAAAAGTAACAATCTTACAGGTATCACATGGGCAGCTGAAGAGACAAAAGATGCCATTTTGGCCTCCATTCGTGGATTTTCGTCAACATTTCGGGCGATTGGCAGATTTTTGACCAAGATAGATCCAGCCGCCATGAAAAGTGACCTGTTGGAAGCCCAACAGGATGTAATTCAACGTATCAAAAAAGTAAAATTCTTACAGGTATCACGTGGGCAGCTGAAGAGACAAAAGATGCCATTTTGGCCTCCGTTCGTGCAGATTTCTGTCAACATTTTCTGGCGATTGGCAGATTTTTAACCAAGATAGATCCAGTCGTCAGGAAAAGTGAACTGTTGGAAGCCCAACAGGATGTAATTCAACGCATCAAAAAGTAAAATTCTTACAGGTATCACGTGGGCAGCTGAAGTGACAAAAGATGCCATTTTGGCCTCCGATCGGCGATTTCTGTCAACATTTTCGGAGATTGGTGGATTTTTTGACCAAGATAGATCCGATCGCCATGAAAAGTGACCTGTTGGAAGCCCAACATGACCTAATTTAGAGGATCAAAAAGTATAATTCTTATAGTTATCACGTGGGGCAGCTAAGGAGCCCAAAGATGCCATTTTGGCCTCCATTCAGCGGGAAATTTCGTCACGATTACTAGCGGTGACATTTTTTGAGTTCTCAGTAACTCCAATCGTAGTGATTACGGACTCCGTGCGAAGCTAGTAGAAAGCTATTTTTGAAATTCATAAGTCCATGTCGATAGGCATCACGAAGGCTCGCAAAATTGACGGTTTTCAAAAAGAGGTCATTCGGCCTCCGTTCGGGCGATTTCTGTCAACATTTATGGAGATTGGCAGATTTTGACCAAGATAGATCCAAATCGACACGAAAAGTGACCTGTTGGAAGCCCAACAGGATGTAATTTAACATTATTGAATAGTAAAATTCTTACAGGTATCACGTGGGCGGTGAAGAGACAAAAGATGCCATTTTTGGCCTCTGTTCGGGCAGATTTCGGGCGATTGGCAGATTTTTGACCAAGATAGATCCAATCACCACGAAAAGTGACCTGTTGGAAGCCCAACAGGATGTAATTCAATGCATCAAAAAGTAACATTCTTACGGGTATCACATGGGCGGTGAAGAGACAAAAGATGCCATTTTGGCCTCCATTCGTGCGAGATTTCTGTCAACATTTATGGAGATTGGCGATTTTGACCAAGATAGATCCGGTCGCCACGAAAAGTGACCTGTTGGAAGCCCAACAGGATGTAATTTAACGTTATCGAAAAGTAAAATTCTTACAGGTATCACGTGGGCAAAACGGGAAGAGAAAAAGATGCCATTTTGGCCTCTCGTTCGGCAGATTTTCGGCGATTGGCGATTTTTGACCTAGATAGATCCAATCGCCACGAAAAGTGACCTGTTGGAAGCCCAACAGGATGTAATTCAATGCATCAAAAAGTAACAATCTTACAGGTATCACATGGGCAGCTGAAGAGACAAAAGATGCCATTTTGGCCTCCATTCGTGCAGATTTCTGTCAACATTTCTGGCGATTGGCAGATTTTTGACCAAGATAGATCCAGCCGCCATGAAAAGTGACCTGTTGGAAGCCCAACAGGATGTAATTCAACGTATCAAAAAGTAAAATTCTTACAGGTATCACGTGGGCAGCTGAAGAGACAAAAGATGCCATTTTGGCCTCCGTTCGTGCAGATTTCTGTCAACATTTCTGGCGATTGGCAGATTTTTAACCAAGATAGATCCAGTCGTCACGAAAAGTGAACTGTTGGAAGCCCAACAGGATGTAATTCAACGCATCAAAAAGTAAAATTCTTACAGGTATCACGTGGGCAGCTGAAGTGACAAAAGATGCCATTTTGGCCTCCGATCGGCGATTTTGTCAACATTTCGGAGATTGGTGGATTTTTGACCAAGATAGATCCAATCGCCATGAAAAGTGACTGTTGGAAGCCCAACATGACCTAATTTAGAGGATCAAAAGTATAATTCTTATAGTTATCACGTGGGGCAGCTAAGGAGCCCAAAGATGCCATTTTGGCCTCCATTCGGGAAATTTAAATCCACGATTACTAGCGGTGACATTTTTTGAGTTCAGAACTCCAATCGTAGTGATTCGGACTCCGTGCGAAGCTAGTAGAAAGCTATTTTTGAAATCCATAAGTCCATGTCGATAGGCATCACGAAGGCTCGCAAAATTGACGGTTTTCAAAAGAGGTCATTCGGCCTCCGTTCGGGCAGATTTGTCAACATTTATGGAGATTGGCGATTTTGACCAAGATAGATCCGGTCGACACGAAAAGTGACCTGTTGGAAGCCCAACGGGATGTAATTTAACATTATCGAAAAGTAAAATTCTTACAGGTATCACGTGGGCAGCTGAAGAGACAAAAGATGCCATTTTGGCCTCTGTTCTGGCAGATTTCTGGCGATTGGCAGATTTTTGACCAAGATAGATCCAATCACCACGAAAAGTGACCTGTTGGAAGCCCAACAGGATGTAATTCAATGCATCAAAAAGTAACAATCTTACAGGTATCACATGGGCAGCTGAAGAGACAAAAGATGCCATTTTGGCCTCCATTCGATGCGATTTCGTCAACATTTATGGAGATTGGCAGATTTTGACCAAGATAGATCCGATCGCCACGAAAAGTGACCTGTTGGAAGCCCAACAGGATGTAATTTAACGTTATCGAAAAAGTAAAATTCTTACAGGTGTATCACGTGGGCGGTGAAGAGAAAAAAGATGCCATTTTGGCCTCTCGTTCGGCAGATTTCGGGCGATTGGCGATTTTTGACCTAGATAGATCCAATCGCCACGAAAAGTGACCTGTTGGAAGCCCAACAGGATGTAATTCAATGCATCAAAAAGTAACAATCTTACAGGTATCACATGGGCGTGAAGAGACAAAAGATGCCATTTTGGCCTCCATTCGTGCGATTTACGTCAACATTTCCGGCGATTGGCAGATTTTTGACCAAGATAGATCCGGCCGCCATGAAAAGTGACCTGTTGGAAGCCCAACAGGATGTAATTCAACGTATCAAAAAAGTAAAATTCTTACAGGTATCACGGGGCAGCTGAAGAGACAAAAAGATGCCATTTTGGCCTCCGTTCGTGCGATTTTCGTCAACATTTACGGCGATTGGCGATTTTTAACCAAGATAGATCCGTCGTCGGGGAAAAGTGAACTGTTGGAAGCCCAACGGGATGTAATTCAACGCATCAAAAAGTAAAATTCTTACAGGTATCACGTGGGCAAATTTGAAGTGACAAAAGATGCCATTTTGGCCTCCGATCGAGCGATTTCGTCAACATTTACGGAGATTGGTGGATTTTTGACCAAGATAGATCCGGTCGCCATGAAAAGTGACTGTTGGAAGCCCAACATGACCTAATTTAGAGGATCAAAAGTATAATTCTTATAGTTATCACGTGGGGCAGCTAAGGAGCCCAAAGATGCCATTTTGGCCTCCATTCAGGGAAATTTCGTCACGATTACTAGCGGTGACATTTTTTGAGTTCTCAGAACTCCAATCGTAGTGATTCTGGACTCCGTGCGAAGCTAGTAGAAAGCTATTTTTGAAATTCATAAGTCCATGTCGATAGGCATCACGAAGGCTCGCAAAATTGACGGTTTTTCAAAAGAGGTCATTTCGCCTCCGTTCGGGCAGGATTTCATCAACATTTATGGAGATTGGCAGATTTTGACCAAGATAGATCCAAATCGACACGAAAAATGACCTGTTGGAAGCCCAACAGGATGTAATTTAACATTATTGAAAAGTAAAATTCTTACAGGGTATCACGTGGGCATTTTTGAAGAGACAAAAGATGCCATTTTGGCCTCGTTCGGGCAGATTTTCGGGCGATTGGCAGATTTTTGACCAAGATAGATCCAATCGCCACGAAAAGTGACCTGTTGGAAGCCCAACAGGATGTAATTCAATGCATCAAAAAGTAACATTCTTACAGGTATCACATGGGCGAAGAAGAGACAAAAGATGCCATTTTGGCCTCCATTCGTGCGATTTCTGTCAACATTTATGGAGATTGGCAGATTTTGACCAAGATAGATCCGGCCGCCATGAAAAGTGACCTCGTTGGAAGCCCAACAGGATGTAATTTAACGTTATCAAAAAGTAAAATTCTTACAGGTATCACGTGGGCAGCTGAAGAGACAAAAGATGCCATTTTGGCCTCGTTCCGCAGATTTCGGGCGATTGGCGGTGGCATTTTTGACCTAGATAGATCCAATCGCCACGAAAAGTGACTGTTGGAAGCCCAACAGGATGTAATTCAATGCATCAAAAGTAACAATCTTACAGGTATCACATGGGCATTTTGAAGAGACAAAAGATGCCATTTTGGCCTCCATTCGTGCAGATTTACGTCAACATTTACGGCGATTGGCGATTTTTGACCAAGATAGATCCGGCCGCCATGAAAAGTGACCTGTTGGAAGCCCAACAGGATGTAATTCAACGTATCAAAAAGTAAAATTCTTACAGGTATCACGTGGGCAGCTGAAGAGACAAAAGATGCCATTTTGGCCTCCATTCGTGCAGATTTTGTCAACATTTCGGGCGATTGGCAGATTTTTAACCAAGATAAATCCAATCGTCATGAAAAGTGTACTCCGTTGGAAGCCCAACAGGATGTAATTAAACGCATCAAAAGTAAAATTCTTACAGGTATCACAAAATTGATGGTGACAAAAGATGCCATTTTGGCCTCCGTTCGGCGATTTACGTCAACATTTATGGAGATTGGTGGATTTTTGACCAAGATAGATCCGATCGCCATGAAAAGTGACCTGTTGGAAGCCCAACATGACCTAATTTAGAGGATCAAAAGTATAATTCTTATAGTTATCACGTGGGGCAGCTAAGGAGCCCAAAGATGCCATTTTGGCCTCCATTCAGTGGAAATTTACGTCACACAATTACTAGCGGTGACATTTTTTGAGTTCTCAGAACTCCAATCGTAGTGATTCGGACTCCGTGCGAAGCTAGTAGAAAGCTATTTTTGAAATTCATAAGTCCATGTCCGATAGGCATCACGAAGGCTCGCAAAATTGATGGTTTTCAAAAGAGGTCATTCCGCCTCCGTTCGGGCAGATTTCTGTCAACATTTTTGGAGATTGGCAGATTTTGACCAAGATAGATCCAATCGCCACGAAAAGTGACCTGTTGGAAGCCCAACAGGATGTAATTTAACATTATCGAAAAGTAAAATTCTTACAGGGTATCACGTGGGCAGTGAAGAGACAAAAGATGCCATTTTGGCCTCTCGTTTCGGGCAGATTTACGGCGATTGGCAGATTTTTGACCAAGATAGATCCAATCGCCACGAAAAGTGACCTGTTGGAAGCCCAACAGGTGTAATTCAATGCATCAAAAAGTAACAATCTTACAGGTATCACATGGGCAAACTGAAGAGACAAAAGATGCCATTTTGGCCTCCATTCGTGCGGATTTCTGTCAACATTTCTGGCGATTGGCAGATTTTTGACCAAGATAGATCCGGCCGCCATGAAAAGTGACCTGTTGGAAGCCCAACAGGATGTAATTCAACGTATCAAAAAGTAAAATTCTTACAGGTATCACGTTATTTGAAGAGACAAAAAGATGCCATTTTGGCCTCCGTTCGTGTGATTTTGTCAACATTTCTCGCGATTGGCAGATTTTTAACCAAGATAGATCCAGTCGTCGGGAAAAGTGCGAACCGTTGGAAGCCCAACAGGATGTAATTCAACGCATCAAAAAGTAAAATTCTTACAGGTATCACGTGGGCGGTGAAGTGACAAAAGATGCCATTTTGGCCTCCGATCGAGCGATTTACGTCAACATTTCGGAGATTGGTGGATTTTTGACCAAGATAGATCCCGGTCGCCATGAAAAGTGACTGTTGGAAGCCCAACATGACCTAATTTAGAGGATCAAAAAGTATAATTCTTATAGTTATCACGTGGGGCAGCTAAGGAGCCCAAAGATGCCATTTTGGCCTCCATTCGTGGGAAATTTCATCCCACGATTACTAGCGGTGACATTTTTTGAGTTCTCAGAACTCCAATCGTAGTGATTACGGACTCCGTGCGGCTAGTAGAAAGCTATTTTTGAAATTCATAAGTCCATGTCTGATAGGCATCACGAAGGCTCGCAAAATTGACGGTTTTCAAAAGAGGTCATTCCGCCTCCGTTCGGGCGATTTCTGTCAACATTTATGGAGATTGGCAGATTTTGACCAAGATAGATCCGATCGCCATGAAAAGTGACCTGTTGGAAGCCCAACAGGATGTAATTTAACATTATCGAAAAGTAAAATTCTTACAGGTATCACGTGGGCAAATGAAGAGACAAAAGATGCCATTTTGGCCTCTCGTTCGGCAGATTTCCGGGCGATTGGCAGATTTTTGACCAAGATAGATCCAATCGCCACGAAAAGTGACTGTTGGAAGCCCAACAGGATGTAATTCAATGCATCAAAAAGTAACAATCTTACAGGTATCACATGGGCGTGAAGAGACAAAAGATGCCATTTTGGCCTCCATTCGTGCGATTTGTCAACATTTTTGGCGATTGGCGATTTTTGACCAAGATAGATCCGACCACCATGAAAAGTGACTGTTGGAAGCCCAACAGGATGTAATTCAACGTATCAAAAAAGTAAAATTCTTACAGGTATCACGTGGGCATTTGAAGAGACAAAAGATGCCATTTTGGCCTCCGCTCGTGCAGATTTCTCATCAACATTTCGGCGATTGGCGATTTTTAACCAAGATAGATCCGGTCATCACGAAAAGTGAACTGTTGGAAGCCCAACAGGGATGTAATTCAACGCATCAAAAAGTAAAATTCTTACATAGGTATCACGTGGGCGGTGAAGTGACAAAAGATGCCATTTTGGCCTCCGTTCGAAAGCAGATTTACGTCAACATTTTCGAGATTGGTGGATTTTTGACCAAGATAGATCCGGCCGCCATGAAAAGTGACACGTTGGAAGCCCAACATGACCTAATTTAGAGGATCAAAAAGTATAATTCTTATAGTTATCACGTGGGGCAGCTAAGGAGCCCAAAGATGCCATTTTGGCCTCCATTCAGGGAAATTTCTGTCACGATTACTAGCGGTGACATTTTTTGAGTTCTCAGAACTCCAATCGTAGTGATTACGGACTCCGCGCGAAGCTAGTAGAAAGCTATTTTTGAAATTCATAAGTCCATGTCTGATAGGCATCACGAAGGCTCGCAAAATTGACGGTTTTCAAAAGAGGTCATTCGGCCTCCGTTCGAGGCAGATTTGCCAACATTTATGGAGATTGGCGATTTTGACCAAGATAGATCTAGTCGCCACGAAAAGTGACTGTTGGAAGCCCAACAGGATGTAATTTAACATTATCGAAAAGTAAAATTCTTACAGGTTTCACGTGGGCGGTGAAGAGACAAAAGATGCCATTTTGGCCTCTGTTCGGGCAGATTTCGGGCGATTGGCGATTTTTGACCAAGATAGATCCAATCGCCACGAAAAGTGACTGTTGGAAGCCCAACAGGATGTAATTCAACGCATCAAAAAGTAACATTCTTACTGGGTATCACATGGGCGGTGAAGAGACAAAGATGCCATTTTGGCCTCCATTTGTGCAGATTTGTCAACATTTATGGAGATTGGCAGATTTTGACCAAGATAGATCCGATCGCCACGAAAAGTGACCGTTGGAAGCCCAACAGGTGTAATTTAACATTATCGAAAAGTAAAATTCTTACAGGTATCACGTGGGCGGTGAAGAGACAAAAGATGCCATTTTGGCCTCGTTCGGGCAGATTTCCGCGATTTGCGATTGGCATTTTTGACCAAGATAGATCCAATCGCCACGAAAAGTGACCTGTTGGAAGCCCAACGAGGATGTAATTCAACGCATCAAAAAGTAACAATCTTACAGGTATCACATGGGCAAATGAAGAGACAAAAGATGCCATTTTGGCCTCCATTCGTGCAGATTTCGTCAACATTTACGGGCGATTGGCAGATTTTTGACCAAGATAGATCCAGCCACCATGAAAAGTGACCGTTGGAAGCCCAACAGGATGTAATTCAACGTATCAAAAAGTAAAATTCTTACAGGTATCACGTGGGCAGCTGAAGAGACAAAAGATGCCATTTTGGCCTCCGTTCGTGCAGATTTACGTCAACATTTCTCGGCGATTGGCAGATTTTTAACCAAGATAGATCCGGCCGCCACGAAAAGTGAACCATTGGAAGCCCAACAGGATGTAATTCAACACATCAAAAAGTAAAATTCTTACAGGTATCACGTGGGCGCTGAAGTGACAAAAGATGCCATTTTGGCCTCCGATTCGAGCAGATTTACCAACATTTCGGAGATTGGTGGATTTTTGACCAAGATAGATCCGGTCGCCATGAAAAGTGACCAGTTGGATGCCCAACATGACCTAATTTAGAGGATCGAAAAGTATAATTCTTAAGTTATCACGTGGGGCAGCTAAGGAGCCCAAAGATGCCATTTTGGCCTCCATTCAGGAAATTTACATCACGATTCCTAGCGGTGACATTTTTTGAGTTCAATTACTCCAATCGTAGTGATTCGGACTCGTGCGGTTAGTAGAAAGCTATTTTGAAATCCATAAGTCCATGTTCGATAGGCATCGCGAAGGCTCGCAAAATTGACGGTTTTCAAAAGAGGTCATTCGCCTCCGTTCGGGCGGATTTACGTCAACATTTATGGAGATTGGTAGATTTTTGACCAAGATAGATCCATCGCCACGAAAAGTGACTGTTGGAAGCCCAACAGATGTAATTCAACGCATCAAAAAGTAACATTCTTACGTGTATCACATGGGCGGCTGAAGAGACAAAAGATGCCATTTTGGCCTCCATTTGTGCAGATTTACGTCAACATTTATGGAGATTGGCAGATTTTGACCAAGATAGATCCAAATCGCCACGAAAAGTGACTTGTTGGAAGCCCAACAGGGTGTAATTTAACATTATCGAAAAGTAAAATTCTTACGTGTATCACGTGGGCAAAATGAAGAGACAAAAGATGCCATTTTGGCCTCGCGTTCGGCAGATTTCAACGGCGATTGGCGATTTTTGACCAAGATAGATCCAATCGCCATGAAAAGTGACCCGTTGGAAGCCCAACAGATGTAATTCAACGCATCAAAAAGTAACAATCTTACGGGTATCACATGGGCATTTGAAGAGACAAAAGATGCCATTTTGGCCTCCATTCGTGCAGATTTACGCCAACATTTCCCGGGCGATTGGCGGATTTTTTGACCAAGATAGATCCAGCCACCATGAAAAGTGACTGTTGGAAGCCCAACAGATGTAATTCAACGTATCAAAAGTAAAATTCTTTACAGGTATCACGTGGGCGCAAAATTGAAGAGACAAAAGATGCCATTTTGGCCTCCGTTCGTGCAGATTTTCAACATTTCTCGCGATTGGCAGATTTTTAACCAAGATAGATCCAGTCGCCATGAAAAGTGAACTGTTGGAAGCCCAAGAGGATGTAATTCAACGCATCAAAAAGTAAAATTCTTTGTATCACGTGGGCAATTTGAAGTGACAAAAGATGCCATTTTGGCCTCCGTTCGAAAGCAGATTTACGTCAACATTTACGGAGATTGGTGGATTTTTTTTGACCAAGATAGATCCAAATCGCCATGAAAAGTAACCAGTTGGAAGCCCAACATGACCTAATTTAGAGGATCGAAAAGTATAATTCTTACGGTTATCACGTGGGGCAGCTAAGGAGCCCAAAGATGCCATTTTGGCCTCCATTCAGGAAATTTTCGCCACGATTCCTAGCGGTGACATTTTTTGAGTTCTCAGAACTCCAATCGTAGTGATTACGGACTCCGTGCGGAAGCTAGTAGAAAGCTATTTTTGAAATCCATAAGTCCATGTCGATAGGCATCGCGAAGGCTCACAAAATTGATGGTTTTCAAAAGAGGTCATTCGGCCTCCGTTCGGCAGATTTACGTCCAACATTTATGGAGATTGGCGATTTTGACCAAGATAGATCCAAATCACCATGAAAAGTGACCTATTGGAAGCCCAACAGGATGTAATTTAACATTATCGAAAAGTAAAATTCTTACAGAATCACGTGGGCGGTGAAGAGACAAAAGATGCCATTTTGGCCTCCGATTCGTGCAGATTTTGTCAACATTTCCGCGATTGGCAGATTTTTAACCAAGATAGATCCAATCGCCATGAAAAGTGACCTGTTGGAAGCCCAACATGACCTAATTTAGAGGATCAAAAAGTATAATTCTTATAGTTATCACGTGGGGCAGCTAAGGAGCCCAAAGATGCCATTTTGGCCTCCATTCAGTGGTGAAATTTTCGTCGGGGATTACTAGCGGTGACATTTTTTGAGTTCTCAGAACTCCAATCGTAGTGATTCGGACTCCGTGCGAAGCTAGTAGAAAGCTATTTTTGAAATTCATAAGTCCATGTCCGATAGGCATCACGAAGGCTCGCAAAATTGACGGTTTTCAAAAGAGGTCATTCCGCCTCCGTCGCGCGAGATTTGTCAACATTTATGGAGATTGGTAGATTTTTGACCAAGATAGATCCGGTCGCCCACGAAAAGTGACTGTTGGAAGCCCAACAGATGTAATTCAACGCATCAAAAGTAACATTCTTATAGGTATCACATGGGCAGCTGAAGAGACAAAAGATGCCATTTTGGCCTCCATTTGTGCGATTTACGTCAATATTTATGGAGATTGGCAGATTTTGACCAAGATAGATCCGGTCGCCACGAAAAGTGACTCGTTGGAAGCCCAACAGGGTATAATTTAACATTATCGAAAAGTAAAATTCTTACAGGTATCACGTGGGGGCAAAATTGAAGAGACAAAAGATGCCATTTTGGCCTCTGTTCGGGCAGATTTTCGGGCGATTGGCAGATTTTTGACCAAGATAGATCCAATCGCCATGAAAAGTGACCGTTGGAAGCCCAACAGGATGTAATTCAACGCATCAAAAAGTAACAATCTTACAGGTATCACATGGGCAGCTGAAGAGACAAAAGATGCCATTTTGGCCTCCATTCGCGGCTGATTGGTCAACATTTCCGGCGCGATTGGCATTTTTGACCAAGATAGATCCGGCCACCATGAAAAGTGACCTGCTGGAAGCCCAACAGGATGTAATTCAACGTATCAAAAAGTAAAATTTTACGGGTATCACGTGGGCAACCGAAGAGACAAAAGATGCCATTTTGGCCTCCGTTCGTGCGATTTACATCAACATTTATGGCGATTGGCAGATTTTTAACCAGATAGATAGATCCGGTCGCCACGAAAAGTGAATGTTGGAAGCCCAACAGGATGTAATTCAACGCATCAAAAAGTAAAATTCTTACTGGGTATCACGTGGGCAATTGAAGTGACAAAAGATGCCATTTTGGCCTCCGCTCGAAAGCAGATTTACGTCAACATTTTCGAGATTGGTGGATTTTTGACCAAGATAGATCCCAATCGCCATGAAAAGTGACCTGTTGGAAGCCCAACATGACCTAATTTAGAGGATCGAAAAGTATAATTCTTACAGGTTATCACGTGGGGCAGCTAAGGAGCCCAAAGATGCCATTTTGGCCTCCATTCGTGGAAATTTACATCACGATTCCTAGCGGTGACATTTTTGAGTTCTCAGAACTCCAATCGTAGTGATTCCGGACTCCGCATGCGGCTAGTAGAAAGCTATTTTTGAAATCCATAAGTCCATGTCTGATAGGCATTGCGAAGGCTCACAAAATTGATGGTTTTCAAAAGAGGTCATTCTGGCCTCCGTTCGGGCAGATTTCTGTCAACATTTATGGAGATTGGCAGATTTTGACCAAGATAGATCCAGTCACCATGAAAAGTGACCTATTGGAAGCCCAACAGGATGTAATTTAACATTATCGAAAAGTAAAATTCTTACAGGTATCACGTGGGCAGCTGAAGAGACAAAAGATGCCATTTTGGCTTCCGTTCGTGCAGATTTCTGTCAACATTTCTGGCGATTGGCAGATTTTTAACCAAGATAGATCCAGTCGCCATGAAAAGTGACCTGTTGGAAGCCCAACATGACCTAATTTAGAGGATCAAAAAGTATAATTCTTATAGTTATCACGTGGGGCAGCTAAGGAGCCCAAAGATGCCATTTTGGCCTCCATTCGGGAAATTTCATCGGGATTACTAGCGGTGACATTTTTGAGTTCTCAGAACTCCAATCGTAGTGATTACGGACTCCGTGCGAAGCTAGTAGAAAGCTATTTTTGAAATTCATAAGTCCATGTCCGATAGGCATCACGAAGGCTCGCAAAATTGACGGTTTTCAAAAGAGGTCATTCCGCCTCCGTTCGAGTAAAGATTGTCAACATTTATGGAGATTGGTAGATTTTGACCAAGATAGATCCGATCGCCACGAAAAGTGACTGTTGGAAGCCCAACAGATGTAATTCAACGCATCAAAAAGTAACATTCTTACGGGTATCACATGGGCAAGTGAAGAGACAAAGATGCCATTTTGGCCTCCATTTGTGCAGATTTTGCCAACATTTATGGAGATTGGCAGATTTTGACCAAGATAGATCCAGTCGCCACGAAAAGTGACACGTTGGAAGCCCAACAGGTGTAATTTAACATTATCGAAAAGTAAAATTCTTACAGGTATCACGTGGGCGCTGAAGAGACAAAAGATGCCATTTTGGCCTCATTCGGCAGATTTCTGGCGATTGGCAGATTTTTTGACCAAGATAGATCCAATCGCCATGAAAAGTGACCTGTTGGAAGCCCAACGAGGATGTAATTCAACGCATCAAAAAGTAACAATCTTCACCGGTATCACATGGGCAATTGAAGAGACAAAAAGATGCCATTTTGGCCTCCATTCGTGCGATTTACGTCAACATTTACGGCGATTGGCAGATTTTTACCAAGATAGATCCAGCCACCATGAAAAGTGACTGTTGGAAGCCCAACAGGATGTAATTCAACGTATCAAAAAGTAAAATTCTTACGGGTATCACGTGGCAATTTGAAGAGACAAAAGATGCCATTTTGGCCTCCGCTCGTGCAGATTTACGTCAACATTTCCGGCGATTGGCGATTTTTAACCAAGATAGATCCGGTCGCCACGAAAAGTGAACTGTTGGAAGCCCAACAGGATGTAATTCAACGCATCAAAAAGTAAAATTCTTACAGGTATCACGTGGGCAAACTGAAGTGACAAAAAGATGCCATTTTGGCCTCCGTTCGAACGATTTACGCCAACATTTACGAGATTGGTGGATTTTTGACCAAGATAGATCCGATCGCCATGAAAAGTGACCAGTTGGAAGCCCAACATGACCTAATTTAGAGGATCGAAAAGTATAATTCTTACAGTTATCACGTGGGGCAGCTAAGGAGCCCAAAGATGCCATTTTGGCCTCCATTCAGGAAATTTTGTCACGATTCCTAGCGGTGACATTTTTGAGTTCGTAACTCCAATCGTAGTGATTACGGACTCCGTGCGAAGCTAGTAGAAAGCTATTTTTGAAATCCATAAGTCCATGTCGATAGGCATTGCGAAGGCTCACAAAATTGATGGTTTTCAAAAGAGGTCATTTTCGCCTCCGTTCGATTGCGATTTGGTCAACATTTATGGAGATTGGCGATTTTGACCAAGATAGATCCAAATCACCATGAAAAGTGACCTATTGGAAGCCCAACAGGATGTAATTTAACATTATCGAAAAGTAAAATTCTTACGGGTATCACGTGGGCAGGTGAAGAGACAAAAGATGCCATTTTGGCTTCCGCTGTGTGATTTGTCAACATTTCTCGCGATTGGCAGATTTTTAACCAAGATAGATCCAATCGCCATGAAAAGTGACCTGTGGAAGCCCAACATGACCTAATTTAGAGGATCAAAAAGTATAATTCTTATAGTTATCACGTGGGGCAGCTAAGGAGCCCAAAGATGCCGTTTTGGCCTCCATTCAGTGGGAAATTTACATCAGGATTACTAGCGGTGACATTTTTTGAGTTCTCGTAACTCCAATCGTAGTGAAACGGACTCCTGGTGGAAGCTAGTAGAAAGCTATTTTTGAAATTCATAAGTCCATGTCGATAGGCATCACGAAGGCTCGCAAAATTGACGGTTTTCAAAAGAGGTCATTCCGGCCTCCGTTCGGGCGATTTACGTCCAACATTTATGGAGATTGGTAGATTTTTGACCAAGATAGATCCAGTCGCCACGAAAAGTGACCTGTTGGAAGCCCAACAGGATGTAATTCAACGCATCAAAAAGTAACAATCTTACAGGTATCACATGGGGCGTTGAAGAGACAAAAAGATGCCATTTTGGCCTCCATTTGTGCGATTTCGTCAACATTTATGGAGATTGGCAGATTTTGACCAAGATAGATCCAATCGCCACGAAAAGTGACTGTTGGAAGCCCAACAGGGTGTAATTTAACATTATCGAAAAGTAAAATTCTTACAGGTATCACGTGGGCGGTGAAGAGACAAAAGATGCCATTTTGGCCTCCGTTCGGGCGATTTCTGCAGATTTCGGCGATTGGCGGATTTTGACCAAGATAGATCCAATCGCCATGAAAAGTGACGTTGGAAGCCCAACAGATGTAATTCAACGCATCAAAAAGTAACAATCTTACGGGTATCACATGGGCGGTGAAGAGACAAAAGATGCCATTTTGGCCTCCATTCGTGCAGATTTACATCAACATTTCTGGCGACATTGGCGATTTTTGACCAAGATAGATCCGACCACCATGAAAAGTGACTCTTTGAAGCCCAACGGGATGTAATTCAACGTATCAAAAAAGTAAAATTCTTACGGGTATCACGTGGGCAGTTTGAAGAGACAAAAGATGCCATTTTGGCCTCCGTTCGCGCGCGATTTACATCAACATTTCGCGATTGGCAGATTTTTAACCAAGATAGATCCAGACCACCATGAAAAGTGAACTTATTTGGAAGCCCAAGAGGATGTAATTCAACGCATCAAAAAGTAAAATTCTTACGGGTATCACGTGGGTGTTTGAAGTGACAAAAGATGCCATTTTGGCCTCCGTTCGGCGATTTACATTTCAACATTTACGGAGATTGGTGGATTTTTGACCAAGATAGATCCAATCGCCATGAAAAGTAACTGGTTGGAAGCCCAACATGACCTAATTTAGAGGATCGAAAAGTATAATTCTTACGGTTATCACGTGGGGCAGCTAAGGAGCCCAAAGATGCCATTTTGGCCTCCATTCGAGGAAATTTACATCACGATTCCTAGCGGTGACATTTTTTGAGATGTAACTCCAATCGTAGTGATTACGGACTCCGGCGAAGCTAGTAGAAAGCTATTTTTGAAATCCATAAGTCCATGTTCGATAGGCATCGTTAAGGCTCACAAAATTGATGGTTTTCAAAAGAGGTCATTTGGCCTCCGTTCGAGGCGATTTACATCAACATTTATGGAGATTGGCGATTTTGACCAAGATAGATCCGGTCACCATGAAAAGTGACCTATTGGAAGCCCAACAGGATGTAATTTAACATTATCGAAAAGTAAAATTCTTACGGTATCACGTGGGCAATTTGAAGAGACAAAAGATGCCATTTTGGCCTCCGTTCGTGCAGATTTACATCAACATTTACGGCGATTGGCAGATTTTTAACCAAGATAGATCCGTCGCCATGAAAAGTGACTGTTGGAAGCCCAACATGACCTAATTTAGAGGATCAAAAAGTATAATTCTTATAGTTATCACGTGGGGCAGCTAAGGAGCCCAAAGATGCCGTTTTGGCCTCCATTCGAGGAAATTTACGCCGGGATTACTAGCGGTGACATTTTTTGAGTTACGTAACTCCAATCGTAGTGATTACGGACTCCGTGCGAAGCTAGTAGAAAGCTATTTTTGAAATTCATAAGTCCATGTCTGATAGGCATCACGAAGGCTCGCAAAATTGACGGTTTTCAAAAGAGGTCATTCGGCCTCCGTTCGGGCAGATTTAATCAACATTTATGGAGATTGGTAGATTTTTGACCAAGATAGATCCGTCGCCACGAAAAGTGACTGTTGGAAGCCCAACGAGGATGTAATTCAACGCATCAAAAAGTAACATTCTTACAGGTATCACATGGGCAAATTTGAAGAGACAAAAGATGCCATTTTGGCCTCCATTTGTGCGATTTGTCAATATTTATGGAGATTGGCAGATTTTGACCAAGATAGATCCGATCGCCACGAAAAGTGACTGTTGGAAGCCCAACGGGGTATAATTTAACATTATCGAAAAGTAAAATTCTTACGGGTATCACGTGGGCATTTGAAGAGACAAAAGATGCCATTTTGGCCTCTCGTTAGAGGCGATTTCTGGCGATTGGCAGATTTTTGACCAAGATAGATCCAATCGCCATGAAAAGTGACCTGTTGGAAGCCCAACAGGATGTAATTCAACGCATCAAAAGTAACAATCTTACAGGTATCACATGGGCGCTGAAGAGACAAAAGATGCCATTTTGGCCTCCATTCGTGCAGATTTAATCAACATTTACGGCGATTGGCATTTTTTTTTGACCAAGATAGATCCACCACCATGAAAAGTGACTTCTTTGGAAGCCCAACAGGATGTAATTCAACGTATCAAAAGTAAAATTCTTACAGGTATCACGTGGAAATTTGAAGAGACAAAAGATGCCATTTTGGCCTCCGTTCGTGCGATTTACGTCAACATTTCCGCGATTGGCAGATTTTTAACCAAGATAGATCCGATCGCCCACGAAAAGTGAACCGTTGGAAGCCCAACAGGATGTAATTCAACGCATCAAAAGTAAAATTCTTACTGGGGTATCACGTGGGCAATTTGAAGTGACAAAAAGATGCCATTTTGGCCTCCGTTTCGCGATTTACGTCAACATTTACGGAGATTGGTGGATTTTTGACCAAGATAGATCCGATCGCCATGAAAAGTGACCAGTTGGAAGCCCAACATGACCTAATTTAGAGGATCGAAAAGTATAATTCTTACGGTTATCACGTGGGGCAGCTAAGGAGCCCAAAGATGCCATTTGGCCTCCATTCAGGAAATTTACATCCGCGATTCCTAGCGGTGACATTTTTTGAGTTCTGTAACTCCAATCGTAGTGATTCGGACTCCGTGCGAAGCTAGTAGAAAGCTATTTTTTGAAATCCATAAGTCCATGTCTGATAGGCATTGCGAAGGCTCACAAAATTGATGGTTTTCAAAAGAGGTCATTTCGGCCTCCGTTCGAGGCGGATTTTTGTCAACATTTATGGAGATTGGCGATTTTGACCAAGATAGATCCGATCACCATGAAAAGTGACCTATTGGAAGCCCAACAGGATGTAATTTAACATTATCGAAAAGTAAAATTCTTAGGTATCACGTGGGCAATTTGAAGAGACAAAAGATGCCATTTTGGCTTCCGTTCGATGCAGATTTACGTCAACATTTACGGCGATTGGTGGATTTTTAACCAAGATAGATCCAGTCGCCATGAAAAGTGACCTGTTGGAAGCCCAACATGACCTAATTTAGAGGATCAAAAAGTATAATTCTTATAGTTATCACGTGGGGCAGCTAAGGAGCCCAAAGATGCCGTTTTGGCCTCCATTCAGGGAAATTTCTGTCAGGATTACTAGCGGTGACATTTTTTGAGTTCTGTAACTCCAATCGTAGTGATTCTGGACTCCGTGCGAAGCTAGTAGAAAGCTATTTTTGAAATTCATAAGTCCATGTCTGATAGGCATCACGAAGGCTCGCAAAATTGACGGTTTTCAAAAGAGGTCATTCGGCCTCCGTTCGAGGCGGATTTGTCAACATTTATGGAGATTGGTAGATTTTTTGACCAAGATAGATCCGTCGCCACGAAAAGTGACTGTTGGAAGCCCAACAGGATGTAATTCAACGCATCAAAAAGTAACATTCTTACAGGTATCACATGGGCAAAATGAAGAGACAAAAGATGCCATTTTGGCCTCCATTTGTGCGATTTACGTCAACATTTATGGAGATTGGCGATTTTGACCAAGATAGATCCGATCGCCACGAAAAGTGACTGTTGGAAGCCCAACAGGGTGTAATTTAACATTATCGAAAAGTAAAATTCTTACTGGTATCACGTGGGCAAATTTGAAGAGACAAAAGATGCCATTTTGGCCTCTGTTCGGGCAGATTTCGCGATTGGCAGATTTTTGACCAAGATAGATCCAATCGCCATGAAAAGTGACCTGTTGGAAGCCCAACAGGATGTAATTCAACGCATCAAAAGTAACAATCTTCTTGGTATCACATGGGCAAATGAAGAGACAAAAGATGCCATTTTGGCCTCCATTCGATGCAGATTTTCAACATTTCCGGGCGATTGGCATTTTTTACCAAGATAGATCCAGCCACCATGAAAAGTGACTGTTGGAAGCCCAACGGGATGTAATTCAACGTATCAAAAAAGTAAAATTCTTCTGGTATCACGTGGGCGTTTGAAGAGACAAAAGATGCCATTTTGGCCTCCGTTCGTGCGATTTACGTCAACATTTCGGCGATTGGCGGATTTTTAACCAAGATAGATCCAGTCGCCACGAAAAGTGAACTGTTGGAAGCCCAACAGGATGTAATTCAACGCATCAAAAAGTAAAATTCTTACAGTGGTATCACGTGGGCGGTGAAGTGACAAAAGATGCCATTTTGGCCTCCGATTCGGCGATTTACGTCAACATTTCGAGATTGGTGGATTTTTGACCAAGATAGATCCAGTCGCCATGAAAAGTGACCAGTTGGAAGCCCAACATGACCTAATTTAGAGGATCGAAAAGTATAATTCTTACGGTTATCACGTGGGGCAGCTAAGGAGCCCAAAGATGCCATTTTGGCCTCCATTAGGGGAAATTTACATCCACGATTCCTAGCGGTGACATTTTTGACCAAGTAACTCCAATCGTAGTGATTACGGACTCCGTGCGAAGCTAGTAGAAAGCTATTTTTGAAATCCATAAGTCCATGTGCGATAGGCATTGCGAAGGCTCACAAAATTGATGGTTTTCAAAAGAGGTCATTCCCCGGCCTCCGTTGGCGATTTACGTCAACATTTATGGAGATTGGCAGATTTTGACCAAGATAGATCCAATCACCATGAAAAGTGACCTATTGGAAGCCCAACGGGATGTAATTTAACATTATCGAAAAGTAAAATTCTTACGGGTATCACGTGGGGCGTGAAGAGACAAAAGATGCCATTTTGGCTTCCGTTCGATGCGGATTTACATCAACATTTGCGGGCGATTGGCAGATTTTTAACCAAGATAGATCCGAGTCGCCATGAAAAGTGACTGTTGGAAGCCCAACATGACCTAATTTAGAGGATCAAAAAGTATAATTCTTATAGTTATCACGTGGGGCAGCTAAGGAGCCCAAAGATGCCGTTTTTGGCCTCCATTCAGGGGAAATTTCATCGGGGATTACTAGCGGTGACATTTTTTGAGTTTCAGTAACTCCAATCGTAGTGATTCGGACTCCGTGCGAAGCTAGTAGAAAGCTATTTTTGAAATTCATAAGTCCATGTCGATAGGCATCACGAAGGCTCGCAAAATTGACGGTTTTCAAAAGAGGTCATTCGGCCTCCGTTCGGCGGATTTTGTCAACATTTATGGAGATTGGTAGATTTTTGACCAAGATAGATCCGTCGCCACGAAAAGTGACCTGTTGGAAGCCCAACGGGATGTAATTCAACGCATCAAAAGTAACAATCTTACGGGTATCACATGGGCGGTGAAGAGACAAAAGATGCCATTTTGGCCTCCATTTGTGCAGATTTACGTCAACATTTATGGAGATTGGCGATTTTGACCAAGATAGATCCGATCGCCACGAAAAGTGACCTGTTGGAAGCCCAACAGGTGTAATTTAACATTATCGAAAAGTAAAATTCTTGCTGTGGTATCACGTGGGCGGTTGAAGAGACAAAAGATGCCATTTTGGCCTCGTTGCGGGCAGAGAGATTGGCGATTGGCAGATTTTTGACCAAGATAGATCCAATCGCCATGAAAAGTGACCTGTTGGAAGCCCAAGGATGTAATTCAACGCATCAAAAGTAACAATCTTACGTGTATCACATGGGCGGTGAAGAGACAAAAGATGCCATTTTGGCCTCCATTCGTGCGATTTACGTCAACATTTACGGCGATTGGCGGATTTTTGACCAAGATAGATCCGGCCACCATGAAAAGTGACTGTTGGAAGCCCAACGGGGATGTAATTCAACGTATCAAAAAGTAAAATTCTTATAGGTATCACGTGGGCGGTGAAGAGACAAAAGATGCCATTTTGGCCTCCGTCGATGCAGATTTTGTCAACATTTTCGGGCGATTGGCAGATTTTTTTAACCAAGATAGATCCGGTCGCCCACGAAAAGTGAAGCGTTGGAAGCCCAACGGGATGTAATTCAACGCATCAAAAGTAAAATTCTTACGGGTATCACGTGGGCGGCTGAAGTGACAAAAGATGCCATTTTGGCCTCCGTTCGAGCAGATTTACGTCAACATTTACGGAGATTGGTGGATTTTTGACCAAGATAGATCCCGATCGCCATGAAAAGTGACAGGGTTGGAAGCCCAACATGACCTAATTTAGAGGATCGAAAAGTATAATTCTTATAGTTATCACGTGGGGCAGCTAAGGAGCCCAAAGATGCCATTTTGGCCTCCATTCGGGGAAATTTACATCCACGATTCCTAGCGGTGACATTTTTTGAGTTCTCAGTAACTCCAATCGTAGTGATTACGGACTCCGTGCGAAGCTAGTAGAAAGCTATTTTTGAAATCCATAAGTCCATGTCGATAGGCATTGCGAAGGCTCACAAAATTGATGGTTTTCAAAAGAGGTCATTACGCCTCGGATTGCGGCGGATTTTGGTCAACATTTATGGAGATTGGATGATTTTGACCAAGATAGATCCGATCACCATGAAAAGTGACCTATTGGAAGCCCAACAGGATGTAATTTAACATTATCGAAAAGTAAAATTCTTACAGGTATCACGTGGGCATTGAAGAGACAAAAGATGCCATTTTGGCTTCCGTTCGTGCGATTTACGTCAACATTTACGGGCGATTGGCAGATTTTTAACCAAGATAGATGTAATTCGCCATGAAAAGTGACTGTTGGAAGCCCAACATGACCTAATTTAGAGGATCAAAAAGTATAATTCTTATAGTTATCACGTGGGGCGGCTAATGAGCCCAAAGATGCCGTTTTGGCCTCCATTCAGGGGAAATTTCATCGGGATTACTAGCGGTGACATTTTTTGAGTTACGTAACTCCAATCGTAGTGATTACGGACTCGTGGTGCGAAGCTAGTAGAAAGCTATTTTTGAAATTCATAAGTCCATGTCTGATAGGCATCACGAAGGCTCGCAAAATTGACGGTTTTCAAAAGAGGTCATTCGGCCTCCGTTCGAGGCAAATTTTGTCAACATTTATGGAGATTGGTAGATTTTTGACCAAGATAGATCCGGCACATCGAATTCGTGAAAAGTGACTTTGTTGGAAGCCCAACAGGATGTAATTCAACGCATCAAAAGTAACAATCTTACAGGTATCACATGGGCATTTTTTGAAGAGACAAAAGATGCCATTTTGGCCTCCATTTGTGCAGATTTACGTCAACATTTATGGAGATTGGCAGATTTTGACCAAGATAGATCCGATCGCCACGAAAAGTGACTATTTGGAAGCCCAACGGGGTGTAATTTAACATTATCGAAAAGTAAAATTCTTGGGGTATCACGTGGGCAGGCGAAGAGACAAAGATGCCATTTTGGCCTCTCGTTTCGGGCAGATTTGGCGATTTTTTTTTTTGACCAAGATAGATCAATCGCCATGAAAAGTGACCTGTTGGAAGCCCAACAGGATGTAATTCAACGCATCAAAAAGTAACAATCTTACGGGTATCACATGGGCGGTGAAGAGACAAAAGATGCCATTTTGGCCTCCATTCGTGCGATTTACGTCAACATTTACGGCGATTGGCGATTTTTGACCAAGATAGATCCAACCACCATGAAAAGTGACCTCTTTTGGAAGCCCAACGAGGATGTAATTCAACGTATCAAAAAGTAAAATTCTTATAGGTATCACGTGGGCGTGAAGAGACAAAAGATGCCATTTTGGCCTCCGTTCGATGCGATTTACATCAACATTTATGGGCGATTGGCAGATTTTTAACCAAGATAGATCCAGTCGCCACGAAAAGTGAACTGTTGGAAGCCCAACGGGGATGTAATTCAACGCATCAAAAAGTAAAATTCTTACTGGTATCACGTGGGCGGTGAAGTGACAAAAGATGCCATTTTGGCCTCCGTTCGAGCGATTTCTGTCAACATTTACGGAGATTGGTGGATTTTTGACCAAGATAGATCCGGTCGCCATGAAAAGTGACCTGATTGGAAGCCCAACATGACCTAATTTAGAGGATCGAAAAGTATAATTCTTATAGGTTATCACGTGGGGCGGCTAAGGAGCCCAAAGATGCCATTTTGGCCTCCATTCGAGGGAAATTTCATCCACGATTCCTAGCGGTGACATTTTTGAGTTCCAAGATAACTCCAATCGTAGTGAAGTGACTCCGTGCGAAGCTAGTAGAAAGCTATTTTTGAAATCCATAAGTCCATGTCGATAGGCATTGCGAAGGCTCACAAAATTGATGGTTTTCAAAGAGGTCCATTTGGCCTCCGTTGATGCGTATTTACGTCAACATTTATGGAGATTGGCGATTTTGACCAAGATAGATCCAATCACCATGAAAAAGTAACCTATTGGAAGCCCAACGGGATGTAATTTAACATTATCGAAAAGTAAAATTCTTACAGGTATCACGTGGGCAAATTTGAAGAGACAAAAAGATGCCATTTTGGCTTCCGTTCGTGCGATTTACTGTCAACATTTACGGGCGATTGGCGATTTTTAACCAAGATAGATCTAGTCGCCATGAAAAGTGACTGTTGGAAGCCCAACATGACCTAATTTAGAGGATCAAAAAGTATAATTCTTATAGTTATCACGTGGGGCGAGCTAAGGAGCCCAAAAGATGCCGTTTTTGGCCTCCATTCGGGAAATTTCGTCAGGATTACTAGCGGTGACATTTTTTGAGTTCGTCAGAACTCCAATCGTAGTGATTCGGACTCGGTGCGAAGCTAGTAGAAAGCTATTTTGAAATTCATAAGTCCATGTCGATAGGCATCACGAAGGCTCGCAAAATTGACGGTTTTCAAAAGAGGTCAAGCCTCCATTCGAGGCAGATTTTGTCAACATTTATGGAGATTGGTAGATTTTTGACCAAGATAGATCCAATCGCCACGAAAAAGTGACTGTTGGAAGCCCAACAGGATGTAATTCAACACATCAAAAGTAACATTCTTACGGGTATCACATGGGCAGCTAAAGAGACAAAGATGCCATTTTGGCCTCCATTTGTGCAGATTTACGTCAACATTTATGGAGATTGGCAGATTTTGACCAAGATAGATCCATCGCCATGAAAAGTGACTGTTGGAAGCCAACAGGTGTAATTTAACATTATCGAAAAGTAAAATTCTTACTGGTATCACGTAAGTGAAGAGACAAAAGATGCCATTTTGGCCTCTGTTCGGGCAGATTCTGCGATTGGCGATTTTTTGACCAAGATAGATCCAATCGCCATGAAAAGTGACTGTTGGAAGCCCAACGGGATGTAATTCAACGCATCAAAAAGTAACAATCTTACAGGTATCACATGGGCAGCGAGAAAGAGATAAAAGATGCCATTTTGGCCTCCATTCGTGGCGATTTGGCGTCAACATTTACGGCGATTGGCGATTTTTGACCAAGATAGATCCAGCCACCATGAAAAGTGACTGTTGGAAGCCAACAGGATGTAATTCAACGTATCAAAAAAAGTAAAATTCTTTACAGGTATCACGTGGGCGGTTGAAGAGACAAAGATGCCATTTTGGCCTCCGTTCGTGCGATTTACGTCAACATTTACGGGCGATTGGCGGATTTTTTTAACCAAGATAGATCCGGTCGCCACGAAAAGTGAAGCTGTTGGAAGCCCAACGGGATGTAATTCAACGCATCAAAAGTAAAATTCTTACGGTATCACATGGGCGGTGAAGTGACAAAAGATGCCATTTTGGCCTCCGTTTACGGCGATTTACGTCAACATTTACGGAGATTGGTGGATTTTTGACCAAGATAGATCCGATCGCCATGAAAAGTGACCGAGTTGGAAGCCCAATATGACCTAATTTAGAGGATCGAAAAGTATAATTCTTACAGTTATCACGTGGGGCAGCTAAGGAGCCCAAAGATGCCATTTTGGCCTCCGGTCGGGAAATTTACGTCACGATTCCTAGCGGTGACATTTTTTGAGTTTGTAACTCCAATCGTAGTGATTACGGACTCCGTGCGAAGCTAGTAGAAAGCTATTTTTGAAATCCATAAGTCCATGTCGATAGGCATCGCGAAGGCTCACAAAATTGATGGTTTTCAAAGAGGTCATTACGGCCTCCGTTCGGGCAGATTTGTCAACATTTATGGAGATTGGCAGATTTTGACCAAGATAGATCCGATCACCATGAAAAGTGACCTATTGGAAGCCCAACAGGATGTAATTTAACATTATCGAAAAGTAAAATTCTTACGGGTATCACGTGGGCATTTGAAGAGACAAAAGATGCCATTTTGGCCTCAGTTAGATGCGATTTACGTCAACATTTACGGCGATTGGCAGATTTTAACCAAGATAGATCCAATCGCCATGAAAAGTGACTGTTGGAAGCCCAACATGACCTAATTTAGAGGATCAAAAGTATAATTCTTATAGTTATCACGTGGGGCAGCTAAGGAGCCCAAAGATGCCGTTTTGGCCTCCATTCGGGAAATTTCTGTCGGGATTACTAGCGGTGACATTTTTTGAGTTCGTAACTCCAATCGTAGTGATTACGGACTCGTTGGAAGCTAGTAGAAAGCTATTTTTGAAATTCATAAGTCCATGTCTCGATAGGCATCACGAAGGCTCGCAAAATTGACGGTTTTCAAAAGAGGTCATTTCGGCCTCCGTTCGAGGCGATTTACGTCAACATTTATGGAGATTGGTAGATTTTTGACCAAGATAGATCCGGTCGCCACGAAAAGTGACTGTTGGAAGCCCAACGGGATGTAATTCAACACATCAAAAGTAACATTCTTACAGGTATCACATGGGCGGTGAAGAGACAAAGATGCCATTTTGGCCTCCATTTGTCTTGATTTACGTCAACATTTATGGAGATTGGCAGATTTTGACCAAGATAGATCCGATCGCCACGAAAAGTGACTGTTGGAAGCCCAACGAGGGGTGTAATTTAACATTATCGAAAAGTAAAATTCTTACAGGTATCACGTGGGCGGCTGAAGAGACAAAAGATGCCATTTTGGCCTCTGTTCGAGAATTTATTTTTGGCGATTGGCAGATTTTGACCAAGATAGATCCAATCGCCATGAAAAGTGACACGTTGGAAGCCCAACATAAGGATGTAATTCAACGCATCAAAAAGTAACAATCTTACGGGTATCACATGGGCAGCGAAGAGATAAAAGATGCCATTTTGGCCTCCATTCGTGCGATTTACGTCAACATTTTCGCGATTGGCGATTTTTGACCAAGATAGATCCGACCACCATGAAAAGTGACTGTTGGAAGCCCAACAGGATGTAATTCAACGTATCAAAAAGTAAAATTCTTACGGGTATCACGTGGGCAGGTGAAGAGACAAAGATGCCATTTTGGCCTCCGTTAGTGCGATTTACGTCAACATTTCGCGATTGGCGGATTTTTAACCAAGATAGATCCGTTCGCCACGAAAAGTGAACTGTTGGAAGCCCAACGGGATGTAATTCAACGCATCAAAAAGTAAAATTCTTACGGGTATCACGTGGGCAAATTTGAAGTGACAAAAGATGCCATTTTGGCCTCCGTTCGAGCAGATTTCGTCAACATTTACGGAGATTGGTGGATTTTTGACCAAGATAGATCCGATCGCCATGAAAAGTGACTTGTTGGAAGCCCAACATGACCTAATTTAGAGGATCGAAAAAGTATAATTCTTACGGTTATCACGTGGGGCAGCTAAGAGCCCAAAAGATGCCATTTTGGCCTCCAGTCGGGGAAATTTAAATCACGATTCCTAGCGGTGACATTTTTGAGTTACGTAACTCAATCGTAGTGATTCTGGACTCCGTGCGAAGCTAGTAGAAAGCTATTTTTGAAATCCATAAGTCCATGTCTGATAGGCATCGCGAAGGCTCACAAAATTGATGGTTTTCAAAAGAGGTCATTCGGCCTCCGTTCGGCAGATTTTGTCAACATTTATGGAGATTGGCGATTTTGACCAAGATAGATCACCATCACCATGAAAAGTGACCTATTGGAAGCCCAACAGGATGTAATTTAACATTATCGAAAAGTAAAATTCTTACAGGTATCACGTGGGCATTTGAAGAGACAAAAGATGCCATTTTGGCCTCCGTTCGTGCGATTTACGTCAACATTTCCGGGCGATTGGCAGATTTTTAACCAAGATAGATCCAATCGCCATGAAAAGTGACTTTGTTGGAAGCCCAACATGACCTAATTTAGAGGATCAAAAGTATAATTCTTATAGTTATCACGTGGGGCAGCTAAGGAGCCAAAAGATGCCGTTTTTGGCCTCCATTCGGGAAATTTCGTCGGGATTACTAGCGGTGACATTTTTTTGAGTTACGTAACTCCAATCGTAGTGATTACGGACGAAATGTGAAGCTAGTAGAAAGCTATTTTTTTGAAATTCATAAGTCCATGTTCGATAGGCATCACGAAGGCTCGCAAAATTGACGGTTTTTCAAAGAGGTCATTTTGGCCTCCGATTCGGGGCAGATTTGTCAACATTTATGGAGATTGGTAGATTTTTGACCAAGATAGATCCAATCGCCATGAAAAGTGACTGTTGGAAGCCCAACAGGATGTAATTCAACACATCAAAAGTAACATTCTTACAGGTATCACATGGGCGGTGAAGAGACAAAAGATGCCATTTTGGCCTCCATTTGTGCAGATTTACGTCAACATTTATGGAGATTGGCAGATTTTGACCAAGATAGATCCGGTCGCCACGAAAAGTGACTGTTGGAAGCCCAACGAGGTGTAATTTAACATTATCGAAAAGTAAAATTCTTTGGGTATCACGTGGGCAAAATGAAGAGACAAAAGATGCCATTTTGGCCCTGTTCGGGCAGATTTCCGGCGATTGGCAGATTTTGACCAAGATAGATCCAATCGCCATGAAAAGTGACTGTTGGAAGCCCAACAGGATGTAATTCAACGCATCAAAAGTAACAATCTTACAGGTATCACATGGGCGGAGAAGAGATAAAAGATGCCATTTTGGCCTCCATTCGTGCAGATTTGCATCAACATTTTCGGCGATTGGCGATTTTTGACCAAGATAGATCCAGCCACCATGAAAAGTGACCTGTTGGAAGCCCAGCAGGATGTAATTCAACGTATCAAAAAAGTAAAATTCTTACGGGTATCACGTGGGCGGTGAAGAGACAAAAGATGCCATTTTGGCCTCCGTTCGTGCAGATTCTGTCAACATTTACGGCGATTGGCAGATTTTTAACCAAGATAGATCCGGTCGCCCACGAAAAGTGAACTGTTGGAAGCCCAACAGGATGTAATTCAACGCATCAAAAAGTAAAATTCTTACGGGTATCACGTGGGCATTGAAGTGACAAAAGATGCCATTTTGGCCTCCGATTCGGCAGATTTACGTCAACATTTACGGAGATTGGTGGATTTTTGACCAAGATAGATCCGATCGCCATGAAAAGTGACTGTTGGAAGCCCAACATGACCTAATTTAGAGGATCCAAAAAAGTATAATTCTTACAGTTATCACGTGGGGCAGCTAAGGAGCCCAAAGATGCCATTTTGGCCTCCATTCGTGGGGAAATTTACATCCACGATTCCTAGCGGTGACATTTTTTGAGTTCTGTAACTCCAATCGTAGTGATTCTGGACTCCGTGCGAAGCTAGTAGAAAGCTATTTTTGAAATCCATAAGTCCATGTCGATAGGCATCGCGAAGGCTCACAAAATTGATGGTTTTCAAAAGAGGTCATTTCGGCCTCCGTTCGAGCGCGATTTGTCAACATTTATGGAGATTGGCGATTTTGACCAAGATAGATCCGGTCACCATGAAAAGTGACCTATTGGAAGCCCAACAGGATGTAATTTAACATTA
Source organism: Hyparrhenia diplandra (assembly GCA_015847255.1). Classification (NCBI taxonomy): domain Eukaryota; kingdom Viridiplantae; phylum Streptophyta; class Magnoliopsida; order Poales; family Poaceae; genus Hyparrhenia; species Hyparrhenia diplandra. Next base: position 73,121 of record JADLZK010009373.1, read on the forward strand.
TCGAAAAGTAAAATTCTTACAGGTATCACGTGGGCATTTGAAGAGACAAAAGATGCCATTTTGGCCTCGGATTCGTGCAGATTTACATCAACATTTACGGCGATTGGCAGATTTTTAACCAAGATAGATCCGATCGCCATGAAAAGTGACTGTTGGAAGCCCAACATGACCTAATTTAGAGGATCAAAAGTATAATTCTTATAGTTATCACGTGGGGCAGCTAAGGAGCCCAAAGATGCCGTTTTGGCCTCCATTCGGGGAAATTTACGTCGGGATTACTAGCGGTGACATTTTTTGAGTTACCGTAACTCCAATCGTAGTGATTACGGACTCCGTGGAAGCTAGTAGAAAGCTATTTTTGAAATTCATAAGTCCATGTTGCGATAGGCATCACGAAGGCTCGCAAAATTGACGGTTTTCAAAAGAGGTCATTTGGCCTCCGTTCGGGCAGATTTACATCAACATTTATGGAGATTGGCAGATTTTGACCAAGATAGATCCAATCACCACGAAAAGTGACTGTTGGAAGCCCGACGGGATGTAATTTAACATTATCGAAAAGTAAAATTCTTACAGGTATCACGTGGGCGGTGAAGAGACAAAAAGATGCCATTTTGGCCTACATTCGCAGATTTCGGGCGATTGGCAGATTTTTGACCAAGATAGATCCAATCGCCACGAAAAGTGACTGTTGGAAGCCCAACAGGATGTAATTCAATGCATCAAAAGTAACAATCTTACGGGTATCACATGGGCGGTGAAGAGACAAAAGATGACATTTTGGCCTCCATTCGTGCGGATTTACGTCAACATTTTGGCGATTGGCAGATTTTTGACCAAGATAGATCCGGTCGCCATGAAAAGTGACTGTTGGAAGCCCAACAGGATGTAATTCAACGTATCAAAAAGTAAAATTCTTACGGTATCACGTGGGCGGTGAAGAGACAAAAGATGCCATTTTGGCCTCCGTTCGTGCGATTTCTGTCAACATTTCTGGCGATTGGCAGATTTTTAACTAAGATAGATCCAATCGTCACGAAAAGTGAACTGTTGGAAGCCCAATGGGGATGTAATTCAACGCATCAAAAGTAAAATTCTTACGGTAGTTATCGTGGGCGGCTGAAGTGACAAAAGATGCCATTTTGGCCTCCGTTCGAGCGATTTCTATCAACATTTACGGAGATTGGTGGATTTTTGACCAAGATAGATCTCAATCGCCATGAAAAGTGACCTGTTGGAAGCCCAACATGACCTAATTTAGAGGATCAAAAAGTATAATTCTTATAGTTATCACGTGGGGCGGCTAAGGAGCCAAAAGATGCCATTTTGGCCTCCATTCGAGGAAATTTACGTCACGATTACTAGCGGTGATATTTTTTGAGTTACGTAACTCCAATCGTAGTGATTTTGGACTCCGTGCGAAGCTAGTAGAAAGCTATTTTTGAAATTCATAAGTCCATGTCTGATAGGCATCACGAAGGCTCGCAAAATTGACGGTTTTCAAAAGAGGTCACGGCCTCCGTTGGGCGATTTTGTCAACATTTATGGAGATTGGCAGATTTTGACCAAGATAGATCTAGTCGCCACGAAAAGTGACTGTTGGAAGCCCAACGGGATGTGATTTAACATTATCGAAAAGTAAAATTCTTACTGAGGGTATCACGTGGCATTTGAAGAGACAAAAGATGCCATTTTGGCCTCATTCGTTCGGGCAGATTTTGACCAAGATAGATCCAATCGCCACGAAAAGTGACTGTTGGAAGCCCAACAAGGATGTAATTCAACGCATCAAAAAGTAACATTCTTACGGGTATCACATGGGCGGTGAAGAGACAAAAGATGCCATTTTGGCCTCCATTTGTGCGATTTACGTCAACATTTATGGAGATTGGCAGATTTTGACCAAGATAGATCCATCGCCATGAAAAGTGACTGTTGGAAGCCCAACGGGGTGTAATTTAACATTATCGAAAAGTAAAATTCTTACGGGTATCACGTGGGCGGTTGAAGAGACAAAGATGCCATTTTGGCCTCTTTTTCGAGCAGATTTCGGGCGATTGGCGGATTTTTGACCAAGATAGATCCAATCGCCATGAAAAGTGACCGTTGGAAGCCCAACAGGATGTAATTCAACGCATCAAAAAGTAACATTCTTATAGGTATCACATGGGCAGTTGAAGAGACAAAAAGATGCCATTTTGACCTCCATTCGTGCGATTTGTCAACATTTCGGCGATTGGCAGATTTTTGACCAAGATAGATCCGGTCGCCATGAAAAGTGACTGTTGGAAGCCCAACAGGGATGTAATTCAATGTATCAAAAAGTAAAATTCTTATAGGTATCACGTGGGCAGTGAAGAGACAAAAGATGCCATTTTGGCCTCTCGAGGGGCAGATTTACGCGATTGGCGTGATTTTGACCAAGATAGATCCAATCGCCACGAAAAGTGACTGTTGGAAGCCCAACGAGGATGTAATTCAACGCATCAAAAGTAACAATCTTTACGGGTATCACATGGGCAAAATTGAAGAGACAAAAGATGTCATTTTGGCCTCCATTCGTGCGATTTCTGTCAACATTTATGGAGATTGGCGATTTTGACCAAGATAGATCCGATCGCCACGAAAAGTGACTGTTGGAAGCCTAACAGGATGTAATTTAACATTATCGAAAAGTAAAATTCTTACAGATATCACGTGGGCGGTGAAGAGACAAAAGATGCCATTTTGGCCTCGTTCGAGGCAGCATTTACGGCGATTGGTAGATTTTTGACCAAGATAGATCCAATCGCCACGAAAAGTGACCTGTTGGAAGCCCAACGGGGATGTAATTCAACGCATCAAAAAGTAACAATCTTTGGGTATCACATGGGCGGTTTGAAGAGACAAAAGATGCCATTTTGGCCTCCATTCGTGCTGATTTTACGTCAACATTTACGGCGATTGGCGATTTTTGACCAAGATAGATCCAACCACCATGAAAAGTGACTGTTGGAAGCCCAACAGGATGTAATTCAACGTATCAAAAAGTAAAATTCTTACGGGTATCACGTGGGCGGTGAAGAGACAAAAGATGCCATTTTGGCCTCCGTTAGATGCAGATTTACGTCAACATTTACGGCGATTGGCAGATTTTTAACCAAGATAGATCCGATCGCCACGAAAAGTGAACTGTTGGAAGCCCAACAGGATGTAATTCAACGCATCAAAAAGTAAAATTCTTATACGGGTATCACGTGGGCAGTGAAGTGACAAAAGATGCCATTTTGGCCTCCGTTCGAGCGCGATTTACGTCAACATTTACGGAGATTGGTGGATTTTTGACCAAGATAGATCCGATCGCCATGAAAAGTGACTGTTGGAAGCCCAACGTGACCTAATTTAGAGGATCGAAAAGTATAATTCTTACGGTTATCACGTGGGGCAGCTAAGGAGCCCAAAGATGCCATTTTGGCCTCCATTCAGGAAATTTACGTCACGATTCCTAGCGGTGACATTTTTTGAGGATCAGTAACTCCAATCGTAGTGATTACGGACTCGCGGCGAAGCTAGTAGAAAGCTATTTTTGAAATCCATAAGTCCATGTTCGATAGGCATCGCGAAGGCTCGCAAAATTGATGGTTTTCAAAAGAGGTCATTCGGCCTCCGTTCGGGCAGATTTGTCAACATTTATGGAGATTGGCGATTTTGACCAAGATAGATCCGATCGCCACGAAAAGTGACTGTTGGAAGCCCAACAGGTGTAATTTAACATTATCGAAAAGTAAAATTCTTACAGGTATCACGTGGGCGGTGAAGAGACAAAGATGCCATTTTGGCCTCTGTTCGGGCAGATTTCGCGGCGATTGGCGGATGTTTGACCAAGATAGATCCAATCGCCACGAAAAGTGACCTGTTGGAAGCCCAACGGGGATGTAATTCAACGCATCAAAAGTAACAATCTTACAGGTATCACATGGGCGGTGAAGAGACAAAAGATGTCATTTTGGCCTCCATTCGTGCGTGATTTCTGTCAACATTTATGGAGATTGGCAGATTTTGACCAAGATAGATCCGATCGCCACGAAAAGTGACTGTTGGAAGCCTAACAGGATGTAATTTAACATTATCAAAAAGTAAAATTCTTACGAGATATCACGTGGGCGGTTTGAAGAGACAAAAGATGCCATTTTGGCCCTCGTTCGGGCGACATTTCGGCGATTGGTAGATTTTGACCAAGATAGATCCAATCGCCACGAAAAGTGACTGTTGGAAGCCCAACGGGATGTAATTCAACGCATCAAAAAGTAACAATCTTACGGGTATCACATGGGCAGTGAAGAGACAAAAGATGCCATTTTGGCCTCCATTCGTGCGATTTTTGTCAACATTTACGGCGATTGGCAGATTTTTGACCAAGATAGATCCGACCACCATGAAAAGTGACTGTTGGAAGCCCAACGGGATGTAATTCAACGTATCAAAAAGTAAAATTCTTACAGGTATCACGTGGGCGGTGAAGAGACAAAAGATGCCATTTTGGCCTCCGGATTCGTGCGAGATTTCGTCAACATTTATGGCGATTGGCGGATTTTTAACCAAGATAGATCCGGTCGCCACGAAGTGAACTGTTGGAAGCCCAACGGGATGTAATTCAACGCATCAAAAAGTAAAATTCTTACGGTATCACGTGGGCGGTGAAGTGACAAAAGATGCCATTTTGGCCTCCGATTCGAGCAGATTTACGTCAACATTTACGGAGATTGGTGGATTTTTGACCAAGATAGATCCGATCGCCATGAAAAGTGACTGTTGGAAGCCCAACATGACCTAATTTAGAGGATCAAAAAGTATAATTCTTACGGTTATCACGTGGGGCAGCTAAGGAGCCCAAAGATGCCATTTTGGCCTCCATTCAGGGGAAATTTTTGTCACGATTCCTAGCGGTGACATTTTTGAGTTCTGTAACTCCAATCGTAGTGATTAGGACTCCGTGCGGAAGCTAGTAGAAAGCTATTTTTGAAATCCATAAGTCCATGTCGATAGGCATCGCGAAGGCTCGCAAAATTGATGGTTTTCAAAGAGGTCATTCCCGGCCTCCGTTAGGCGGATTTTGTCAACATTTATGGAGATTGGCAGATTTTTGACCAAGATAGATCCGATCACCATGAAAAGTGACTGTTAGAAGCCCAACAGGATGTAATTTAACATTATCGAAAAGTAAAATTCTTACGGGTATCACGTGGGCAATTTGAAGAGACAAAAGATGCCATTTTGGCCCTCTGTTCGAGGCAGATTTACGGCGATTGGCGATTTTTGACCAAGATAGATCCAATCGCCACGAAAAGTGACTGTTGGAAGCCCAACAGGATGTAATTCAACGCATCAAAAAGTAACATTCTTACGGGTATCACATGGGCGGTGAAGAGACAAAAGATGCCATTTTGACCTCCATTCGTGTGATTTACGTCAACATTTCTGGCGATTGGCGATTTTTGACCAAGATAGATCCAGCCGCCATGAAAAGTGACCTGTTGGAAGCCCAACAGGATGTAATTCAATGTATCAAAAAGTAAAATTCTTATAGGTATCACGTGGGCGTTGAAGAGACAAAAGATGCCATTTTGGCCTCGGATTTCGTGCAGATTTTGTCAACATTTATGGCGATTGGCAGATTTTTAACCAAGATAGATCCGGTCGCCATGAAAAGTGACCTGTTGGAAGCCCAACACGACCTAATTTAGAGGATCAAAAAGTATAATTCTTATAGTTATCACGTGGGGCAGCTAAGGAGCCCAAAGATGCCATTTTGGCCTCCATTCGAGGAAATCAATCACGATTACTAGCGGTGACATTTTTTGAGTTCGTAACTCCAATCGTTGTGATTCGGACTCCGTGCGAAGCTAGTAGAAAGCTATTTTTGAAATTAATAAGTCCATGTCCGATAGGCATCACGAAGGCTCGCAAAATTGACGGTTTTCAAAAAGAGGTCATTCGGCCTCCGTTCGAGGCAGATTTACGTCAACATTTATGGAGATTGGCGATTTTGACCAAGATATATCCGATCGCCACGAAAAGTGACTGTTGGAAGCCCAACGGGATGTAATTTAACATTATCGAAAAGTAAAATTCTTATAGGTATCACGTGCTTGGTGAAGAGACAAAGATGCCATTTTGGCCTCGTTCGGGCAGATTTACGGCGATTGGCGATTTTTGACCAAGATAGATCCAATCGCCACGAAAAGTGACTGTTGGAAGCCCAACGGGATGTAATTCAACGCATCAAAAGTAACATTCTTACGGGTATCACATGGGCAATTTGAAGAGACAAAAGATGCCATTTTGGCGTCCATTCGTGCGATTTTGTCAACATTTATGGAGATTGGCAGATTTTTACCAAGATAGATCCGGTCGCCACAAAAAAGTGACTGTTGGAAGCCCAACAGGATGTAATTTAACATTATCAAAAAGTAAAATTCTTATAGGTATCACGTGGGCGGTGAAGAGACAAAAGATGCCATTTTGGCCTCCATTTGATTTCTATCCGCGGCGATTGGCGATTTTTGACCAAGATAGATCCAATCGCCACGAAAAGTGACTGTTGGAAGCCCAACAGGATGTAATTCAACGCATCAAAAGTAACAATCTTACCGGGTATCACATGGGCAAAATTGAAGAGACAAAAGATGCCATTTTGGCATCCATTCGTGCGATTTACGTCAACATTTATGGAGATTGGCGATTTTGACCAAGATAGATCCGGTCGCCACGAAAAGTGACCTGTTGGAAGCCCAACAGGATGTAATTTAACATTATCGAAAAGTAAAATTCTTACGGGTATCACGTGGGCGGTGAAGAGACAAAAGATGCCATTTTGGCCTCGTTCGGGCAGATTTCTGGCGATTGGTAGATTTTGACCAAGATAGATCCAATCACCACGAAAAGTGACTGTTGGAAGCCCAACGAGGATGTAATTCAACGCATCAAAAGTAACAATCTTACGGGTATCACATGGGCGGTGAAGAGACAAAAGATGCCATTTTGGCCTCCATTCGTGAAGATTTACGTCAACATTTACGGCGATTGGCGGATTTTTGACCAAGATAGATCCGGCCGCCATGAAAAGTGACTGTTGGAAGCCCACGAGGATGTAATTCAACGTATCAAAAAGTAAAATTCTTACGGGTATCACGTGGCAAGGTGAAGAGACAAAAGATGCCATTTTGGCCTCCGTTCGTGCAGATTTACGTCAACATTTTACGGCGATTGGCAGATTTTAACCAAGATAGATCCGGTCGCCCACGAAAAGTGAACTGTTGGAAGCCCAACGGGATGTAATTCAACGCATCAAAAAGTAAAATTCTTACGGTATCACGTGGGCGGTGAAGTGACAAAGATGCCATTTTGGCCTCCCGTTCGGCGATTTACGTCAACATTTCGGAGATTGGTGGATTTTTGACCAAGATAGATCCGATCGCCATGAAAAGTGACTGTTGGAAGCCCAACATGACCTAATTTAGAGGATCGAAAAGTATAATTCTTATAGTTATCACGTGGGGCGGCTAAGGAGCCCAAAGATGCCATTTTGGCCTCCATTCGAGGAAATTTACATCACGATTCTAGCGGTGACATTTTTGAGTTCTCGTAACTCCAATCGTAGTGATTCGGACTCCGTGCGAAGCTAGTAGAAAGCTATTTTTTGAAATCCATAAGTCCATGTCGATAGGCATCGCGAGGCTCGCAAAATTGATGGTTTTCAAAAGAGGTCATTCGGCCTCCGTTCGGGCGATTTTGTCAACATTTATGGAGATTGGCGGATTTTGACCAAGATAGATCCAGTCACCATGAAAAGTGACTGTTGGAAGCCCAACAGGATGTAATTTAACATTATCGAAAAGTAAAATTCTTACGGGTATCACGTGGGCATTTGAAGAGACAAAAGATGCCATTTTGGCCTACGTTCGAGGGGATTTACGGCGATTGGCGGTTTTTGACCAAGATAGATCCAATCGCCACGAAAAGTGACTGTTGGAAGCCCAACGAGGATGTAATTCAACGCATCAAAAAGTAACATTCTTACGGGTATCACATGGGCGCTGAAGAGACAAAAGATGCCATTTTGACCTCCATTCGTGCAGATTTACGTCAACATTTCTGGCGATTGGCAGATTTTTGACCAAGATAGATCCGGCCGCCATGAAAAGTGACTGTTGGAAGCCCAACGAGGATGTAATTCAATGTATCAAAAAGTAAAATTCTTACGGTATCACGTGGGCGGTGAAGAGACAAAAGATGCCATTTTGGCCTCAGTTCGTGCAGATTTCTGTCAACATTTACGGCGATTGGCAGATTTTTAACCAAGATAGATCCAGTCGCCATGAAAAGTGACTGTTGGAAGCCCAACATGACCTAATTTAGAGGATCAAAAAGTATAATTCTTATAGTTATCACGTGGGGCAGCTAAGGAGCCCAAAGATGCCATTTTGGCCTCCATTCGGGGAAATTTACGTCACGATTACTAGCGGTGACATTTTTTGAGTTACGATAACTCCAATCGTAGTGATTCTGGACTCTGAGAAGCTAGTAGAAAGCTATATTTTGAAATTAATAAGTCCATGTCGATAGGCATCACGAAGGCTCGCAAAATTGATGGTTTTCAAAAGAGGTCATTTTGGCCTCCGATTCGGGCGATTTGTCAACATTTATGGAGATTGGCGGATTTTGACCAAGATAGATCCGATCGCCACGAAAAGTGACTGTTGGAAGCCCAACGGGATGTAATTTAACATTATCGAAAAGTAAAATTCTTATAGGTATCACGTGGGCGGTGAAGAGACAAAAGATGCCATTTTGGCCTCGTTCGGGCAGATTTACGGCGATTGGCAGATTTTTGACCAAGATAGATCCAATCGCCACGAAAAGTGACTGTTGGAAGCCCAACAGGATGTAATTCAACGCATCAAAAGTAACATTCTTACAGGTATCACATGGGCGTGAAGAGACAAAAGATGCCATTTTGGCCTCCATTCGTGCAGATTTGCCAACATTTATGGAGATTGGCGGATTTTTACCAAGATAGATCCGGTCGCCACGAAAAGTGACTGTTGGAAGCCCAACGGGATGTAATTTAACATTATCAAAAAGTAAAATTCTTACGGGTATCACGTGGGCGACTGAAGAGACAAAAGATGCCATTTTGGCCTCTGTTCGAGGCAGATTTATTGGCGATTGGCAGATTTTTGACCAAGATAGATCCAATCGCCACGAAAAGTGACTGTTGGAAGCCCAACAGGGATGTAATTCAACGCATCAAAAAGTAACAATCTTATACGGGTATCACATTGAAGAGACAAAAGATGCCATTTTGGCATCCATTCGTGCGATTTCGTCAACATTTATGGAGATTGGCGGATTTTGACCAAGATAGATCAGTCGCCACGAAAAGTGACTGTTGGAAGCCCAACGAGGATGTAATTTAACATTATCGAAAAGTAAAATTCTTAGGGTATCACGTGGGCATTTGAAGAGACAAAAGATGCCATTTTGGCCTCTGTTCGAGGCAGATTTCTGGCGATTGGTAGATTTTTGACCAAGATAGATCCAATCACCACGAAAAGTGACTGTTGGAAGCCCAACAGGATGTAATTCAACGCATCAAAAAGTAACAATCTTACAGGGTATCACATGGGCAGTGAAGAGACAAAAGATGCCATTTTGGCCTCCATTCGTGCAGATTTTGTCAGCATTTACGGCGATTGGCAGATTTTTAACCAAGATAGATCCGGCCGCCATGAAAAGTGACTGTTGGAAGCCCAACGGGATGTAATTCAACGTATCAAAAAGTAAAATTCTTACGGGTATCACGTGGGCGGTGAAGAGACAAAAGATGCCATTTGGCCTCCGATTCGTGCAGATTTTGTCAACATTTACGGCGATTGGCGGATTTTTAACCAAGATAGATCCGGTCGCCACGAAAAGTGAACTGTTGGAAGCCCAACAGGATGTAATTCAACGCATCAAAAGTAAAATTCTTACGGGTATCACGTGGGCGTGAAGTGACAAAAGATGCCATTTTGGCCTCCGTTCGGCGATTTACGTCAACATTTACGGAGATTGGTGGATTTTTGACCAAGATAGATCCGATCGCCATGAAAAGTGACCTGTTGGAAGCCCAACATGACCTAATTTAGAGGATCGAAAAGTATAATTCTTACGGTTATCACGTGGGGCAGCTAAGGAGCCCAAAGATGCCATTTTGGCCTCCATTCGGGGAAATTTACGTCCACGATTCCTAGCGGTGACATTTTTTGAGTTCTGTAACTCCAATCGTAGTGATTACGGACTCCGTGCGAAGCTAGTAGAAAGCTATTTTTGAAATCCATAAGTCCATGTCGATAGGCATCGCGAAGGCTCGCAAAATTGATGGTTTTCAAAGAGGTCATTTCGGCCTCCGTTCGGGCGATTTACGTCAACATTTATGGAGATTGGCGATTTTGACCAAGATAGATCCGGTCACCATGAAAAGTGACTGTTGGAAGCCCAACGAGGATGTAATTTAACATTATCGAAAAGTAAAATTCTTACGGTATCACGTGGGCAATTTGAAGAGACAAAAGATGCCATTTTGGCCTCTGTTCGGGCAGATTTTGGCGATTGGCGATTTTTGACCAAGATAGATCCAATCGCCACGAAAAGTGACTGTTGGAAGCCCAATAGGATGTAATTCAACGCATCAAAAGTAACATTCTTACGGGTATCAAATGGGCGGTATTTGAAGAGACAAAAGATGCCATTTTGACCTCCATTCGTGCGATTTTTGTCAACATTTATGGCGATTGGCAGATTTTTGACCAAGATAGATCCGGTCGCCATGAAAAGTGACTTTGTTGGAAGCCCAACGAGGATATAATTCAATGTATCAAAAAGTAAAATTCTTACGGGTATCACGTGGGCGGTGAAGAGACAAAAGATGCCATTTTGGCCTCCGTTCGTGCGATTTACTGTCAACATTTACGGCGTTGGCAGATTTTTAACCAAGATAGATCCGGTCACCATGAAAAGTGACCTGTTGGAAGCCCAACATGACCTAATTTAGAGGATCAAAAAGTATAATTCTTATAGTTATCACGTGGGGCAGCTAAGGAGCCCAAAGATGCCATTTTGGCCTCCATTCGGGGAAATTTACATCACGATTACTAGCGGTGACATTTTTTGAGTTCTCAGAACTCCAATCACCAGTGATTAGGACTCCGTGGAAGCTAGTAGAAAGCTATTTTTGAAATTCATAAGTCCATGTCGATAGGCATCACGAAGGCTCGCAAAATTGACGGTTTTCAAAAAGAGGTCATTTTGGCCTCCGTTCGAGGCGATTTACGTCAACATTTATGGAGATTGGCAGATTTTGACCAAGATAGATCCGATCGCCACGAAAAGTGACCTGTTGGAAGCCCAACGGGATGTAATTTAACGTGATCGAAAAGTAAAATTCTTACGAGGTATCACGTGGGCGGTGAAGAGACAAAAGATGCCATTTTGGCCTCTGTTCGGGCAGCGCATTTATGGCGATTGGCGGATTTTTGACCAAGATAGATCCAATCGCCATGAAAAGTGACTGTTGGAAGCCCAACGAGGATGTAATTCAACGCATCAAAAGTATCATTCTTACGGGTATCACATGGATCAAAAGTATAATTTGAAGAGACAAAAGATGCCATTTTGGCGTCCATTCGATTGCGTTTTTCTGTCAACATTTATGGAGATTGGCATAAGATTTTTACCAAGAGAGATCGGTCGCCACGAAAAGTGACTTTGTTGGAAGCCCAACGAGGATGTAATTTAACATTATCGAAAAGTAAAATTCTTACGGGTATCACGTGGGGTGAAGAGACAAAAGATGCCATTTTGGCCTCCATTCGGGCAGATTTACGGCGATTGGCAGATTTTTGACCAAGATAGATCAATCGCCACGAAAAGTGACCTGTTGGAAGCCCAACAGGATGTAATTCAGCATCAAAAAGTAACATTCTTACGGGTATCACATGGGGCGGTGAAGAGACAAAAGATGCCATTTTGGCATCCATTCGTGCAGATTTACGTCAACATTTATGGAGATTGGCAGATTTTGACCAAGATAGATCCGGTCGCCACGAAAAGTGACTGTTGGAAGCCCAGCGAGGATGTAATTTAACATTATCGAAAAGTAAAATTCTTACGGGTATCACGTGGGCGGTGAAGAGACAAAAGATGCCATTTTGGCCTACGTTCGAGGGCGACATTTTGGCGATTGGTAGATTTTTGACCAAGATAGATCAATCACCACGAAAAGTGACCTGTTGGAAGCCCAACGAGGATGTAATTCAACGCATCAAAAAGTAACAATCTTACGGGTATCACATGGGCGGTGAAGAGACAAAGATGCCATTTTGGCCTCCATTCGTGCGATTTACGTCAACATTTACGGCGATTGGCAGATTTTTAACCAAGATAGATCCGGTAGCCATGAAAAGTGACACATTTGGAAGCCCAACGAGGATGTAATTCAACGTATCAAAAAAGTAAAATTCTTACGGTATCACGTGGGCGTGAAGAGACAAAAGATGCCATTTTGGCCTCCGTTCGTGCAGATTTACGTCAACATTTATGGCGATTGGCAGATTTTTAACCAAGATAGATCCAATCGCCACGAAAAGTGACTGTTGGAAGCCCAACAGGATGTAATTCAACGCATCAAAAGTAAAATTCTTACGGGTATCACGTGGGCGGTGAAGTGACAAAAGATGCCATTTTGGCCTCCGTTCGACGATTTACGTCAACATTTACGGAGATTGGTGGATTTTTGACCAAGATAGATCCGGTCGCCATGAAAAGTGACCTGTTGGAAGCCCAACATGACCTAATTTAGAGGATCGAAAAGTATAATTCTTATAGTTATCACGTGGGGCGGCTAAGGAGCCCAAAGATGCCATTTGGCCTCCATTCGGGGAAATTTACGTCACGATTCTAGCGGTGACATTTTTTGAGTTCTGTAACTCCAATCGTAGTGATTACGGACTCCGTGCGAAGCTAGTAGAAAGCTATTTTTTGAAATCCATAAGTCCATGTCTGATAGGCATCGCGAAGGCTCGCAAAATTGATGGTTTTCAAAGAGGTCATTCGGCCTCCGTTCGGGCGATTTGTCAACATTTATGGAGATTGGCAGATTTTGACCAAGATAGATCCAGTCACCATGAAAAGTGACTGTTGGAAGCCCAACAGGATGTAATTTAACATTATCGAAAAGTAAAATTCTTCAGGGGTATCACGTGGGCGTGAAGAGACAAAAAGATGCCATTTTGGCCTCGTTCGGGCAAAGCATTTTGGCGATTGGCGGATTTTTGACCAAGATAGATCAATCGCCACGAAAAGTGACTGTTGGAAGCCCAACGGGATGTAATTCAACGCATCAAAAAGTAACATTCTTAAAGGTATCACATGGGCGGTTGAAGAGACAAAAGATGCCATTTTGACCTCCATTCGTGCGATTTCTATCAACATTTCGCGATTGGCAGATTTTTGACCAAGATAGATCCGCCCGCCATGAAAAGTGACCTGTTGGAAGCCCAACGAGGATATAATTCAATGTATCAAAAAAGTAAAATTCTTACGGGTATCACGTGGGCGGTGAAGAGACAAAAAGATGCCATTTTGGCCTCAGTTCGTGCGGATTTCTGTCAACATTTAGGCGATTGGCAGATTTTTAACCAAGATAGATCCGATCGCCATGAAAAGTGACTGTTGGAAGCCCAACATGACCTAATTTAGAGGATCAAAAGTATAATTCTTATAGTTATCACGTGGGGCGCTAAGGAGCCCAAAGATGCCATTTGGCCTCCATTCGGAGGAAATTTACATCACGATTACTAGCGGTGACATTTTTTGAGACCAAGTAACTCCAATCGTAGTGATTAGGACTCATTGGAAGCTGAAATTCGTGCGAAGGCTAGGTAGTTTTCAAAAGCTATTTTGAAATTCATAAGTCCATGACCAAGATAGGCATCACCACGAAAAGGACTCGCAAAATGTGACGGTTTTCAAAAGGGTCATTCTTGGCCTCCGGCATTTGAAGAGACAAAAAGATGCCATTTTGTCGGGCATTTATGGAGATTGCGGATTTTGACCAAGATAGATCCAATCGCCACGAAAAGTGACCTGTTGGAAGCCCAACGAGGATGTAATTCTTTATTATCAAAAAGTAAAATTCTTACAGGTATCACGTGGGCGTTGAAGAGACAAAAAGATGCCATTTTGGCCTACGTGCAGCGCATTTATGGCGATTGGCAGATTTTGACCAAGATAGATCCAATCGCCACGAAAAGTGACCTGTTGGAAGCCCAACGAGGATGTAATTTTCAATTATCGAAAAGTAAAATTCTTACGGGTATCACATGGGCGGTGAAGAGACAAAAGATGCCATTTTGGCCTCCATTGTGCGGGCAGATTTATGGAGATTGGCGGATTTTTGACCAAGATAGATCAATCGCCCACGAAAAGTGACTGTTGGAAGCCCAACAGGATGTAATTTAACATTATCAAAAAGTAACATTCTTACGGGTATCACATGGGCGGTGAAGAGACAAAAGATGCCATTTTGGCCTCCATTCGTGCGATTTACGTCAGCATTTATGGAGATTGGCGGATTTTGACCAAGATAGATCAATCGCCACGAAAAGTGACTGTTGGAAGCCCAACGAGGATGTAATTCAACGTTATCAAAAAGTAAAATTCTTACAGGTATCACGTGGGCGGCTGAAGAGACAAAAGATGCCATTTTGGCCTCGTGCGATTTCAGCGCATTTATGGCGATTGGTAGATTTTTGACCAAGATAGATCAATCGCCATGAAAAGTGACTGTTGGAAGCCCAACGAGGATGTAATTCAATGCATCAAAAAGTAACAATCTTACGGGTATCACATGGGCGGTGAAGAGACAAAAGATGCCATTTTGGCCTCCATTCGTGCGATTTTGTCAACATTTCGGCGATTGGTAGATTTTTGACCAAGATAGATCCGGCCACCATGAAAAGTGACTGTTGGAAGCCCAACGGGATGTAATTCAACGTATCAAAAAGTAAAATTCTTATAGGTATCACGTGGGGCGGTGAAGAGACAAAAGATGCCATTTTGGCCTCCATTCGTGCGATTTACGTCAACATTTACGGCGATTGGCAGATTTTTAACCAAGATAGATCAATCGCCATGAAAAGTGACTGTTGGAAGCCCAACGAGGATGTAATTCAATGCATCAAAAAAGTAAAATTCTTACGGGTATCACGTGGGCAAAATTGAAGTGACAAAAGATGCCATTTTGGCCTAGAAAGCGATTTACGTCAGCATTTATGGAGATTGGTGGATTTTGACCAAGATAGATCCGATCGCCATGAAAAGTGACTGTTGGAAGCCCAACATGACCTAATTTAGAGGATCAAAAAGTATAATTCTTACGGTTATCACGTGGGGCGGCTAAGAGCCCAAAGATGCCATTTTGGCCTCCATTCGGGAAATTTACGTCAACGATTCCTAGCGGTGACATTTTTTGACCAAGATAGACTCAATCGTAGTGATTACGGACTCGTTGGAAGCTGGTAGAGGCTATTTTTGAAATCCAAAAGTCCATGTCGATAGGCATCACGTGGCTCGCAAAATTGATGGTTTTCAAAGATGTCATTTTGGCCTCCGTTCGAGCGAATTTATCAACATTTATGGAGATTGGCAGATTTTGACCAAGATAGATCAATCGCCATGAAAAGTGACACTGTTGGAAGCCCAACGGGATGTAATTTTGATTATCAAAAGTAAAATTCTTACGGGTATCACGTGGGCAAAATTGAAGAGACAAAAGATGCCATTTTGGCCTCCGTTCGTCTTGATTTGTCAACATTTTAGCGATTGGCGGATTTTTGACCAAGATAGATCGGTCGCCATGAAAAGTGACTGTTGGAAGCCCAACGGGATGTAATTTAACGTTATCGAAAAGTAAAATTCTTACGGGTATCACGTGGGCGGCTGAAGAGACAAAAGATGCCATTTTGGCCTCCCGTTCGGCGGATTTCTTTGCATTTAGCGATTGGTGGATTTTTTTGACCAAGATAGATCAATCGCGAAAAAGTGACCTGTTGGAAGCCCAGAAGGATGTAATTTAATGCATCAAAAAGTAACATTCTTACGGGTATCACATGGGCGGTGAAAGAGACAAAGATGCCATTTTGGCCT
This sequence comes from Hyparrhenia diplandra, assembly GCA_015847255.1. Taxonomy (NCBI): domain Eukaryota; kingdom Viridiplantae; phylum Streptophyta; class Magnoliopsida; order Poales; family Poaceae; genus Hyparrhenia; species Hyparrhenia diplandra. The sequence goes on from JADLZK010009373.1 coordinate 89,348, forward strand.
CCGTTCGATGCGGATTTCTATCAACATTTATGGAGATTGGCAGATTTTGACCAAGATAGATCCAATCGCCATGAAAAAGTGACTGTTGGAAGCCCAACGAGGATGTAATTTAACATTATCGAAAAGTAAAATTCTTATAGGTATCACGTGGGCGGTGAAGAGACAAAGATGCCATTTTGGCCTCTGTTCGGGCAGATTTTTGGCGATTGGTGACATTTTGACCAAGATAGATCCAATCGCCATGAAAAGTGACTGTTGGAAGCCCTAACGGGATGTAATTTAACGTATCAAAAAGTAAAATTCTTATAGGTATCACATGGGCGCTGAAGAGACAAAGATGCCATTTTGGCCTCCATTAGTGCCGATTTACGTCAACATTTACGGCGATTGGCAGATTTTTGACCAAAGATAGATCCAATCACCATGAAAAGTGACTGTTGGAAGCCCAACGAGGATGTAATTCAGTGTATCAAAAAAGTAAAATTCTTTGGTATCACGTGGGCGGTGAAGAGACAAAAGATGCCATTTTGGCCTCCGTTCGTGCGGGATTCTGTCAACATTTAGCGTTGGCGATTTTTGACCAAGATAGATCGGTCGCCACGAAAAGTGACTGTTGGAAGCCCAACGAGGATGTAATTCAACGCATCAAAAAGTAAAATTCTTAGGTATCACGTGGGCGGTGAAGAGACAAAGATGCCATTTTGGCCTCGGATTCGGCGATTTCTATCAACATTTATGGAGATTGGTGGATTTTTGACCAAGATAGATCCGATCGCCATGAAAAGTGACGGTTGGAAGCCCAACATGACCTAATTTAGAGGATCGAAAAGTATAATTCTTACAGGTTATCACGTGGGGCGGCTAAGGAGCCAAAAGATGCCATTTTGGCCTCCATTCGAGGAAATTTACATCACGATTTCTAGCGGTGACATTTTTTGACCAAGATAACTCAATCGTAGTGATTAAGTGACTCGTTGGAAGCTAGTAGAAGCTATTTTTGAAATCCATAAGTCCATGTCTTAGGCATCGCGAAGGCTCGCAAAATTGACGGTTTTTCAAAAGATGCCATTTTTGGCCTCCGTTCGAGGCGATTTACGTCAACATTTATGGAGATTGGAAGATTTTTGACCAAGATAGATCCGATCGCCATGAAAAGTGTGACTGTTGGAAGCCCATGAGGATGTAATTTAACATTATCGAAAAGTAAAATTCTTCAGAGGGTATCACGTGGGCGGTGAAGAGACAAAAAGATGCCATTTTGGCCTCAACATTAGGGCGGATTTACCGGCGATTGGCGGAAGCATGATTTTTGACAAAGATAGATCAATCGCCATGAAAAAGTGATTTTGTTGGAAGCCCAACGAGGATGTAATTCAATGCATCAAAAAGTAACATTCTGCGAGAAGCTAGTAGGTATCACATGGGGGTGAAGAGACAAAAGATGCCATTTTGGCCTCCATTCGTGCGATTTACGTCAACATTTATGGAGATTGGCGATTTTGACCAAGATAGATCGGTCGCCACGAAAAGTGACTGTTGGAAGCCCAACGGGATGTAATTTAATGTTGTCAAAAGTAAAATTCTTATAGGTATCACGTGGGCGAATTTGAAGAGACAAAAGATGCCATTTTGGCCTGTACGTTCGGGCGATTTGCGATTGGCGGATTTTGACCAAGATAGATCAATCGCCCATGAAAAGTGACTTGTTGGAAGCCCAACAGGATGTAATTTTGAGCATCAAAAAGTCCAAATCTTATGGGTATCACATGGGCGGTGAAGAGACAAAAGATGCCATTTTGGCCTCCATTGATGCGATTTTCGTCAACATTTCTAGTGATTGGTAGATTTTGACCAAGATAGATCCGACCACCATGAAAAGTGACACATTGGAAGCTAACGAGGATGTAATTCAGCGTATCAAAAAGTAAAATTCTTACGGGTATCACGTGGGCAAATTGAAGAGACAAAAGATGCCATTTTGGCCTCCCGTTCGTGCGATTTGTCAGCATTTACGCGGATTGGCGATTTTTGACCAAGATAGATCCAATCGCCATGAAAAGTGACTGTTGGAAGCCTTGAGGATGTAATTCAAAGCATCAAAAGTAAAATTCTTCTGGGTATCACGTGGGCGGTGAAGAGACAAAAAGATGCCATTTTGGCCTCCGTTGACGATTTCTATCAACATTTACGGAGATTGGTGGATTTTTGACCAAGATAGATCCGGTCGCCATGAAAAGTGACTGTTGGAAGCCCAACATGACCTAATTTAGAGGATCGAAAAGTATAATTCTTACATTTATCACGTGGGGCAGCTAAGGAGCCCAAAGATGCCATTTTGGCCTCCATTCGGGGGAAATTTACGTCATGATTCTAGCGGTGACATTTTTGAGTTCCATAACTCCAATCGCCAGTGATTACGGACTGTTGCGAAGCTAGTAGAAAGCTATTTTGAAATCCATAAGTCCATGTCGATAGGCATCGCGAAGGCTCGCAAAATTGATGGTTTTCAAAAGAGGTCATTTTGGCCTCCGTTCGATGATTTACGTCAGCATTTATGGAGATTGGCAGATTTTGACCAAGATAGATCCGGTCGCCATGAAAAGTGACTGTTGGAAGCCCAACGAGGATGTAATTTAACATTATCAAAAAGTAAAATTCTTACGGTATCATGTGGGCGTGAAGAGACAAAAGATGCCATTTTGGCCTGTTCGAGCGGCGGTTTCTATCAGCATTTCTGGCGATTGGCGGATTTTTGACCAAGATAGATCATGTCGCCATGAAAAGTGACTGTTGGAAGCCCAACGGGATGTAATTTAGAGGATCAAAAAAGTAACAATCTTACGGGTATCACATGGGGCGGCTGAAGAGACAAAAGATGTCCATTTTGGCCTCCATTCGAGGAAGGATTTGTCAACATTTTAAGCGATTGACATTTTTTTGACCAAGATAACTCCAACCACCATGAAAAGTGACTGTTGGAAGCTAGTAAGGATGAAATCCATACGTCAAAAAAGTAAAATTCTTCTTCACGGTATCGCAAAATTGAAGAGACAAAAGATGCCATTTTGGCCTCCGTTCGTGCAGATTTACATCGGACATTTATGGAGATTAGCGGATTTTTAACCAAGATAGATCCGGTCGCCACGAAAAGTGAGCTGTTGGAAGCCCAACGGGATGTAATTCAACGCATCAAAAAGTAAAATTCTTATAGGTATCACGTGGGCGGTTTGAGGTGACAAAAGATGCCATTTTGGCCTCCGTTCGGCGATTTCTATCAACATTTACGGAGATTGGTGGATTTTTGACCAAGATAGATCGATCGCCATGAAAAGTGACTGTTGGAAGCCCAACATGACCTAATTTAGAGGATCGAAAAGTATAATTCTTACATTTATCACGTGGGGCAGCTAAGGAGCCCAAAGATGCCATTTTGGCCTCCATTTAAGGGAAATTTTGTCATGATTCTAGCGGTGACATTTTTTTGAGTTCGTAACTCCAATCGTAGTGATTACGGACTCAGTGCGAAGCTAGTAAAGCTATTTTTGAAATCCATAAGTCCATGTCGAAAGGCATCGAAGGCTCACAAAATTGATGGTTTTCAAAGAGGTCATTCGGCCTCCGTTCGGGCGATTTCTGTCAGCATTTATGGAGATTGGCGATTTTGACCAAGATAGATCCCGATTCGCCATGAAAAGTGACTGTTGGAAGCCCAACGAGGATGTAATTTAATGTTATCGAAAAGTAAAATTCTTTACGGGTATCACGTGGGCGGTGAAGAGACAAAAGATGCCATTTTGGCCTCTGTTCGGGCAGATTTCTGGCGATTGGCGGATTTTGACCAAGATAGATCAATCGCCACGAAAAGTGACCTGTTGGAAGCCTAACGAGGATGTAATTCAAGCATCAAAAAGTAACATTCTTCTTGACGGGTATCACATGGGCGGTGAAGAGACAAAAGATGCCATTTTGACCTCCATTCATGCGGATTTCTGTCAACATTTATGGAGATTGGTAGATTTTGACCAAGATAGATCCGGTCGCCATGAAAAGTGACTGTTGGAAGCCCAACGGGATGTAATTCAATTTATCAAAAAAGTAAAATTCTTACAGGTATCACGTGGGCGTGAAAAGACAAAAGATGCCATTTTGGCCTCCGTTAGGCGATTTTACGTCAGCATTTATGGTGATTGGCATATTTTTAACCAAGATAGATCAATCGCCATGAAAAAGTGACTGTTGGAAGCCCAACAAGGATGTAATTCAAGCATCAAAAAGTAAAAATCTTACGGGTATCACGTGGGCGTGAAGAGACAAAAGATGCCATTTTGGCCTCCGTTTATCCGCGATTTCTATCAACATTTCTTGTGATTGGCGGATTTTGACCAAGATAGATCCGACCACCATGAAAAGTGACTGTTGGAAGCCCAACGAGGATGTAATTCAACGTATCGAAAAGTAAAATTCTTGAGGTATCACGTGGGCAGCTGAAGAGACAAAAGATGCCATTTTGGCCTACTGTTCGTCACGGGGATGATTCTGCGGTGATTTTTTGAGTTCCGGTGAATAACAAAGATGCCATTAGTGGCGACTTGGCAGATTTTGACCAAGATAGATCCATCGCGAAGGCCATGAAAAGTGACGGTTTTTTGGAAGCCCAACGAGGATGTAATTCAATGGCATCAAAAAGTAAAATTCTTAGGGGTATCACGTGGACGGGTATCAGGCGGTGAAGAGACAAAAGATGCCATTTTGGCCTCAGGATTGGATGCAGATTTCTATCAACATTTACGGAGATTGGTGGATTTTGACCAAGATAGATCGGTCGCCATGAAAATTGACTGTTGGAAGCCCAACATGACCTAATTTAGAGGATCGAAAAGTATAATTCTTACATTTATCACGTGGGCGGCTAAAGGAGCCCAAAGATGCCATTTGGCCTCCATTCGAAATTTACGTCACGATTCCTAGCGGTGACATTTTTGAGTTCCGTAACTCAATCGTAGTGATTAGTGACTGTTGGAAGCTAGTAGAAGCTATTTTTGAAATCCATAAGTCCATGTCGATAGGCATCGCGGGCTCGCAAAATTGATGGTTTTCAAGGGGGTCATTTGGCCTCCGTTCGAGGCGATTTTCGGCATTTATGGAGATTGGCGATTTTGACCAAGATAGATCCGGTCGCCATGAAAAGTGACCTGTTGTTGGAAGCCCAACGAGGATGTAATTTAACGTTATCGAAAAGTAAAATTCTTACGGTATCACGTGGGCATTTGAAGAGACAAAAGATGCCATTTTGGCCCTCTGTTCGAGGCAGATTTACGGCGATTGGCGGATTTTTGACCAAGATAGATCGGTCGCCATGAAAAGTGACTGTTGGAAGCCCAACAGGATGTAATTTAGAGGATCAAAAGTAACAATTCTTACATTTATCACATGGGCGGCTGAAGAGACAAAAGATGCCATTTGGCCTCCATTCATGGAAATTTCTGTCACGATTCAACAGCGGTGACATTTTTGAGTTGACCAAGATAGATCGGCCACCATGAAAAGTGACTCTGTTGGAAGCTAGTACGAAGGATGTAATTGAAACGTATAAAAAATGTACAAAATTAGGCACGGTATCACTCGCAAAATTGAAGAGACAAAAAGATGTCATTTTGGCCTCCGTTCTTCGGCGATTTACGTCGGCATTTATGGAGATTGGCGGATTTTGACCAAGATAGATCGGTCGCCATGAAAAGTGACCTGTTGGAAGCCCAACGAGGATGTAATTCAATGCATCAAAAAGTAAAATTCTTAGGGTATCACGTGGGTAATTTGAAGAGACAAAAGATGCCATTTTGGCCTCCGTTCGACGATTTCTATCAACATTTACGGAGATTGGTGGATTTTGACCAAGATAGATCCGGTCGCCATGAAAATTGACTGTTGGAAGCCCAACATGACCTAATTTAGAGGATCGAAAAGTATAATTCTTACATTTATCACGTGGGGCAGCTAAAGGAGCCCAAAGATGCCATTTTGGCCTCCATTTAGGGAAATTTACGTCACGATTCTAGCGGTGACATTTTTTGAGTTCCGTAACTCAATCGTAGTGATTACGGACTCGTGCGAAGCTAGTAGAAAGCTATTTTGAAATCCATAAGTCCATGTCGATAGGCATCGCGAAGGCTCGCAAAATTGATGGTTTTCAAAAGAGGTCATTCGGCCTCCGTTCGAGGCGATTTAAATCAGCATTTATGGAGATTGGCAGATTTTGACCAAGATAGATCGGTCGCCATGAAAAGTGACCTGTTGGAAGCCCTTGAGGATGTAATTTAACGTTATCGAAAAGTAAAATTCTTACGGTATCACGTGGGCGGTGAAGAGACAAAAGATGCCATTTTGGCCTCTGTTCAGGGCAGATTTCTGGCGATTGGCGGATTTTGACCAAGATAGATCAATCGCCATGAAAAGTGACTGTTGGAAGCCCTAACAGGACCTAATTTAGAGGATCGAAAAGTATAATTCTTACATTTATCACATGGGCAGCTAAGAGACAAAAGATGCCATTTTGGCCTCCATTAGTGGAAATTTACATCAACATTCCTGGCGGTGACATTTTTTTGACCAAGATAGATCCAATCGCCATGAAAAGTGACTGTTGGGACCCAACGAGGCTGTAATTAACTATTTTGAAAAGTAAAATTCCTGGGTATCACGTGGGCATTTGAAGAGACAAAAGATGCCATTTTGGCCTCAGTTCTTTTTGGCTCAACATTTATGGCGATTGGCAGATTTTGACCAAGATAGATCGGTCGCCATGAAAAGTGACTGTTGGAAGCCCAACAGGACCTAATTTAGAGGATCGAAAAGTATAATTCTTACATTTATCACGTGGGCGCTAAGAGACAAAAAGATGCCATTTTGGCCTCCATTAGATGGAAATTTATCACGATTACTAAGCGGTGACATTTTTTGACCAAGATAACTCCAATCGCCATGAAAAGTGACTGTTGGAAGCCTAACGAGGATGCTATTTTTGACGTATCAATAAGTAAAATTCTTACGGGTATCACGTGGCTCGCAAAATTGACGGAGACAAAAGATGCCATTTTGGCCTCCGTTCGGGCAGATTTACGTCAACATTTATGGAGATTGGCGGATTTTTGACCAAGATAGATCGGTCGCCATGAAAAGTGACTTGTTGGAAGCCCAACGAGGATGTAATTCAACGCATCAAAAAGTAAAATTCTTACACGGTATCACGTGGGCGGTGAAGAGACAAAAGATGCCATTTTGGCCTCCGTTCGAGGCGATTTTGTCAACATTTACGGAGATTGGCGGATTTTTGACCAAGATAGATCGGTCGCCATGAAAATTGACTGTTGGAAGCCCAACATGACCTAATTTAGAGGATCCAAAAGTATAATTCTTACATTTATCACGTGGGGCAGCTAAGGAGCCCAAAGATGCCATTTTGGCCTCCATTCATGAAATTTACGTCATGATTCTAGCGGTGACATTTTTGACCCAAGATAACTCAATCGTAGTGATGACGGACTCCGTTGGAAGCTAGTAATGCTATTTTTGAAATCCGTAAGTGTAAAATTCGAAAGGGCATCACGTGGGCAAAATTGAAGGTTTTCAAAAGATGCCATTTTGGCCTCCGTTAGAGGCGGATTTACGTCAACATTTATGGAGATTGGCGGATTTTGACCAAGATAGATCCGGTCGCCATGAAAAGTGACTGTTGGAAGCCCAACAGGATGTAATTTAACGTTATCGAAAAGTAAAATTCTTACATTTATCACGTGGGGCAGCTGAAGAGACAAAAGATGCCATTTTGGCCTCCATTCATGGAAATTTACGCGATTTGGCGATTGACATTTTTGACCAAGATAGATCCAATCGCCATGAAAAGTGACTGTTGGAAGCAAGTAGGACCCTATTTTGAGGATCAAAAGTAAAATTCTTACGGGTATCACGTGGGCGCTAAAGAGACAAAAGATGCCATTTTGGCCTCCATTCGGGCGATTTACGTCAACATTTATGGCGATTGGCATTTTTTGACCAAGATAGATCAGTCGCCATGAAAAGTGACTGTTGGAAGCCCAACGAGGATGTAATTCTATTTCAAAAAGTAAAATTCTTACGGGTATCATGTGGGCGTATGAAGAGACAAAGATGCCATTTTGGCCTCATTCTGGATTTCTATCAACATTTATGGAGATTGGCGGATTTTTGACCAAGATAGATCAATCGCCATGAAAAGTGACTGTTGGAAGCCCAACATGACCTAATTTAGAGGATCGAAAAGTATAATTCTTACATTTATCACGTGGGCAGGCTAAAGAGCCCAAAGATGCCATTTTGGCCTCCATTCATGGAAATTTACGTCACGATTTAGCGGTGACATTTTTTGACCAAGATAACTCCAATCGTAGTGAAAAGTGACTCCGTTGGAAGCTAAGTAGGATGCTATTTTGAAATCCATAAGTCCAATTCTGATAGGTATCACGTGGCTCGCAAAATTGAAGAGACAAAAGAGGTCATTTTGGCCTCCGTTCGAGGCGATTTTGTGCCAACATTTATGGAGATTGGCGATTTTGACCAAGATAGATCCGATCGCCATGAAAAGTGACTGTTGGAAGCCCAACGGGATGTAATTCAACGCATCAAAAAGTAAAATTCTTACAGGTATCAGGCGGTGAAGAGACAAAAGATGCCATTTTGGCCTCCGTTCGGCAGATTTACGTCAACATTTCTGGAGATTGGCGGATTTTTTAACCAAGATAGATCCGATCACCATGAAAATTGACTGTTGGAAGCCCAACATGACCTAATTTAGAGGATCGAAAAGTATAATTCTTACATTTATCACGTGGGGCGACTAAAGAGCCCAAAGATGCCATTTGGCCTCCATTCATGGAAATTCTATCACGATTCTAGCGGTGACATTTTTTGAGTTCCAAGATAACTCCAATCGTAGTGATTAGGACTCGTGCGAAGCTAGTAGAAAGCTATTTTTGAAATCCATAAGTCCATGTCGATAAAAGGCATCGATAAGGCTCGCAAAATTGGCGGTTTTCAAAAGAGGTCATTTGGCCTCCGTTAGGGCAGATTTGTCGGCATTTATGGAGATTGGCAGATTTTTGACCAAGATAGATCCGATCGCCATGAAAAGTGACTGTTGGAAGCCCAACAGGATGTAATTTAACGTTATCAAAAGTAAAATTCTTACGGGTATCACGTGGGCATTTGAAGAGACAAAAGATGCCATTTTGGCCCTTCGTTCGATTTTCTATCAACATTTACGGCGATTGGCGGATTTTTGACCAAGATAGATCGATCGCCATGAAAAGTGACTGTTGGAAGCCCAACAGGATGTAATTTAGAGGATCAAAAAGTAAAATTCTTACATTTATCACGTGGGGCGGCTAAGAGCCAAAAAGATGCCATTTTGGCCTCCATTCGATCACGATTTACGTCAACATTCCCTAGCGATTGTGGATTTTTGACCAAGATAGAAATCAATCGTCACCATGAAAATTGACTGTTGGAAGCCGAAACTGGTAAGCTAATTTTCAATGTATCAAAGTCCAAAATGGGCATCGTTTATCACGTGCAAAATTGGCCGGTTTTCAAAGATGCCATTTTGGCCTCCATTCGGCAGATTTACTTGTCAACATTTATGGAGATTGGCGGATTTTGACCAAGATAGATCCAATCGCCATGAAAAGTGACTGTTGGAAGCCTAACAGGATGTAATTTAGCGTTATCGAAAAGTAAAATTCTTACGGGTATCACGTGCTCGCAAGGTGAAGAGACAAAAGATGCCATTTTGGCCTCCATTCATGGAAATTTAGGTCAACATTTATGGCGATTGGCATTTTTTTGACCAAGATAGATCCAATCGCCATGAAAAGTGACTGTTGGAAGCCCTAGTAGGACCTAATTTAACGTTATCAAAAAGTAAAATTCTTACATTTATCACGTGGGCGCTAAAGAGACAAAAGATGCCATTTTGGTCATTCTCCGTTCCGTGGATTCGGATTTACGTCAACATTTATGGAGATTGGTAGATTTTGACCAAGATAGATCCGGTCACCATGAAAAGTGACTGTTGGAAGCCCATGAGGATGTAATTCAATGTATCAAAAAGTAAAATTCTTACGGGTATCACATGGGCGGTGAAGAGACAAAAGATGCCATTTTGGCCTCCGTTCGGCGATTTCTATCAACATTTACGGAGATTGGCGGATTTTTGACCAAGATAGATCGGTCGCCATGAAAATTGACTGTTGGAAGCCCAACATGACCTAATTTAGAGGATCGAAAAGTATAATTCTTACATTTATCACGTGGGGCAGCTAAAGAGCAAAAAGATGCCATTTGGCCTCCATTCATGGAAATTTACGTCACGATTCTAAGCGGTGACATTTTTTGACCAAGATAACTCCAATCGTAGTGAAAAGTGACTCCGTGCGAAGCTAACAGGAGCTAATTTTGAAATCCAAAAGTCCAATTCGATAGGCATCGCGAGTGGCAAAATTGACGGTTTTCAAAAGATGCCATTTTGGCCTCCGTTCGAGGCAGATTTACGTCAACATTTATGGAGATTGGCGATTTTGACCAAGATAGATCCGGTCGCCATGAAAAGTGACTGTTGGAAGCCCAACGAGGATGTAATTCAACGCATCAAAAGTAAAATTCTTCGGGTATCACGTGGGCGCTGAAGAGACAAAAGATGCCATTTTGGCCTCCGTTCGAGCGGTCAACATTTATGGAGATTGGCGGATTTTTGACCAAGATAGATCCGGTCGCCATGAAAATTGACTGTTGGAAGCCCAACATGACCTAATTTAGAGGATCGAAAAGTATAATTCTTACATTTATCACGTGGGGCGGCTAAGGAGCCCAAAAGATGCCATTTTGGCCTCCATTCATGGAAATTTACATCACGATTCTAGCGGTGACATTTTTTGACCAAGATAACTCAATCGTAGTGATTACGGACTCCGTGCGAAGCTAGTAGAAACTATTTTTGAAATCCATAAGTCCATGTCGATAGGCATCGTAAAAGGCTCGTAAAATTGGCGGTTTTCAAAAAGAGGTCATTTTGGCCTCCGTTAACATATTTACGTCAACATTTATGGAGATTGGTAGATTTTTGACCAAGATAGATCCGATCGCCATGAAAAGTGAGTGTTGGAAGCCCAACGGGATGTAATTCAACGTTATCAAAAAGTAAAATTCTTACAGGTATCACGTGGGCGGTGAAGAGACAAAAAGATGCCATTTTGGCCTCGGTTCGGCTTGATTTGTCAACATTTACGGAGATTGGCGGATTTTTGACCAAGATAGATCCGGTCGCCATGAAAATTGACTGTTGGAAGCCCAACATGACCTAATTTAGAGGATCGAAAAGTATAATTCTTACATTTATCACGTGGGGCAGCTAAGGAGCCCAAAGATGCCATTTTGGCCTCCATTCATGGAAATTTACGTCACGATTCTAGCGGTGACATTTTTTGAGACCAAGTAACTCCAATCGTAGTGATTACGGACTCCGTTGGAAGCTAGTAGAAAGCTATTTTTGAAATCCATAAGTCCATGTCGATAGGCATCGCGAAGGCTCGCAAAATTGACGGTTTTCAAAAGAGGTCATTTGGCCTCCGTTCGGGCGATTTTACGTCAACATTTATGGAGATTGGCGGATTTTTGACCAAGATAGATCCGGTCGCCATGAAAAGTGACCTGTTGGAAGCCCAACAGGATGTAATTTCAACGTTATCAAAAAGTAAAATTCTTACGGGTATCACGTGGGCATTTGAAGAGACAAAAGATGCCATTTTGGCCTCCGTTCGGCAGATTTACGTCAACATTTACGGCGATTGGCGGATTTTTGACCAAGATAGATCCAATCGCCATGAAAATTGACTGTTGGAAGCCCTAACATGACCTAATTTAGAGGATCGAAAAGTATAATTCTTACATTTATCACGTGGGGGCAGCTAAGGAGCCCAAAGATGCCATTTGGCCTCCATTTAGGGAAATTTACTGTCACGATTTAGCGGTGACATTTTTGAGATTTTAACTCAAGTAGTGATTACGGTCGCGTGCGAAGCTAGTAAAGCTATTTTTGAAATCCATAAGTCCAATTTAACGTTATCAAATAGGCATCGCGAAGGCTATCAAAATTGGCGGTTTTCAAAAGATGTCATTTTGGCCTCCGTTCGAGGCGGATTTACGTCAACATTTATGGAGATTGGCGAGATTTTGACCAAGATAGATCCGATCGCCATGAAAAGTGACTGTTGGAAGCCCAACGAGGATGTAATTTAACGTTATCGAAAAGTAAAATTCTTACGGGTATCACGTGGGCATTTGAAGAGACAAAAGATGCCATTTTGGCCTCCGTTCGGGGCGGATTTACGCGATTGGAGATTTTTTGACCAAGATAGATCCGGTCGCCATGAAAAGTGACTGTTGGAAGCCCTAGTAGGATGTAATTTAACGTATCAAAAAGTAAAATTCTTACAGGTATCACATGGGCAAAATTGAAGAGACAAAAGATGCCATTTTGGCCTCAGTTCGTGCGCGATTTACGTCAGCATTTATGGCGATTGGTAGATTTTTTGACCAAGATAGATCCTGTCGCCATGAAAAGTGACTGTTGGAAGCCCAACAGGATGTAATTCAACGCATCAAAATGTAAAATTCTTACAGGTATCACGGGCGGTGAAGAGACAAAAGATGCCATTTTGGCCTCGTTCGTGCGATTTCTATCAACATTTACGGAGATTGGCGGATTTTTGACCAAGATAGATCCGGTCGCCATGAAAATTGACTGTTGGAAGCCCAACATGACCTAATTTAGAGGATCGAAAAGTATAATTCTTACATTTATCACGTGGGGCGGCTAAGGAGCCCAAAGATGCCATTTTGGCCTCCATTCATGGAAATTTACGTCACGATTCTAGCGGTGACATTTTTTGAGTAAAGTAACTCCAATCGTAGTGATTACGGACTCGTGCGAAGCTAGTAGAAAGCTATTTTGAAATCCATAAGTCCATGTCGATAGGCATCGCGAAGGCTCGCAAAATTGACGGTTTTCAAAGAGGTCATTCTAGCCTCCGTTCGAGGCGGATTTCTGTCGGCATTTATGGAGATTGGCGGATTTTTGACCAAGATAGATCCGGTCGCCATGAAAAGTGACTGTTGGAAGCCTTGAGGATGTAATTCAACGCATCAAAAAGTAAAATTCTTACAGGGTATCACGCGGGCGGTGAAGAGACAAAAAGATGCCATTTTGGCCTCAGTTCGGCAGATTTCTGTCAACATTTACGGAGATTGGCGGATTTTTGACCAAGATAGATCCGGTCGCCATGAAAATTGACTGTTGGAAGCCCAACATGACCTAATTTAGAGGATCGAAAAGTATAATTCTTACATTTATCACGTGGGGCAGCTAAGGAGCCCAAAGATGCCATTTGGCCTCCATTCGGGGAAATTTACATCCACGATTCTAAGCGGTGACATTTTTGAGTTCAAAGTAACTCAATCGTAGTGATTACGGACTCCGTGCGAAGCTAGGTAAAAGCTATTTTTTGAAATCCATAAGTCCATGTCGATAGGCATCGCGAAGGCTCGCAAAATTGACGGTTTTCAAAGAGGTCATTTCGGCCTCCGTTCGAGGCGGATTTACGTCAACATTTATGGAGATTGGCGGATTTTGACCAAGATAGATCCGATCGCCATGAAAAGTGACTGTTTGGAAGCCCAACGAGGATGTAATTTGCGTTATCGAAAAGTAAAATTCTTACACGGGTATCACGTGAAAATTTGAAGAGACAAAGATGCCATTTTGGCCTCCGTTTCGAGGCTATCAACATTTCGGCGATTGGCGGATTTTTGACCAAGATAGATCCGGTCGCCATGAAAATTGACTGTTGGAAGCCTAACAGGACCTAATTTAGAGGATCGAAAAGTATAATTCTTACATTTATCACGTGGGGCAGCTAAAGAGACAAAAGATGCCATTTTGGCCTCCATTCGGAAATTTTGTCACGATTCTAGCGGTGACATTTTTTTGACCAAGTAACTCAATCGTAGTGATGAAAAGTGACTGTTGGAAGCTAGTAGAGGATGCTATTTTTTGAAATCCAAATGTCCAATTCTAGGCATCGCGTAGGCTCGCAAAATTGACGGTTTTCAAAAGATGTCATTTTGGCCTCGTTCGTGCGGATTTTGTCAACATTTATGGAGATTGGTAGATTTTTGACCAAGATAGATCCTGTCGCCATGAAAAGTGACTGTTGGAAGCCCAACGGGATGTAATTCAACATTATCAAAAAGTAAAATTCTTACGGGTATCACGTGGGCGGTGAAGAGACAAAAGATGCCATTTTGGCCTTTCGAGCGATTTCTATCAACATTTACGGAGATTGGCGGATTTTTGACCAAGATAGATCCGATCGCCATGAAAATTGACTGTTGGAAGCCCAACATGACCTAATTTAGAGGATCGAAAAGTATAATTCTTACATTTATCACGTGGGGCAGCTAAGGAGCCAAAAGATGCCATTTTGGCCTCCATTCATGGAAATTTACGTCACGATTCTAAGCGGTGACATTTTTTTTGAGTTTCGTAACTCAATCGTAGTGATTACGGACTCGTGCGAAGCTAGTAGAAAGCTATTTTGAAATCCATAAGTCCATGTCGATAGGCATCGCGAAGGCTCGCAAAATTGACGGTTTTTCAAAGAGGTCATTCTAGCCTCCGTTGAGGCGGATTTACGTCAACATTTATGGAGATTGGCGGATTTTTGACCAAGATAGATCCGGTCGCCATGAAAAGTGACTGTTGGAAGCCCAACGGGATGTAATTCAACGCATCAAAAAGTAAAATTCTTACGGTATCACGTGGGCGGTGAAGAGACAAAAGATGCCATTTTGGCCTCCGTTCGGCAGATTTCTGTCAGCATTTACGGAGATTGGCGGATTTTTGACCAAGATAGATCCGATCGCCATGAAAATTGACTGTTGGAAGCCCAACATGACCTAATTTAGAGGATCGAAAAGTATAATTCTTACATTTATCCACGTGGGGCAGCTAAGGAGCCCAAAGATGCCATTTGGCCTCCATTCATGGGGAAATTTACGTCACGATTCTAAGCGGTGACATTTTTTGAGTTCCGTAACTCAATCGTAGTGATTACGGACTCCGTGCGAAGCTAGTAGAAAGCTATTTTTGAAATCCATAAGTCCATGTCGATAGGCATCGAAGGCTCGCAAAATTGACGGTTTTCAAAGAGGTCATTCCGGCCTCCGTTCGGGCGGATTTTTGTCAACATTTATGGAGATTGGCAGATTTTGACCAAGATAGATCCGGTCGCCATGAAAAGTGACCTGTTGGAAGCCCAACGGGATGTAATTTAACGTTATCGAAAAGTAAAATTCTTCTGGCAGGGTATCACGTGGGCGGTGAAGAGACAAAAGATGCCATTTTGGCCTCTGTTCGGGCGTCAACATTTCTGGCGATTGGTAGATTTTGACCAAGATAGATCCGGTCGCCATGAAAAGTGACTGTTGGAAGCCTAACAGGATGTAATTTAACGTATCAAAAAGTAAAATTCTTACGGTATCACATGGGCGGTGAAGAGACAAAAGATGCCATTTTGGCCTCCGTTCGTGCGATTTCTGTCAACATTCTGGCGATTGGTAGATTTTTGACCAAGATAGATCATTGTCGCCATGAAAAGTGACTTTGTTGGAAGCCCAACGAGGATGTAATTCAATGTATCAAAATGTAAAATTCTTACGGGTATCACGTGGGCGTTTTGAAGAGACAAAAGATGCCATTTTGGCCTCCGTTCGTGCAGATTTCTATCAACATTTACGGAGATTGGCGGATTTTTGACCAAGATAGATCCGGTCGCCATGAAAATTGACTGTTGGAAGCCCAACATGACCTAATTTAGAGGATCGAAAAGTATAATTCTTACATTTATCACGTGGGGCAGCTAAGGAGCCAAAAGATGCCATTTTGGCCTCCATTCATGGAAATTTAAATCACGATTCTAGCGGTGACATTTTTGAGACCAAGTAACTCAATCGTAGTGATTACGGACTCGTGGAAGCTAGTAGGAAGCTATTTTTGAAATCCATAAGTCCATGTCGATAGGCATCGCGAAGGCTCGCAAAATTGACGGTTTTCAAAGAGGTCATTCTAGCCTCCGTTCGAGGCGAGATTTGTCGGCATTTATGGAGATTGGCGATTTTTGACCAAGATAGATCCGATCGCCATGAAAAGTGACTGTTGGAAGCCCAACGAGGATGTAATTCAACGCATCAAAAAGTAAAATTCTTACAGGTATCACGCGAGGCGGTGAAGAGACAAAAGATGCCATTTTGGCCTCCGTTCGGCGATTTCTGTCAACATTTTATGGAGATTGGCGGATTTTTGACCAAGATAGATCCGGTCGCCATGAAAATTGACTGTTGGAAGCCCAACATGACCTAATTTAGAGGATCGAAAAGTATAATTCTTACATTTATCACGTGGGGCAGCTAAGGAGCCCAAAGATGCCATTTTGGCCTCCATTCGGGAAATTTACGTCACGATTCTAGCGGTGACATTTTTGACCAAGAGTAACTCAATCGTAGTGATTACGGACTCCGTTGCGAAGCTAGTAGAAAGCTATTTTTGAAATCCATAAGTCCATGTCGATAGGCATCGCGAGTAAAGGCTCGCAAAATTGACGGTTTTCAAAGAGGTCATTTTGGCCTCCGTTCGGAGGCGGATTTACGTCAACATTTATGGAGATTGGCGATTTTTGACCAAGATAGATCCGATCGCCATGAAAAGTGACTGTTGGAAGCCCAACGGGGATGTAATTTAACGTTATCAAAAAGTAAAATTCTTACGGGTATCACGTGGGCGGTGAAGAGACAAAAGATGCCATTTTGGCCTCTGTTCGGGCGATTTCTATCAACATTTTGGAGATTGGCGGATTTTTGACCAAGATAGATCCGGTCGCCATGAAAATTGACTGTTGGAAGCCCTAACATGACCTAATTTAGAGGATCGAAAAGTATAATTCTTACATTTATCACGTGGGGCAGCTAAAGAGCCCAAAGATGCCATTTTGGCCTCCATTCATGGAAATTTTGTCACGATTCTAAGCGGTGACATTTTTTTTTTGACCAAGTAACTCAATCGTAGTGATTACGGACTCCGTGGAAGCTAGCAGGGATGCTATTTTTGAAATCCATAAGTCCATTCTTCACGATGAGGCATCGAAGGCTTGAAGATGTGACGGTTTTCAAAGATGCCATTTTGGCCTCCGTTCGAGGCGGTTTGTCGGCATTTATGGAGATTGGCGATTTTTGACCAAGATAGATCCGGTCGCCATGAAAAGTGACTGTTGGAAGCCCAACGAGGATGTAATTCAACGCATCAAAAAGTAAAATTCTTACGGGTATCACGCGGGCATTTGAAGAGACAAAAGATGCCATTTTGGCCTCGGATTTCGATCTTGATTTCTATCAACATTTACGGAGATTGGCGGATTTTTGACCAAGATAGATCCGGTCGCCATGAAAATTGACTGTTGGAAGCCCAACATGACCTAATTTAGAGGATCGAAAAGTATAATTCTTACATTTATCACGTGGGGCAGCTAAGGAGCCCAAAGATGCCATTTTGGCCTCCATTCGGGGAAATTTACGTCACGATTCTAGCGGTGACATTTTTGAGTTCAGTAACTCAATCGTAGTGATTACGGACTCCGTCGTGCGAAGCTAGTAGAAAGCTATTTTTGAAATCCATAAGTCCATGTCGATAGGCATCGCGAAGGCTCGCAAAATTGACGGTTTTCAAAGAGGTCATTCTAGCCTCCGTTCGAGGCGATTTCTGTCAACATTTATGGAGATTGGCAGATTTTGACCAAGATAGATCCGGTCGCCATGAAAAGTGACTGTTGGAAGCCCAACGAGGATGTAATTCAACGTTATCAAAAAGTAAAATTCTTACGGGTATCACGTGGGCGGTGAAGAGACAAAAGATGCCATTTTGGCCTCTGTTCGGCAGATTTACGTCAACATTTACGGAGATTGGCGGATTTTTGACCAAGATAGATCGGTCGCCATGAAAATTGACTGTTGGAAGCCCAACATGACCTAATTTAGAGGATCGAAAAGTATAATTCTTACATTTATCACGTGGGGCAGCTAAGGAGACAAAAGATGCCATTTTGGCCTCCATTCGGGGAAATTTCTGTCACGATTCTAGCGGTGACATTTTTTGACCAAGATAACTCAATCGTAGTGATTACGGACTCCGTTGGAAGCTGGTAGAATGCTATTTTTGAAATCCAAAAGTCCAATTCTTAGGCATCGCGAAGGCTCGCAAAATTGACGGTTTTCAAAGAGGTCATTTTGGCCTCCGTTCGAGGCGATTTACGTCAACATTTATGGAGATTGGCGGATTTTGACCAAGATAGATCCGGTCGCCATGAAAAGTGACTGTTGGAAGCCCAACGGGATGTAATTTGCGTTATCGAAAAGTAAAATTCTTACGGGTATCACGTGGGCGGCTGAAGAGACAAAAGATGCCATTTTGGCCTCTGTTCGGGAGATTTTTCGATTGGCGGATTTTGACCAAAGACCAAGATAGATCCGGTCGCCACGAAAAGTGACTGTTGGAAGCCCTAACGAGGATGTAATTTAACGTATCGAAAAGTAAAATTCTTACAGGTATCACATGGCTCGCAAAATTGAAGAGACAAAAGATGCCATTTTGGCCTCCGTTCGTCTGCGATTTACGTCAACATTTATGGCGATTGGTAGATTTTTGACCAAGATAGATCCGGTCGCCATGAAAAGTGACTGTTGGAAGCCCAACCAGGATGTAATTCAATGTATCAAAATGTAAAATTCTTACGGGTATCACGTGGCGGTGAAGAGACAAAAGATGCCATTTTGGCCTCCGTTCGTGCGATTTACGTCAACATTTACGGAGATTGGCGGATTTTTGACCAAGATAGATCCGGTCGCCATGAAAATTGACTGTTGGAAGCCCAACATGACCTAATTTAGAGGATCGAAAAGTATAATTCTTACATTTATCACGTGGGGCAGCTAAGGAGCCCAAAGATGCCATTTTGGCCTCCATTCATGGAAATTTACATCACGATTCCTAGCGGTGACATTTTTTGAGTTCCGTAACTCCAATCGTAGTGATTACGGACTCCGTGCGAAGCTAGTAGAAAGCTATTTTGAAATCCATAAGTCCATGTGATAGGCATCGCGAAGGCTCGCAAAATTGACGGTTTTCAAAAGGGTCATTCTAGCCTCCGTTAAGGCGGATTTAATCGGCATTTATGGAGATTGGCAGATTTTTGACCAAGATAGATCCGGTCGCCATGAAAAGTGACTGTTGGAAGCCCAACGAGGATGTAATTCAACGCATCAAAAAGTAAAATTCTTACGAGGTATCACGTGGGCGGTGAAGAGACAAAAGATGCCATTTTGGCCTCGTTCGAGGCAGATTTTCAACATTTACGGAGATTGGCGGATTTTTGACCAAGATAGATCCGGTCGCCATGAAAATTGACTGTTGGAAGCCCAACATGACCTAATTTAGAGGATCGAAAAGTATAATTCTTACATTTATCACGTGGGGCAGCTAAGGAGCCCAAAGATGCCATTTTGGCCTCCATTCATGGAAATTTTTGTCACGATTCTAGCGGTGACATTTTTTGAGTTCAAGTAACTCAATCGTAGTGATTACGGACTCCGTGCGAAGCTAGTAAGCTATTTTTGAAATCCATAAGTCCATGTCGATAGGCATCGCGAAGGCTCGCAAAATTGACGGTTTTCAAAAGAGGTCATTTGGCCTCCGTTCGGGCAGATTTTGTCAACATTTATGGAGATTGGCGATTTTGACCAAGATAGATCCGGTCGCCATGAAAAGTGACTGTTGGAAGCCCAACGAGGATGTAATTCAACGTTATCAAAAAGTAAAATTCTTACGGTATCACGTGGGGGCGGTGAAGAGACAAAAGATGCCATTTTGGCCTCTGTTCGAGGCGATTTCTATCAACATTTACGGAGATTGGCGGATTTTTGACCAAGATAGATCCGGTCGCCATGAAAATTGACTGTTGGAAGCCCAACATGACCTAATTTAGAGGATCGAAAAGTATAATTCTTACATTTATCACGTGGGGCGGCTAAGGAGCCCAAAGATGCCATTTTGGCCTCCATTCGGGAAATTTACATCACGATTCTAGCGGTGACATTTTTTGACCAAGATAACTCAATCGTAGTGATTACGGACTCGTGGTGCGAAGCTAGTAGAAAGCTATTTTGAAATCCATAAGTCCATGTCGATAGGCATCGCGAAGGCTCGCAAAATTGACGGTTTTCAAAAGAGGTCATTTTGGCCTCCGTTCGAGGCGAATTTTGTCAACATTTATGGAGATTGGCAGATTTTGACCAAGATAGATCCGGTCGCCATGAAAAGTGACTGTTGGAAGCCCAACGAGGATGTAATTTAACGTTATCAAAAAGTAAAATTCTTACGGGTATCACGTGGGGCGGTGAAGAGACAAAAGATGCCATTTTGGCCTCCATTCGGATTTTTACCAAGATTTACGGCGATTGGCAGATTTTTGACCCAAGATAGATCAATCGCCATGAAAAGTGACATTTGTTGGAAGCCTAAATAGGATGTAATTTAACGTATCGAAAAGTAAAATTCTTCGGTATATCATGCAAAATTGAAGAGACAAAAGATGCCATTTTGGCCTCGTTCGTGACGATGATTTACGTCAACATTTATGGCGATTGGTAGATTTTTGACCAAGATAGATCAGTCGCCATGAAAAGTGACTGTTGGAAGCCCAACAGGATGTAATTCAATGTATCAAAATGTAAAATTCTTACGGGTATCACGTGGGGCGGTGAAGAGACAAAAAGATGCCATTTTGGCCTCCGGTTCGAGCAGATTTCTATCAACATTTACGGAGATTGGCGGATTTTGACCAAGATAGATCCGGTCGCCATGAAAATTGACTGTTGGAAGCCCAACATGACCTAATTTAGAGGATCGAAAAGTATAATTCTTACATTTATCACGTGGGGCAGCTAAGGAGCCAAAAGATGCCATTTTGGCCTCCATTCATGGAAATTTACATCACGATTCCTAGCGGTGACATTTTTTTGAGTTCCGTAACTCAATCGTAGTGATTACGGACTCGTCGTGCGAAGCTAGTAGAAAGCTATTTTTGAAATCCATAAGTCCATGTCGATAGGCATCGCGAAGGCTCGCAAAATTGACGGTTTTCAAAAGGGTCATTCTAGCCTCCGTTCGAGGCGATTTCTGTCGGCATTTATGGAGATTGGCGGATTTTTTGACCAAGATAGATCCAGTCGCCATGAAAAGTGACCTGTTGGAAGCCCAACGAGGATGTAATTCAACGCATCAAAAAAGTAAAATTCTTCGGGTATCACGTGGGCGTAATTTGAAGAGACAAAAGATGCCATTTTGGCCTCCGTTCGAGCGATTTCTGTCAACATTTACGGAGATTGGCGGATTTTTGACCAAGATAGATCCGTCGCCATGAAAATTGACTGTTGGAAGCCCAACATGACCTAATTTAGAGGATCGAAAAGTATAATTCTTACATTTATCACGTGGGGCAGCTAAGGAGCCCAAAGATGCCATTTTGGCCTCCATTCGGGAAATTTACGTCACGATTCTAGCGGTGACATTTTTTGAGTTAGTAACTCCAATCGTAGTGATTACGGACTCGTGGAAGCTAGTAGAAAGCTATTTTTGAAATCCATAAGTCCATGTCGATAGGCATCGCGAAGGCTCGCAAAATTGACGGTTTTCAAAAGAGGTCATTGGCCTCCGTTCGAGGCGATTTACGTCAACATTTATGGAGATTGGCAGATTTTGACCAAGATAGATCGGTCGCCATGAAAAGTGACTGTTGGAAGCCCAACGGGATGTAATTCAACGTTATCAAAAAGTAAAATTCTTACAGGGTATCACGTGGGCGGCATTTTGAAGAGACAAAAGATGCCATTTTGGCCTCCGTTCGGGCAGATTTACGTCAACATTTACGGAGATTGGCGGATTTTTGACCAAGATAGATCGGTCGCCATGAAAATTGACTGTTGGAAGCCCAACATGACCTAATTTAGAGGATCGAAAAGTATAATTCTTACATTTATCACGTGGGGCAGCTAAGGAGCCCAAAGATGCCATTTTGGCCTCCATTCATGGAAATTTACGTCACGATTCTAGCGGTGACATTTTTTGACCAAGTAACTCAATCGTAGTGATTACGGACTCCGTGCGAAGCTAGTAGAAAGCTATTTTTTGAAATCCATAAGTCCATGTCGATAGGCATCGCGAAGGCTCGCAAAATTGACGGTTTTCAAAGAGGTCATTCGGCCTCCGTTCGGGCGATTTGTCAACATTTATGGAGATTGGCAGATTTTTGACCAAGATAGATCCGGTCGCCATGAAAAGTGACTGTTGGAAGCCCAACGAGGATGTAATTTAACGTTATCGAAAAGTAAAATTCTTACGGGTATCACGTGGGGCGGTGAAGAGACAAAAGATGCCATTTTGGCCTCTGTTCGGCAGATCAACGGCGATTGGCGGATTTTGACCAAGATAGATCCGGTCGCCATGAAAAGTGACTGTTGGAAGCCTAACAGGATGTAATTTAGAGTATCGAAAAGTAAAATTCTTCATTTTCATGGGTATCACATGGGCAAAGATGAAGAGACAAAAGATGCCATTTTGGCCTCATTCGTGAGATTTACGTCAACATTTCGGCGATTGGCAGATTTTTGACCAAGATAGATCGGTCGCCATGAAAAGTGTGATTTTTGTTGGAAGCCCAACAGGATGTAATTCAATGTATCAAAATGTAAAATTCTTACGGGTATCACGCCCAAATTTTGAAGAGACAAAAGATGCCATTTTGGCCTCCGTTCGGTTGCGATTTCTGTCAACATTTACGGAGATTGGCGGATTTTTGACCAAGATAGATCCGGTCGCCATGAAAATTGACTGTTGGAAGCCCAACATGACCTAATTTAGAGGATCGAAAAGTATAATTCTTACATTTATCACGTGGGGCAGCTAAGGAGCCCAAAGATGCCATTTTGGCCTCCATTCATGGAAATTTACGTCACGATTCCTAGCGGTGACATTTTTTGACCAAGTAACTCCAATCGTAGTGATTACGGACTCACGTGCGAAGCTAGTAGAAAGCTATTTTTGAAATCCATAAGTCCATGTCGATAGGCATCGCGAAGGCTCGCAAAATTGACGGTTTTCAAAAGAGGTCATTCTAGCCTCCGTTCGAGGCGGATTTACGTCGGCATTTATGGAGATTGGCGATTTTTGACCAAGATAGATCCGGTCGCCATGAAAAGTGACTGTTGGAAGCCCAACGAGGATGTAATTCAACGCATCAAAAAGTAAAATTCTTACGGGTATCACGCGGGCGGTGAAGAGAGACAAAAGATGCCATTTTGGCCTCAGTTCGAGCGATTTCTATCAACATTTACGGAGATTGGCGGATTTTTTGACCAAGATAGATCCGATCGCCATGAAAATTGACTGTTGGAAGCCCAACATGACCTAATTTAGAGGATCGAAAAGTATAATTCTTACATTTATCACGTGGGGCAGCTAAGGAGCCCAAAGATGCCATTTTGGCCTCCATTCATGGAAATTTACGTCACGATTTCTAGCGGTGACATTTTTTGACCAAGTAACTCCAATCGTAGTGATTACGGACTCCGTGCGAAGCTAGTAGAAAGCTATTTTTGAAATCCATAAGTCCATGTCGATAGGCATCGCGAAGGCTCGCAAAATTGACGGTTTTCAAAAGAGGTCATTTTGGCCTCCGTTCGGGCAGATTTACGTCAACATTTATGGAGATTGGCATATTTTTGACCAAGATAGATCGATCGCCATGAAAAGTGACTGTTGGAAGCCCAACGAGGATGTAATTCAACGCATCAAAAAGTAAAATTCTTACGGGTATCACGTGGGCGGTGAAGAGACAAAAGATGCCATTTTGGCCTCTCGTTCGGGCAGATTTCTATCAACATTTACGGAGATTGGCGGATTTTTGACCAAGATAGATCCGGTCGCCATGAAAATTGACTGTTGGAAGCCCAACATGACCTAATTTAGAGGATCGAAAAGTATAATTCTTACATTTATCACGTGGGGCAGCTAAGGAGCCCAAAGATGCCATTTTGGCCTCCATTCGGGGAAATTTACGTCACGATTCTAGCGGTGACATTTTTTGAGTTAAAGTAACTCAATCGTAGTGATTACGGACTCCGTGCGAAGCTAGTAGAAAGCTATTTTTGAAATCCATAAGTCCATGTCGATAGGCATCGCGAAGGCTCGCAAAATTGACGGTTTTCAAAAGGGTCATTTACGGCCTCCGTTCGAGGCGATTTCTGTCAACATTTATGGAGATTGGTAGATTTTGACCAAGATAGATCCGGTCGCCATGAAAAGTGACTGTTGGAAGCCCAACGAGGATGTAATTTAACGTTATCGAAAAGTAAAATTCTTACGGGTATCACGTGGGCGGTGAAGAGACAAAAGATGCCATTTTGGCCTCTGTTCGGGCAATTTTTGGCGATTTTGGCGGTGGACATTTTTTTGACCAAGATAGATCCAATCGCCATGAAAAGTGACTGTTGGAAGCCTAACGAGGATGTAATTTTTGAAATCGAAAAGTAAAATTCTTACAGGTATCACATTTTTGAAGAGACAAAAGATGCCATTTTGGCCTCGTTCGTGCGATTTACGTCAACATATATGGCGATTGGTAGATTTTTGACCAAGATAGATCTATCGCCATGAAAAGTGACTGTTGGAAGCCCAACGAGGATGTAATTCAATGTATCAAAATGTAAAATTCTTACAGGTATCACGTGGGCAATTTGAAGAGACAAAAGATGCCATTTTGGCCTCCGTTCGTGCGATTTCTGTCAACATTTACGGAGATTGGCGGATTTTTGACCAAGATAGATCCGGTCGCCATGAAAATTGACTGTTGGAAGCCCAACATGACCTAATTTAGAGGATCGAAAAGTATAATTCTTACATTTATCACGTGGGGCAGCTAAGGAGCCCAAAGATGCCATTTTGGCCTCCATTCATGGAAATTTACGTCACGATTCTAGCGGTGACATTTTTGACCAAGTAACTCAATCGTAGTGATTACGGACTCCGTGCGAAGCTAGTAGAAAGCTATTTTTGAAATCCATAAGTCCATGTCGATAGGCATCGCGAAGGCTCGCAAAATTGACGGTTTTCAAAAAGAGGTCATTCTAGCCTCCGTTCGAGGCGATTTTACGTCGGCATTTATGGAGATTGGCAGATTTTTGACCAAGATAGATCCGGTCGCCATGAAAAGTGACTGTTGGAAGCCCAACGAGGATGTAATTCAACGCATCAAAAAGTAAAATTCTTACGGGTATCACGTGAAATTTGAAGAGACAAAAGATGCCATTTTGGCCTCAGTTCGGCGATTTCGTCAACATTTACGGAGATTGGCGGATTTTTGACCAAGATAGATCCGGTCGCCATGAAAATTGACTGTTGGAAGCCCAACATGACCTAATTTAGAGGATCGAAAAGTATAATTCTTACATTTATCACGTGGGGCAGCTAAGGAGCCCAAAGATGCCATTTTGGCCTCCATTCATGGAAATTTACATCACGATTCTAAGCGGTGACATTTTTTGAGTTCAAGTAACTCCAATCGTAGTGATTACGGACTCGTGCGAAGCTAGTAGAAAGCTATTTTTGAAATCCATAAGTCCATGTCGATAGGCATCGCGAAGGCTCGCAAAATTGACGGTTTTCAAAAGAGGTCATTCTGGCCTCCGTTCGGGCGGATTTGTCAACATTTATGGAGATTGGCGGATTTTGACCAAGATAGATCCGGTCGCCATGAAAAGTGACTGTTGGAAGCCCAACGAGGATGTAATTCAACGTTATCAAAAAGTAAAATTCTTACGGGTATCACGTGGGCGGTTTGAAGAGACAAAAGATGCCATTTTGGCCTCCGTTCGGGATTTTCTATCAACATTGGCGATTGGCGGATTTTTGACCAAGATAGATCCGGTCGCCATGAAAATTGACTGTTGGAAGCCCTAACATGACCTAATTTAGAGGATCGAAAAGTATAATTCTTACATTTATCACGTGGGGCAGCTAAGGAGCAAAAGATGCCATTTTGGCCTCCATTCGGGGAAATTTACGTCACGATTCCTAGCGGTGACATTTTTTGACCAAGTAACTCCAATCGTAGTGATTACGGACTCCGTTGGAAGCTAGTAGAATGCTATTTTTGAAATCCATAAGTCCAATTCGATAGGCATCGCGAAGGCTCGCAAAATTGACGGTTTTCAAAAGAGGTCATTTTGGCCTCCGTTCGGGCGATTTTGTCAACATTTATGGAGATTGGCGGATTTTGACCAAGATAGATCCGGTCGCCATGAAAAGTGACTGTTGGAAGCCCAACAGGATGTAATTTAACGTTATCGAAAAGTAAAATTCTTACGGTATCACGTGGGCGGCTGAAGAGACAAAAGATGCCATTTTGGCCCCATTTGGAAGGCGGATCAACATTTACGGCGATTGGTGAGATTTTTGACCAAGATAGATCCAATCGCCATGAAAAGTGACTGTTGGAAGCCTAAACAGGATGTAATTTAACGTATCGAAAAGTAAAATTCTTACAGGTATCACATGGGGGCATTTGAAGAGACAAAAGATGCCATTTTGGCCTCCGTTCGTGCGATTTACGTCAACATTTATGGCGATTGGTAGATTTTTGACCAAGATAGATCAATCGCCATGAAAAGTGACTGTTGGAAGCCCAACAGGATGTAATTCAATGTATCAAAATGTAAAATTCTTACGGGTATCACGTGGGCATCAAAAATTAAAATTCTTCACGGGTAAGAGACAAAAAGATGCCATTTTGGCCTCCGTTCGTGCGATTTACGTCAACATTTACGGAGATTGGCGGATTTTTGACCAAGATAGATCCGGTCGCCATGAAAATTGACTGTTGGAAGCCCAACATGACCTAATTTAGAGGATCGAAAAGTATAATTCTTACATTTATCACGTGGGGCAGCTAAGGAGCCCAAAGATGCCATTTTGGCCTCCATTCATGGAAATTTACGTCACGATTCTAGCGGTGACATTTTTTGAGTTCCGTAACTCAATCGTAGTGATTACGGACTCCGTGCGAAGCTAGTAGAAAGCTATTTTTGAAATCCATAAGTCCATGTCGATAGGCATCGCGAAGGCTCGCAAAATTGACGGTTTTCAAAAAGGTCATTCTGGCCTCCGTTCGAGGCAGATTTACGTCAACATTTATGGAGATTGGCAGATTTTGACCAAGATAGATCCGGTCGCCATGAAAAGTGACTGTTGGAAGCCCAACAGGATGTAATTCAACGTTATCAAAAAGTAAAATTCTTACGGGTATCACGTGGCAATTTGAAGAGACAAAAGATGCCATTTTGGCCCTCGTTCGGGTCAACATTTACGGCGATTGGCGGATTTTTGACCAAGATAGATCCGATCGCCATGAAAAGTGACTGTTGGAAGCCCTAACAGGATGTAATTTAACGGATCAAAAAGTAAAATTCTTACATTTATCACATGGGCGGCTGAAGAGACAAAAGATGCCATTTTGGCCTCCATTCATGGAAATTTACGTCAACATTTCTAAGCGATTGACATTTTTTTTGACCAAGATAGATCGTAGCCATGAAAAGTGACTGTTGGAAGCTAGTAGGATGTAATTTTTGAAATCAAAATGTAAAATTCGATAGGCATATCACGTGGGCAAAATTGAAGTTTTCAAAAGATGCCATTTTGGCCTCCGTTCGGGCGATTTACGTCAACATTTATGGAGATTGGCGGATTTTTGACCAAGATAGATCCGGTCGCCATGAAAATTGACTGTTGGAAGCCCAACATGACCTAATTTAGAGGATCGAAAAGTAAAATTCTTACATTTATCACGTGGGGCGCTAAGGAGCCCAAAAGATGCCATTTTGGCCTCCATTCATGGAAATTTACGGCGATTCTAGCGGTGACATTTTTGACCAAGATAACTCAATCGTAGTGATTACGGACTGTTGGAAGCCTAGTAGAGGATGTAATTTTTTGAAATCCAAAAAGTCCAATTCGATAGGCATCGAAGGCTCGCAAAATTGAAGTTTTCAAAAGAGGTCATTTTGGCCTCCGTTCGAGGCGGATTTACGTCAACATTTATGGAGATTGGCAGATTTTTGACCAAGATAGATCGGTCGCCATGAAAAGTGACTGTTGGAAGCCCAACGAGGATGTAATTCAACGTTATCAAAATGTAAAATTCTTACGGGTATCACGTGGGCGGTGAAGAGACAAAAGATGCCATTTTGGCCTCGTTCGGGCGATTTCTATCAACATTTACGGAGATTGGCGGATTTTTGACCAAGATAGATCCGATCGCCATGAAAATTGACTGTTGGAAGCCCAACATGACCTAATTTAGAGGATCGAAAAGTATAATTCTTACATTTATCACGTGGGGCAGCTAAGGAGCCCAAAGATGCCATTTTGGCCTCCATTCATGGAAATTTACGTCACGATTCTAGCGGTGACATTTTTTGAGTTCAAGTAACTCAATCGTAGTGATTACGGACTCCGTGCGAAGCTAGTAGAAAGCTATTTTTGAAATCCATAAGTCCATGTCGATAGGCATCGCGAAGGCTCGCAAAAGCGGTTTTCAAAAGAGGTCATTTTAGCCTCCGTTCGAGGCGGATTTCGTCAACATTTATGGAGATTGGCAGATTTTTGACCAAGATAGATCGGTCGCCATGAAAAGTGACTGTTGGAAGCCCAACGAGGATGTAATTCAACGCATCAAAAGTAAAATTCTTACGGGTATCACGTGGGCGGTGAAGAGACAAAAGATGCCATTTTGGCCTCGGATTCGGCGATTTCGTCAACATTTACGGAGATTGGCGGATTTTTGACCAAGATAGATCCGGTCGCCATGAAAATTGACTGTTGGAAGCCCAACATGACCTAATTTAGAGGATCGAAAAGTATAATTCTTACATTTATCACGTGGGGCAGCTAAGGAGCCCAAAGATGCCATTTTGGCCTCCATTCATGGAAATTTACGTCACGATTCTAAGCGGTGACATTTTTTGAGTTCCGTAACTCAATCGTAGTGATTACGGACTCGTGCGAAGCTAGTAGAAAGCTATTTTTGAAATCCATAAGTCCATGTCGATAGGCATCGCGAAGGCTCGCAAAATTGACGGTTTTCAAAGAGGTCATTTTGGCCTCCGTTCGAGGCGATTTACGTCAACATTTATGGAGATTGGCGATTTTGACCAAGATAGATCCGGTCGCCATGAAAAGTGACCTGTTGGAAGCCCAACGAGGATGTAATTTAACGTTATCGAAAAGTAAAATTCTTACAGGTATCACGTGGGCGGTGAAGAGACAAAAGATGCCATTTTGGCCTCTGTTCGGGCAGATTTAAATCAACATTCGGCGATTGGTAGATTTTGACCAAGATAGATCCGATCGCCATGAAAAGTGACTGTTGGAAGCCTAACAGGATGTAATTTAGACGTATCGAAAAGTAAAATTCTTACAGGTATCACATGGGCATTTGAAGAGACAAAAGATGCCATTTTGGCCTCCGTTCGTGGAGATTTACGTCAACATATGGCGATTGGTAGATTTTTGACCAAGATAGATCCTGTCGCCATGAAAAGTGACTGTTGGAAGCCCAAAGGGATGTAATTCAATGTATCAAAATGTAAAATTCTTACGGTATCACGTGGGCGTATCAAAAAGTAAAATTGAAGAGAGACAAAAGATGCCATTTTGGCCTCGTTCGTGCAGATTTTCGTCAACATTTACGGAGATTGGCGGATTTTTGACCAAGATAGATCCGGTCGCCATGAAAATTGACTGTTGGAAGCCCAACATGACCTAATTTAGAGGATCGAAAAGTATAATTCTTACATTTATCACGTGGGGCAGCTAAGGAGCCAAAAGATGCCATTTTGGCCTCCATTCATGGAAATTTACGTCACGATTCTAGCGGTGACATTTTTTGAGTTCGTAACTCCAATCGTAGTGATTACGGACTCCGTGCGAAGCTAGTAGAAAGCTATTTTTGAAATCCATAAGTCCATGTCGATAGGCATCGCGAAGGCTCGCAAAATTGACGGTTTTCAAAAGAGGTCATTCTAGCCTCCGTTCGAGGCGATTTACGTCGGCATTTATGGAGATTGGCAGATTTTTGACCAAGATAGATCCGGTCGCCATGAAAAGTGACTGTTGGAAGCCCAACGAGGATGTAATTCAACGCATCAAAAAGTAAAATTCTTACGGGTATCACGTGGGCGGTGAAGAGACAAAAGATGCCATTTTGGCCTCGGTTCGGCGATTTCTATCAACATTTACGGAGATTGGCGGATTTTTGACCAAGATAGATCGGTCGCCATGAAAATTGACTGTTGGAAGCCCAACATGACCTAATTTAGAGGATCGAAAAGTATAATTCTTACATTTATCACGTGGGGCAGCTAAGGAGCCCAAAGATGCCATTTTGGCCTCCATTCGGGAAATTTCGTCACGATTCTAGCGGTGACATTTTTTGACCAAGTAACTCCAATCGTAGTGATTACGGACTCCGTGCGAAGCTAGTAGAAAGCTATTTTGAAATCCATAAGTCCATGTCGATAGGCATCGCGAAGGCTCGCAAAATTGACGGTTTTCAAAGAGGTCATTTTGGCCTCCGTTCGGGCAGATTTACGTCAACATTTATGGAGATTGGCGGATTTTGACCAAGATAGATCCGGTCGCCATGAAAAGTGACTGTTGGAAGCCCAACGGGATGTAATTTAACGTTATCGAAAAGTAAAATTCTTACGGTATCACGTGGGCGGTGAAGAGACAAAAGATGCCATTTTGGCCTCTGTTCGGGCGAAATTTACTATCAACATTTCTGGCGATTGGCAGATTTTGACCAAGATAGATCCGATCGCCATGAAAAGTGACTGTTGGAAGCCCTAACGAGGATGTAATTTAACGTATCGAAAAGTAAAATTCTTCACGGGTATCACATGGGCGTTTGAAGAGACAAAAGATGCCATTTTGGCCTCCGTTCGTGAGATTTACGTCAACATATGGCGATTGGTAGATTTTTGACCAAGATAGATCAATCGCCATGAAAAGTGACTGTTGGAAGCCCAACAGGATGTAATTCAATGTATCAAAATGTAAAATTCTTACGGGTATCACGTGGGTTTTGAAGAGACAAAAGATGCCATTTTGGCCTCGTTCGTGCATGATTTTGTCAACATTTACGGAGATTGGCGGATTTTTGACCAAGATAGATCCGGTCGCCATGAAAATTGACTGTTGGAAGCCCAACATGACCTAATTTAGAGGATCAAAAAGTATAATTCTTACATTTATCACGTGGGGCAGCTAAGGAGCCCAAAGATGCCATTTTGGCCTCCATTCATGGAAATTTACATCACGATTCTAAGCGGTGACATTTTTTGAGTTCCGTAACTCAATCGTAGTGATTACGGACTCGTGCGAAGCTAGTAGTAAAGCTATTTTTGAAATCCATAAGTCCATGTCGATAGGCATCGCGAAGGCTCGCAAAAAGCGGACAAAAGAGGTCATTCTAGCCTCCGTTCGAGGCGGATTTTGTCGGCATTTATGGAGATTGGCAGATTTTTGACCAAGATAGATCCAGTCGCCATGAAAAGTGACTGTTGGAAGCCCAACAGGATGTAATTTGCGTTATCAAAAAGTAAAATTCTTACGGGTATCACGGGCGGTGAAGAGACAAAAGATGCCATTTTGGCCTCGTTCGGCGATTTACGTCAACATTTCGGAGATTGGCGGATTTTTGACCAAGATAGATCCGGTCGCCATGAAAATTGACTGTTGGAAGCCCAACATGACCTAATTTAGAGGATCGAAAAGTATAATTCTTACATTTATCACGTGGGGCAGCTAAGGAGCCCAAAGATGCCATTTTGGCCTCCATTCAGGGAAATTTACGTCACGATTCTAGCGGTGACATTTTTTGAGTTCCGTAACTCAATCGTAGTGATTACGGACTCCGTGCGCGAAGCTAGTAGAAAGCTATTTTTTGAAATCCATAAGTCCATGTCGATAGGCATCGCGAAGGCTCGCAAAATTGACGGTTTCAAAAAGAGGTCATTTCGGCCTCCGTTCGAGGCGGATTTACGTCAGCATTTATGGAGATTGGCGATTTTGACCAAGATAGATCCGATCGCCATGAAAAGTGACTGTTGGAAGCCCAACGGGATGTAATTTAACGTTATCGAAAAGTAAAATTCTTACGGGTATCACGTGGGCGGTGAAGAGACAAAAGATGCCATTTTGGCCTCTGTTCGGACATTTTTGATTTCTGTCAACATTTCGGCGATTGGCGGATTTTTGACCAAGATAGATCCGGTCGCCATGAAAATTGACTGTTGGAAGCCTAACGGGACCTAATTTAGAGGATCGAAAAGTATAATTCTTACATTTATCACGTGGGGCAGCTAAGGAGCCAAAAGATGCCATTTTGGCCTCCATTCATGGAAATTTACGTCACGATTCTAGCGGTGACATTTTTTGACCAAGATAACTCAATCGCCAGTGAAAAGTGACTGTTGGAAGCTAGTAGGATGCTATTTTTTGAAATCCAAAAGTCCAATTCGATAGGCATCGCGAAGGGCAAAATTGACGGTTTTCAAAAGATGTCATTTTGGCCTCCGTTCGGGCGATTTACGTCAACATTTATGGAGATTGGCGATTTTTGACCAAGATAGATCCGGTCGCCATGAAAAGTGACTGTTGGAAGCCCAACAGGATGTAATTTAACGTTATCAAAAAGTAAAATTCTTACGGGTATCACGTGGGCGGTGAAGAGACAAAAGATGCCATTTTGGCCTCCATTCGGCGATTTCTATCAACATTTACGGAGATTGGCGGATTTTTGACCAAGATAGATCCGGTCGCCATGAAAATTGACTGTTGGAAGCCCAACATGACCTAATTTAGAGGATCGAAAAGTATAATTCTTACATTTATCACGTGGGGCAGCTAAGGAGCCCAAAGATGCCATTTTGGCCTCCATTTAGGGGAAATTTACGTCACGATTCTAGCGGTGACATTTTTTGAGACCAAGTAACTCAATCGTAGTGATTACGGACTCCGTGTTGGAAGCTAGTAGAAAGCTATTTTGAAATCCATAAGTCCATGTCGATAGGCATCGCGAAGGCTCGCAAAATTGACGGTTTTCAAAAGAGGTCATTTTGGCCTCCGTTCGAATGATTTACGTCAACATTTATGGAGATTGGCGGATTTTGACCAAGATAGATCCGGTCGCCATGAAAAGTGACTGTTGGAAGCCCAACAGGATGTAATTTAACGTTATCGAAAAGTAAAATTCTTACGGGTATCACGTGGGCGCTGAAGAGACAAAAGATGCCATTTTGGCCTCTGTTCGGGGAGATTTACGGCGATTGGCGGTGACATTTTTTTGACCAAGATAGATCCAATCGCCAGTGAAAAGTGACTGTTGGAAGCCTAGTAGGATGTAATTTAACGAAATCAAAAGTAAAATTCTTACAGGTATCACATGCTCATAAAAGCTGAAGAGACAAAAGATGCCATTTTGGCCTCCGTTCGATGCGATTTACGTCAACATTTATGGCGATTGGTAGATTTTTGACCAAGATAGATCCTGTCGCCATGAAAAGTGACTGTTGGAAGCCCAACAGGATGTAATTCAATGTATCAAAATGTAAAATTCTTACGGGTATCACGTGGGCGGTGAAGAGACAAAAGATGCCATTTTGGCCTCCGTTCGTGCAGATTTACATCAACATTTACGGAGATTGGCGGATTTTTGACCAAGATAGATCCGGTCGCCATGAAAATTGACTGTTGGAAGCCCAACATGACCTAATTTAGAGGATCGAAAAGTATAATTCTTACATTTATCACGTGGGGCAGCTAAGGAGCCCAAAGATGCCATTTTGGCCTCCATTCATGGAAATTTACGTCACGATTCTAGCGGTGACATTTTTTGACCAAGTAACTCAATCGTAGTGATTACGGACTCCGTGCGAAGCTAGTAGAAAGCTATTTTTGAAATCCATAAGTCCATGTCGATAGGCATCGCGAAGGCTCGCAAAATTGACGGTTTTCAAAGAGGTCATTCTAGCCTCCGTTCGGGCGGATTTGTCGGCATTTATGGAGATTGGCGGATTTTGACCAAGATAGATCCGGTCGCCATGAAAAGTGACTGTTGGAAGCCCAACGAGGATGTAATTCAACGCATCAAAAAGTAAAATTCTTACGGGTATCACGTGGGCGGTGAAGAGACAAAAGATGCCATTTTGGCCTCCGTTCGGCGATTTCGTCAACATTTACGGAGATTGGCGGATTTTTGACCAAGATAGATCCGGTCGCCATGAAAATTGACTGTTGGAAGCCCAACATGACCTAATTTAGAGGATCGAAAAGTATAATTCTTACATTTATCACGTGGGGCAGCTAAGGAGCCAAAAGATGCCATTTTGGCCTCCATTCGGGGAAATTTACGTCACGATTCTAGCGGTGACATTTTTGGTAGTTTTTTAACTCAAAGTGATTACGGACTCCGTGCGAAGCTAGTAGAAAAGCTATTTTGAAATCCATAAGTCCATGTCGATAGGCATCGCGAAGGCTCGCAAAATTGAAGGTTTTCAAAGAGGTCATTTTGGCCTCCGTTCGAGGCAGATTTTGTCAACATTTATGGAGATTGGCGGATTTTGACCAAGATAGATCCGATCGCCATGAAAAGTGACTGTTGGAAGCCCAACGGGATGTAATTTAACGTTATCGAAAAGTAAAATTCTTACATTTATCACGTGGGCGGTGAAGAGACAAAAGATGCCATTTTGGCCTCTGTTCGGGCGATTTCTATCACGATTCTAGCGGTGACATTGGCAGATTTTGACCAAGATAGATCCGTCGCCATGAAAAGTGACTGTTGGAAGCCCTAACGAGGATGTAATTTCCGTATCGAAAAGTAAAATTCTTACAGGTATCACATGGGCGGCTGAAGAGACAAAAGATGCCATTTTGGCCTCCGTTCGTGATGCGATTTACGTCAACATTTCTGGCGATTGGCAGATTTTTGACCAAGATAGATCAATCGCCATGAAAAGTGACTGTTGGAAGCCCAACGAGGATGTAATTCAATGTATCAAAATGTAAAATTCTTACAGGTATCACGTGGGCGGTTTGAAGAGACAAAAGATGCCATTTTGGCCTCGTTCGATGCGATTTACGTCAACATTTATGGAGATTGGCGGATTTTTGACCAAGATAGATCCGGTCGCCATGAAAATTGACTGTTGGAAGCCCAACATGACCTAATTTAGAGGATCGAAAAGTATAATTCTTACATTTATCACGTGGGGCAGCTAAGGAGCCCAAAGATGCCATTTTGGCCTCCATTCATGGAAATTTACGTCACGATTCTAAGCGGTGACATTTTTTGAGTTAGTAACTCCAATCGTAGTGATTACGGACTCCGTGCGAAGCTAGTAGAAAGCTATTTTTGAAATCCATAAGTCCATGTCGATAGGCATCGCGAAGGCTCGCAAAATTGACGGTTTTTCAAAGAGGTCATTCTAGCCTCCGTTCGGGCAGATTTATGTCAACATTTATGGAGATTGGCAGATTTTTGACCAAGATAGATCCGGTCGCCATGAAAAGTGACTGTTGGAAGCCCAACGAGGATGTAATTCAACGCATCAAAAAGTAAAATTCTTACGGGTATCACGTGGGCGTTTGAAGAGACAAAAGATGCCATTTTGGCCTCCGTTCGGCGATTTCGTCAACATTTACGGAGATTGGCGGATTTTTTGACCAAGATAGATCCGGTCGCCATGAAAATTGACTGTTGGAAGCCCAACATGACCTAATTTAGAGGATCGAAAAGTATAATTCTTACATTTATCACGTGGGGCAGCTAAGGAGCCCAAAGATGCCATTTTGGCCTCCATTCAGGGAAATTTACGTCACGATTCTAGCGGTGACATTTTTTGACCAAGATAACTCAATCGTAGTGATTACGGACTCCGTGCGAAGCTAGTAGAAAGCTATTTTTGAAATCCATAAGTCCATGTCGATAGGCATCGCGAAGGCTCGCAAAATTGACGGTTTTCAAAAGATGTCATTTGGCCTCCGTTCGAAATTTTCTGTCAACATTTATGGAGATTGGCGATTTTGACCAAGATAGATCCGGTCGCCATGAAAAGTGACTGTTGGAAGCCCAACGAGGATGTAATTTAACGTTATCGAAAAGTAAAATTCTTACGGGTATCACGTGGGCGGTGAAGAGACAAAAGATGCCATTTTGGCCTCTGTTCGGAAATTTATCAACATTTACGGCGATTGGCGGATTTTTGACCAAGATAGATCCGATCGCCATGAAAAGTGACTGTTGGAAGCCCTAACAGGATGTAATTTAACGTATCGAAAAGTAAAATTCTTACAGGTATCACATGGGCGGCTGAAGAGACAAAAGATGCCATTTTGGCCTCCATTCGTGCGATTTGTCAACATATCTGGCGATTGGTAGATTTTTGACCAAGATAGATCAATCGCCATGAAAAGTGACCTGTTGGAAGCTAGTAACAGGATGTAATTCAATGTATCAAAATGTAAAATTCTTACGGGTATCACGTGGGCGTCAACATTTTGAAGAGACAAAAGATGCCATTTTGGCCTCCGTTCGTGCGATTTACGTCAACATTTACGGAGATTGGCGGATTTTTTGACCAAGATAGATCCGGTCGCCATGAAAATTGACTGTTGGAAGCCCAACATGACCTAATTTAGAGGATCAAAAGTATAATTCTTACATTTATCACGTGGGGCAGCTAAGGAGCCCAAAGATGCCATTTTGGCCTCCATTCATGGAAATTTACGTCACGATTCCTAAGCGGTGACATTTTTTGAGTTAGTAACTCCAATCGTAGTGATTACGGACTCGTGCGAAGCTAGTAGGATGCTATTTTTTGAAATCCATAAGTCCATGTCGATAGGCATCGCGAAGGCTCGCAAAATTGACGGTTTTCAAAAGAGGTCATTGGCCTCCGTTCGAGGGAGATTTACGTCAACATTTATGGAGATTGGTAGATTTTTGACCAAGATAGATCCGGTCGCCATGAAAAGTGACTGTTGGAAGCCCAACGAGGATGTAATTCAACGTTATCAAAAAGTAAAATTCTTACGGGTATCACGTGGGCGGTGAAGAGACAAAAGATGCCATTTTGGCCTCTGTTCGTGCGATTTACGTCAACATTTACGGCGATTGGCGGATTTTTGACCAAGATAGATCCGGTCGCCATGAAAATTGACTGTTGGAAGCCTAACAGGACCTAATTTAGAGGATCGAAAAGTATAATTCTTACATTTATCACGTGGGGCGCTAAAGAGACCCAAAGATGCCATTTTGGCCTCCATTCGTGGACGATTTACGGTCAACATTCTGGCGGTGACATTTTTTGACCAAGATAGATCAATCGCCATGAAAAGTGACTGTTGGAAGCCAAAGTAGGATGCTATTTTTTGTATCAAAAAGTAAAATTCTTATAGGGTATCATGAAAAGGCTGTTGGGCAAAATTGAAGATGACAAAAAATGCCATTTTTGGCCTCCGTTCAAAAGATGCCATTTTGTCAACATTTATGGAGATTGGCGGATTTTTGACCAAGATAGATCGGTCGCCATGAAAATTGACTGTTGGAAGCCCAACATGACCTAATTTAGAGGATCGAAAAGTATAATTCTTACATTTATCACGTGGGGCAGCTAAGGAGCCCAAAGATGCCATTTTGGCCTCCATTCATGGAAATTTACGTCACGATTCTAAGCGGTGACATTTTTTGACCAAGATAACTCCAATCGTAGTGATTACGGACTCGTTGGAAGCTAAGTAGGATGCTATTTTTGAAATCCATAAGTCCAAATTCTTAGGCATCGCGAAGGGGCAAAATTGACGGTTTTCAAAGATGTCATTTGGCCTCCGTTCGAGGCGATTTACGTCAACATTTATGGAGATTGGTAGATTTTTGACCAAGATAGATCCGGTCGCCATGAAAAGTGACTGTTGGAAGCCCAACGAGGATGTAATTCAATGTTATCAAAAAGTAAAATTCTTACGGGTATCACGTGGGCGGTGAAGAGACAAAAGATGCCATTTTGGCCTCCGTTCGTGCGATTTTCGTCAACATTTACGGAGATTGGCGGATTTTTGACCAAGATAGATCCGGTCGCCATGAAAATTGACTGTTGGAAGCCCAACATGACCTAATTTAGAGGATCGAAAAGTATAATTCTTACATTTATCACGTGGGGCAGCTAAGGAGAGACAAAGATGCCATTTTGGCCTCCATTCATGGAAATTTACGTCACGATTCTAAGCGGTGACATTTTTTGAGTTCGTAACTCAATCGTAGTGATTACGGACTCGTGGAAGAAGCTAGTAGAAAGCTATTTTTTGAAATCCATAAGTCCATGTCGATAGGCATCGCGAAGGCTCGCAAAATTGACGGTTTTCAAAGAGGTCATTTTGGCCTCCGTTCGGGCGGATTTACGTCAACATTTATGGAGATTGGCGGATTTTTTGACCAAGATAGATCCGGTCGCCATGAAAAGTGACCTGTTGGAAGCCCAACGAGGATGTAATTTAACGTTATCAAAAAGTAAAATTCTTACGGGTATCACGTGGGCGCTGAAGAGACAAAAGATGCCATTTTGGCCTCCGTTCGAGCAGATTTTACGTCAACATTTACGGAGATTGGCGGATTTTTGACCAAGATAGATCCGGTCGCCATGAAAATTGACTGTTGGAAGCCTAACATGACCTAATTTAGAGGATCGAAAAGTATAATTCTTACATTTATCACGTGGGGCGCTAAAGAGACAAAAGATGCCATTTTGGCCTCCATTCATGGAAATTTGTCGGCACGATTCCTAGCGGTGACATTTTTTGACCAAGATAACTCAATCGTAGTGAAAAGTGACTGTTGGAAGCTAGTAGAGGATATTTTTGAAATCCATCAAAATGTAAAATTCTTCGCGAGGTATCAAAATTGGCGGGATTTTTCAAAAGATGGCCATTTTGGCCTCCGTTCGAGGCGATTTTGTCAACATTTATGGAGATTGGCGGATTTTTGACCAAGATAGATCCGGTCGCCATGAAAAATTGACTGTTGGAAGCCCAACATGACCTAATTTAGAGGATCGAAAAGTATAATTCTTACATTTATCACGTGGGGCAGCTAAGGAGCCCAAAAGATGCCATTTTGGCCTCCATTCATGGAAATTTACGATTCACGATTCTGACCGGTGACATTTTTTTGTTAAAGTAACTCAATCGTAGTGACTGTTGGAAGCGTAACGAGGCTAGTAGAAA
Source organism: Hyparrhenia diplandra (assembly GCA_015847255.1). Taxonomy (NCBI): domain Eukaryota; kingdom Viridiplantae; phylum Streptophyta; class Magnoliopsida; order Poales; family Poaceae; genus Hyparrhenia; species Hyparrhenia diplandra. Next base: position 128,934 of record JADLZK010009373.1, read on the forward strand.
GCTATTTTTGAAAATCCATAAAGTCCTTCGATAGGCATCACGAAGGCTCGCAAAATTGACGGTTTTCAAAAGAGGTCATTTTGGCCTCCGTTCGAGGCGATTTACGTCAACATTTATGGAGATTGGTAGATTTTGACCAAGATAGATCCGGTCGCCATGAAAAGTGACTGTTGGAAGCTGTTTGAGGATGTAATTCAATGTATCAAAAAGTAAAATTCTTACAGGTATCACGTGGGCGGTGAAGAGACAAAAGATGCCATTTTGGCCTCCGTTCGTGCGATTTACGTCAACATTTACGGAGATTGGCGGATTTTTGACCAAGATAGATCCGGTCGCCATGAAAATTGACTGTTGGAAGCCCAACATGACCTAATTTAGAGGATCGAAAAGTATAATTCTTACATTTATCACGTGGGGCAGCTAAGGAGCCCAAAGATGCCATTTTGGCCTCCATTCATGGAAATTTACGTCACGATTCTAAGCGGTGACATTTTTTGAGTTCCGTAACTCAATCGTAGTGATTACGGACTCCGTGCGAAGCTAGTAAAGCTATTTTTGAAATCCATAAGTCCATGTCGATAGGCATCGCGAAGGCTCGCAAAATTGACGGTTTTCAAAGAGGTCATTCTGGCCTCCGTTCGAGGCGGATTTCTGTCAACATTTATGGAGATTGGCAGATTTTGACCAAGATAGATCCGGTCGCCATGAAAAGTGACTGTTGGAAGCCCAACGGGATGTAATTCAACGTTATCAAAAAGTAAAATTCTTACGGGTATCACGTGGGCGGTGAAGAGACAAAAGATGCCATTTTGGCCCTCGTTCGGCAGATTTCTATCAACATTTACGGAGATTGGCGGATTTTTGACCAAGATAGATCCGGTCGCCATGAAAATTGACTGTTGGAAGCCCAACATGACCTAATTTAGAGGATCGAAAAGTATAATTCTTACATTTATCACGTGGGGCAGCTAAGGAGCCCAAAAGATGCCATTTTGGCCTCCATTCGGGAAATTTACGTCACGATTCCTAGCGGTGACATTTTTTGAGTTTCGTAACTCAATCGTAGTGATTACGGACTCCGTTGGAAGCTAGTAGGATGCTATTTTTGAAATCCATAAGTCCATGTCGATAGGCATCGAAGGCTCGCAAAATTGACGGTTTTCAAAAGAGGTCATTTTGGCCTCCGTTCGAGGCGATTTGTCAACATTTATGGAGATTGGCGGATTTTGACCAAGATAGATCCGTCGCCATGAAAAGTGACTGTTGGAAGCCCAACAGGATGTAATTTAACGTTATCGAAAAGTAAAATTCTTACACGGGTATCACGTGGGCGGCTGAAGAGACAAAAGATGCCATTTTGGCCTCCATTTCGGTCGATTTCGGCGATTGGACATTTTTGACCAAGATAGATCCGATCGCCACGAAAAGTGACTGTTGGAAGCCTAACGAGGATGTAATTTAACGTATCGAAAAGTAAAATTCTTATAGGTATCACATGGGCAAAATTGAAGAGACAAAAAGATGCCATTTTGGCCTCCGTTCGTGCGATTTACGTCAACATTTATGGCGATTGGTAGATTTTTGACCAAGATAGATCTGTCGCCATGAAAAGTGACTGTTGGAAGCCCAACGAGGATGTAATTCAATGTATCAAAATGTAAAATTCTTACGGGTATCACGTGGGCGGTGAAGAGACAAAAGATGCCATTTTGGCCTCCGTTCGAGTGCGATTTCGTCAACATTTACGGAGATTGGCGGATTTTTGACCAAGATAGATCCGGTCGCCATGAAAATTGACTGTTGGAAGCCCAACATGACCTAATTTAGAGGATCGAAAAGTATAATTCTTACATTTATCACGTGGGGCAGCTAAGGAGCCCAAAGATGCCATTTTGGCCTCCATTCATGGAAATTTACGTCACGATTCTAAGCGGTGACATTTTTTGAGTTCCGTAACTCAATCGTAGTGATTACGGACTCCGTGCGAAGCTGGTAGAAAGCTATTTTTGAAATCCATAAGTCCATGTCGATAGGCATCGCGAAGGCTCGCAAAATTGACGGTTTTCAAAAGAGGTCATTCTAGCCTCCGTTCGGGCGATTTTGTCAACATTTATGGAGATTGGCAGATTTTTGACCAAGATAGATCCGGTCGCCATGAAAAGTGACTGTTGGAAGCCCAACGAGGATGTAATTCAACGCATCAAAAAGTAAAATTCTTACAGGTATCACGTGGGCGGTGAAGAGACAAAAGATGCCATTTTGGCCTCCGTTCGGCGATTTATCAACATTTACGGAGATTGGCGGATTTTTGACCAAGATAGATCCGGTCGCCATGAAAATTGACTGTTGGAAGCCCAACATGACCTAATTTAGAGGATCGAAAAGTATAATTCTTACATTTATCACGTGGGGCAGCTAAGGAGCCCAAAGATGCCATTTTGGCCTCCATTCGGGGAAATTTACGTCACGATTCTAGCGGTGACATTTTTTGAGTTCCGTAACTCCAATCGTAGTGATTACGGACTCCGTGTGCGAAGCTAGATGCTATTTTTGAAATCCATAAGTCCATGTCGATAGGCATCGCGAAGGCTCGCAAAATTGACGGTTTTCAAAGAGGTCATTTTGGCCTCCGTTCGGGCGATTTACGTCAACATTTATGGAGATTGGCGGATTTTGACCAAGATAGATCCGGTCGCCATGAAAAGTGACTGTTGGAAGCCCAACAGGATGTAATTTAACGTTATCGAAAAGTAAAATTCTTACACGGTATCACGTGGGCGGTGAAGAGACAAAAGATGCCATTTTGGCCTCTGTTCGGGCAGATTTACGGCGATTGGCGACATTTTTGACCAAGATAGATCGGTCGCCACGAAAAGTGTGACTGTTGGAAGCCTAACGAGGATGTAATTTAACGTATCGAAAAGTAAAATTCTTAGGCGGGTATCACATGGGCATTGAAGAGACAAAAGATGCCATTTTGGCCTCTCGTTCGGTGCGAGATTTCTGTCAACATATCTGGCGATTGGTAGATTTTTGACCAAGATAGATCTGTCGCCATGAAAAGTGACTGTTGGAAGCCTTGAGGATGTAATTCAATGTATCAAAATGTAAAATTCTTACGGGTATCACGTGGCATTTGAAGAGACAAAAGATGCCATTTTGGCCTCCGTTCGTGCGATTTCTGTCAACATTTACGGAGATTGGCGGATTTTTGACCAAGATAGATCCGGTCGCCATGAAAATTGACTGTTGGAAGCCCAACATGACCTAATTTAGAGGATCGAAAAGTATAATTCTTACATTTATCACGTGGGGCAGCTAAGGAGCCCAAAGATGCCATTTGGCCTCCATTCATGGAAATTTCTGTCACGATTCTAAGCGGTGACATTTTTTGAGTTCCGTAACTCAATCGTAGTGATTACGGACTACGTGCGAAGCTGGTAGAAAGCTATTTTGAAATCCATAAGTCCATGTCGATAGGCATCGCGAAGGCTCGCAAAATTGACGGTTTTCAAAAGAGGTCATTCTAGCCTCCGTTCGGGCGATTTACGTCGGCATTTATGGAGATTGGCGGATTTTTTGACCAAGATAGATCGGTCGCCATGAAAAGTGACTGTTGGAAGCCCAACGAGGATGTAATTCAACGCATCAAAAAGTAAAATTCTTACGGGTATCACGCGGGCGGTGAAGAGACAAAAGATGCCATTTTGGCCTCCGTTCGAGCGATTTCTGTCAACATTTACGGAGATTGGCGGATTTTTGACCAAGATAGATCCGATCGCCATGAAAATTGACTGTTGGAAGCCCAACATGACCTAATTTAGAGGATCGAAAAGTATAATTCTTACATTTATCACGTGGGGCAGCTAAGGAGCCCAAAGATGCCATTTTGGCCTCCATTCGGGAAATTTACGTCACGATTCTAGCGGTGACATTTTTTGAGTTCCGTAACTCCAATCGTAGTGATTACGGACTCCGTGCGAAGCTAGTAGAAAGCTATTTTTGAAATCCATAAGTCCATGTCGATAGGCATCGCGAAGGCTCGCAAAATTGACGGTTTTCAAAAGAGGTCATTCTAGCCTCCGTTCGAGGCGATTTACGTCGGCATTTATGGAGATTGGCGGATTTTGACCAAGATAGATCCGATCGCCATGAAAAGTGACTGTTGGAAGCCCAACGAGGATGTAATTCAACGTTATCAAAAAGTAAAATTCTTACGGGTATCACGTGGGCGGTGAAGAGACAAAAGATGCCATTTTGGCCTCTGTTCGGGCGATTTTTCAACATTTACGGCGATTGGCGGATTTTGACCAAGATAGATCGTCGCCATGAAAATTGACTGTTGGAAGCCCAACATGACCTAATTTAGAGGATCGAAAAGTATAATTCTTACATTTATCACGTGGGGCGACTAAAGAGCCCAAAGATGCCATTTTGGCCTCCATTCGTGGAAATTTACGTCACGATTCCTAGCGGTGACATTTTTGACCAAGATAACTCAATCGTAGTGATTGACGGACTCCGTGGAAGCTAGTAGGATGCTAATTTTTTGAAATCCAAAAGTCCATGTCGATAGGCATCGCGAAGGCTCGCAAAATTGACGGTTTTCAAAAGATGCCATTTTGGCCTCCGTTCGAGGCGATTTCTGTCAACATTTATGGAGATTGGCGGATTTTGACCAAGATAGATCCGGTCGCCATGAAAAGTGACTGTTGGAAGCCCAACGAGGATGTGACCTAATTTTATCGAAAAGTAAAATTCTTACATTTATCACGTGGGCAGCTAAGGAGAGACAAAAAGATGCCATTTTGGCCTCCATTCATGGCGATTTGTCACGATTTGGCGGTGACATTTTTTTGACCAAGATAGATCCAATCGCCATGAAAAGTGACTGTTGGAAGCCCTAACGAGGATGTAATTTTGAAATCAAAAAGTAAAATTCTTACAGGTATCACATGGGCGCAAAATTGAAGAGACAAAAGATGCCATTTTGGCCTCGTTCGTTGTGCGATTTACGTCAACATTTATGCGATTGGCAGATTTTTGACCAAGATAGATCAATCGCCATGAAAAGTGACTGTTGGAAGCCCAACGAGGATGTAATTCAATGTATCAAAATGTAAAATTCTTACAGGTATCACGTGGGCATTTGAAGAGACAAAAGATGCCATTTTGGCCTCGTTCGTGCAGATTTCTGTCAACATTTACGGAGATTGGCGGATTTTTGACCAAGATAGATCCGGTCGCCATGAAAATTGACTGTTGGAAGCCCAACATGACCTAATTTAGAGGATCGAAAAGTATAATTCTTACATTTATCACGTGGGGCAGCTAAGGAGCCCAAAGATGCCATTTTGGCCTCCATTCATGGAAATTTACGTCACGATTCTAGCGGTGACATTTTTTGAGTTCCGTAACTCAATCGTAGTGATTACGGACTCCGTCGAAGCTAGTAGAAAGCTATTTTTGAAATCCATAAGTCCATGTCGATAGGCATCGCGAAGGCTCGCAAAATTGACGGTTTTCAAAGAGGTCATTCTAGCCTCCGTTCGGGCGGATTTACGTCGGCATTTATGGAGATTGGTAGATTTTTGACCAAGATAGATCGATCGCCATGAAAAGTGACTGTTGGAAGCCCAACGAGGATGTAATTCAACGTTATCAAAAAGTAAAATTCTTACGGGTATCACGTGGGGGCGGTGAAGAGACAAAAGATGCCATTTTGGCCTCCGTTCGACGGTCAACATTTACGGAGATTGGCGGATTTTTGACCAAGATAGATCCGGTCGCCATGAAAATTGACTGTTGGAAGCCCAACATGACCTAATTTAGAGGATCGAAAAGTATAATTCTTACATTTATCACGTGGGGCAGCTAAGGAGCCCAAAGATGCCATTTTGGCCTCCATTCAGGAAATTTACGTCACGATTTCTAGCGGTGACATTTTTTGACCAAGTAACTCAATCGTAGTGATTACGGACTCCGTTGGAAGCTAGTAGAATGCTATTTTTGAAATCCATAAGTCCAATTCTGATAGGCATCGCGAAGGCTCGCAAAATTGCCGGTTTTCAAAAGAGGTCATTTTGGCCTCCGTTCGGGGCGATTTTCTGTCAACATTTATGGAGATTGGCAGATTTTGACCAAGATAGATCCGGTCGCCATGAAAAGTGACTTTGTGTTGGAAGCCCAACGGGATGTAATTTGCGTTATCGAAAAGTAAAATTCTTACGGGTATCACGTGGGGCGGTGAAGAGACAAAAGATGCCATTTTGGCCTCCATTGATTTCGGGCATTTTATGGCGATTGGCGATTTTTGACCAAGATAGATCCGATCGCCATGAAAAGTGACTGTTGGAAGCCTAACGAGGATGTAATTTAACGTATCGAAAAAGTAAAATTCTTCTGGGTATCACATGGCTGACCAAAATTGAAGAGACAAAAGATGCCATTTTGGCCTCCATTCGTGCGATTTACGTCAACATTTCTGGCGATTGGTAGATTTTTGACCAAGATAGATCCAATCGCCATGAAAAGTGACTGTTGGAAGCCCAACAGGATGTAATTCAATGTATCAAAATGTAAAATTCTTTTTGAAGAGACAAAAGATGCCATTTTGGCCTCCGTTCGATGCGATTTACGTCAACATTTACGGAGATTGGCGGATTTTTGACCAAGATAGATCCGTCGCCATGAAAATTGACTGTTGGAAGCCCAACATGACCTAATTTAGAGGATCGAAAAGTATAATTCTTACATTTATCACGTGGGGCAGCTAAGGAGCCCAAAGATGCCATTTTGGCCTCCATTCATGGAAATTTACGTCACGATTCCTAGCGGTGACATTTTTTTGAGTTCCGTAACTCAATCGTAGTGATTACGGACTCCGTGCGAAGCTAGTAGAAAGCTATTTTTTGAAATCCATAAGTCCATGTCGATAGGCATCGCGAAGGCTCGCAAAATTGACGGTTTTCAAAGAGGTCATTCTAGCCTCCGTTCGGGCGGATTCTGTCAACATTTATGGAGATTGGCAGATTTTTGACCAAGATAGATCGGTCGCCATGAAAAGTGACTGTTGGAAGCCCAACGAGGATGTAATTCAACGCATCAAAAAGTAAAATTCTTACGGGTATCACGTGGGCGGTGAAGAGACAAAAGATGCCATTTTGGCCTCTGTTCGGCAGATTTCGTCAACATTTACGGAGATTGGCGGATTTTGACCAAGATAGATCCGGTCGCCATGAAAATTGACTGTTGGAAGCCCAACATGACCTAATTTAGAGGATCGAAAAGTATAATTCTTACATTTATCACGTGGGGCAGCTAAGGAGCCCAAAGATGCCATTTTGGCCTCCATTCAGGGAAATTTACGTCACGATTCTAGCGGTGACATTTTTTGAGTTCCGTAACTCAATCGTAGTGATTACGGACTCCGTGCGAAGCTAGTATGTAAAGCTATTTTTGAAATCCATAAGTCCATGTCGATAGGCATCGCGAAGGCTCGCAAAATTGACGGTTTTCAAAAGAGGTCATTTTGGCCTCCGTTCGAGGCGGATTTACGTCAACATTTATGGAGATTGGCGATTTTGACCAAGATAGATCCAGTCGCCATGAAAAGTGACTGTTGGAAGCCCAACGAGGATGTAATTTAACGTTATCAAAAAGTAAAATTCTTACAGGTATCACGTGGGCGGTGAAGAGACAAAAGATGCCATTTTGGCCTCGTTCGGCGATTTCTCATCAACATTTACGGAGATTGGCGGATTTTTGACCAAGATAGATCGATCGCCATGAAAATTGACTGTTGGAAGCCCTAACATGACCTAATTTAGAGGATCGAAAAGTATAATTCTTACATTTATCACGTGGGCAGCTAAGGAGCCCAAAGATGCCATTCTTTGGCCTCCATTCGGGGAAATTTACGTCACGATTCTAGCGGTGACATTTTTTGACCAAGTAACTCAATCGTAGTGATTACGGACTCCGTGCGTAGCTAGTAGAAAGCTATTTTGAAATCCATAAGTCCATGTCGATAGGCATCGCGAAGGACATAAAAAACGGTTTTCAAAAGAGGTCATTTTGGCCTCCGTTCGAGGCAGATTTACATGTCGGCATTTATGGAGATTGGCAGATTTTGACCAAGATAGATCCGGTCGCCATGAAAAGTGACCTGTTGGAAGCCCAACGAGGATGTAATTCAACGTTATCAAAAAGTAAAATTCTTACGGGTATCACGTGGGCGGTGAAGAGACAAAAGATGCCATTTTGGCCTCGTTCGTGCGATTTCTATCAACATTTACGGAGATTGGCGGATTTTTGACCAAGATAGATCCGGTCGCCATGAAAATTGACTGTTGGAAGCCCAACATGACCTAATTTAGAGGATCGAAAAGTATAATTCTTACATTTATCACGTGGGGCAGCTAAGGAGCCCAAAGATGCCATTTGGCCTCCATTCATGGAAATTTCTGTCACGATTCTAGCGGTGACATTTTTTGACCAAGTAACTCAATCGTAGTGATTACGGACGTGCGAAGCTAGTAGAAAGCTATTTTGAAATCCATAAGTCCATGTCGATAGGCATCGCGAAGGCTCGCAAAATTGACGGTTTCAAAAGAGGTCATTTTGGCCTCCGTTCGAGGCGATTTACGTCAACATTTATGGAGATTGGCGGATTTTGACCAAGATAGATCCGGTCGCCATGAAAAGTGACTGTTGGAAGCCCAACAGGATGTAATTTAACGTTATCGAAAAAGTAAAATTCTTACGGGTATCACGTGGGCATTTGAAGAGACAAAAGATGCCATTTTGGCCTCATTCGGGGAAATTTTGGCATTTAGCGATTGACATTTTTTTTGACCAAGATAGATCCGATCGCCATGAAAAGTGACTGTTGGAAGCCCTAGTAGGATGTAATTTAACGTATCGAAAAGTAAAATTCTTACAGGTATCACATGGGCGGTGAAGAGACAAAAGATGCCATTTTGGCCTCCGTTCGTGCGATTTACGTCAACATTTATGGCGATTGGCAGATTTTTGACCAAGATAGATCGGTCGCCATGAAAAGTGACTGTTGGAAGCCCAACGTAGGATGTAATTCAATGTATCAAAATGTAAAATTCTTACGGGTATCACGTGGGCGGTGAAGAGACAAAAGATGCCATTTTGGCCTCCGTTCGTGCAGATTTACGTCAACATTTATGGAGATTGGCGGATTTTTGACCAAGATAGATCGGTCGCCATGAAAATTGACTGTTGGAAGCCCAACATGACCTAATTTAGAGGATCGAAAAGTATAATTCTTACATTTATCACGTGGGGCAGCTAAGGAGAAAAGATGCCATTTTGGCCTCCATTCATGGAAATTTCTATCACGATTCTAGCGGTGACATTTTTTGAGTTCCGTAACTCCAATCGTAGTGATTACGGACTCGTTGGAAGCTGGTAGGAGCTATTTTTGAAATCCATAAGTCCAATTCGATAGGCATCGAAGGCTGCAAAATTGACGGTTTTCAAAGAGGTCATTTTGGCCTCCGTTCGAGGCGATTTACGTCAACATTTATGGAGATTGGCAGATTTTTGACCAAGATAGATCCGATCGCCATGAAAAGTGACTGTTGGAAGCCCAACAGGATGTAATTCAACGCATCAAAAAGTAAAATTCTTACAGGTATATCACGTGGGCGGTGAAGAGACAAAAGATGCCATTTTGGCCTCGGTTCGGCGATTTACGTCAACATTTACGGAGATTGGCGGATTTTTGACCAAGATAGATCCGGTCGCCATGAAAATTGACTGTTGGAAGCCCAACATGACCTAATTTAGAGGATCGAAAAGTATAATTCTTACATTTATCACGTGGGGCAGCTAAGGAGCCCAAAGATGCCATTTGGCCTCCATTCATGGAAATTTACATCACGATTCTAGCGGTGACATTTTTTTGACCAAGATAGTAACTCCAATCGTAGTGATGTTGGACTCCGTGATGAAGCTAGTAGAAAGCTATTTTTTTGAAATCCATAAGTCCATGTCGATAGGCATCGCGAAGGCTCGCAAAATTGACGGTTTTCAAAGAGGTCATTTTGGCCTCCGTTCGAGGCGATTTCTGTCAACATTTATGGAGATTGGCAGATTTTGACCAAGATAGATCCGATCGCCATGAAAAGTGACTGTTGGAAGCCCAACAGGATGTAATTTAACGTTATCGAAAAGTAAAATTCTTACGGGTATCACGTGGGGCAGCTGAAGAGACAAAAGATGCCATTTTGGCCTCTGTTCATGCGGGCTGTCAGATTTATGGCGATTGGAGATTTTGACCAAGATAGATCCGGTCGCCACGAAAAGTGACTGTTGGAAGCCTAACAGGATGTAATTTATTTTGAAAGATCGATCGAAAAGTAAAATTCTTACGGGTATCACATGGGCGCAAAAGAGACAAAAGATGCCATTTTGGCCTCCGTTCGGGCGATTTACGTCAACATTTATGGCGATTGGTAGATTTTTGACCAAGATAGATCTGTCGCCATGAAAAGTGACTGTTGGAAGCCCAACGGGATGTAATTCAATGTATCAAAATGTAAAATTCTTACGGGTATCACGTGGGCGGTGAAGAGACAAAAGATGCCATTTGGCCTCCGTTCGTGCGATTTCTGTCAACATTTATGGAGATTGGCGGATTTTTGACCAAGATAGATCCGGTCGCCATGAAAAGTGACTGTTGGAAGCCCAACAGGACCTAATTTAGAGGATCAAAAGTAAAATTCTTACATTTATCACGTGGGGCGGCTAAGAGAGCCAAAAGATGCCATTTTGGCCTCCATTCATGGAAATTTACGTCACGATTCCTAGCGGTGACATTTTTTGACCAAGTAACTCCAATCGTAGTGAAACGTGACACGTGGAAGCTAGTAGGGATGCTATTTTTGAAATCCAAAAGTCCATTCTCGATAGGCATCACGTGGCTCGCAAAATTGACGGTTTTCAAAAGATGCCATTTTGGCCTCCGTTTAGGCGGATTTACGTCAACATTTATGGAGATTGGCAGATTTTTGACCAAGATAGATCCGGTCGCCATGAAAAGTGACTTTGTTGGAAGCCCAACGAGGATGTAATTCAATGTTATCAAAAAGTAAAATTCTTACGGTATCACGTCGCTCGTAATTTGAAGAGACAAAAGATGCCATTTTGGCCTCGTTCGGCAGATTTTGCGATTTACGTCAACATTTATGGAGATTGGCGGATTTTGACCAAGATAGATCGGTCGCCATGAAAATTGACTGTTGGAAGCCCAACATGACCTAATTTAGAGGATCGAAAAGTATAATTCTTACATTTATCACGTGGGGCAGCTAAGGAGCCCAAAGATGCCATTTTGGCCTCCATTCATGAAATTTACGTCACGATTCTAGCGGTGACATTTTTTGACCAAGTAACTCCAATCGTAGTGATTACGGACTGTTGGTGCGAAGCTAGGATGCTATTTTGAAATCCATAAGTCCATGTCGATAGGCATCGCGAAGGCTCGCAAAATTGGCGGTTTTCAAAGAGGTCATTTTAGCCTCCGTTCGGGCGATTTACGTCAGCATTTATGGAGATTGGCATATTTTTGACCAAGATAGATCCGATCGCCATGAAAAGTGACTGTTGGAAGCCCAACGAGGATGTAATTCAACGTTATCAAAAGTAAAATTCTTACGGGTATCACGTGGGCGGTGAAGAGACAAAAGATGCCATTTTGGCCTCCGTTCGGGCGATTTACGTCAACATTTACGGAGATTGGCGGATTTTTGACCAAGATAGATCCGGTCGCCATGAAAATTGACTGTTGGAAGCCTAACATGACCTAATTTAGAGGATCGAAAAGTATAATTCTTACATTTATCACGTGGGGCAGCTAAGGAGCCCAAAGATGCCATTTTGGCCTCCATTTAGGGAAATTTACGTCACGATTCTAAGCGGTGACATTTTTGAGTTTCAGTAACTCAATCGTAGTGATTACGGACTCCGTGCGAAGCTAGTAGAAAGCTATTTTTGAAATCCATAAGTCCATGTCGATAGGCATCGCGAAGGCTCGCAAAATTGACGGTTTTCAAAAGAGGTCATTTTGGCCTCCGTTCGAGGCGAGATTTTGTCAACATTTATGGAGATTGGTAGATTTTGACCAAGATAGATCCTGTCGCCATGAAAAGTGACTGTTGGAAGCCCAACGAGGATGTAATTCAACGTTATCAAAAGTAAAATTCTTACGGGTATCACGTGGGCGGTTGAAGAGACAAAAGATGCCATTTTGGCCTCGGTTCTGATTTACGTCAACATTTCGGAGATTGGCGGATTTTTTGACCAAGATAGATCCGGTCGCCATGAAAATTGACTGTTGGAAGCCCAACATGACCTAATTTAGAGGATCGAAAAGTATAATTCTTACATTTATCACGTGGGGCGCTAAAGAGCCAAAAGATGCCATTTGGCCTCCATTCATGGAAATTTACATCACGATTCTAAGCGGTGACATTTTTGAGTTCCGTAACTCAATCGTAGTGATTACGGACTCGTGCGAAGCTAGTAGAGGATGCTATTTTTGAAATCCATAAGTCCATGTCGATAGGCATCGTGAGGCTCGCAAAATTGACGGTTTTTCAAAAGAGGTCATTTTGGCCTCCGTTCGAGGCTGATTTACGTCAACATTTATGGAGATTGGTAGATTTTGACCAAGATAGATCGGTCGCCATGAAAAGTGACTGTTGGAAGCCCAACGGGATGTAATTTAACGTTATCAAAAAGTAAAATTCTTACGGGTATCACGTGGGCAGCTGAAGAGACAAAAAGATGCCATTTTGGCCTCCTGTTCATGCAGATTTGGCGATTTGGTGAGATTTTTGACCAAGATAGATCCAGTCGCCACGAAAAGTGACTGTTGGAAGCCTAACGAGGATGTAATTTAACGTATGAAAAAAGTAAAATTCTTACAGGTATCACATGTAAGGCTGAAGAGACAAAAGATGCCATTTTGGCCTCCGTTCGTGCGATTTACGTCAACATATATGGCGATTGGTAGATTTTTGACCAAGATAGATCTGTCGCCATGAAAAGTGACTGTTGGAAGCCCAACGAGGATGTAATTCAATGTATCAAAATGTAAAATTCTTACGGGTATCACGTGGGCGGTGAAGAGACAAAAGATGCCATTTTGGCCTCCGTTCGTGCGATTTTCTATCAACATTTACGGAGATTGGCGGATTTTGACCAAGATAGATCCGGTCGCCATGAAAATTGACTGTTGGAAGCCCAACATGACCTAATTTAGAGGATCGAAAAGTATAATTCTTACATTTATCACGTGGGGCAGCTAAGGAGCCCAAAGATGCCATTTGGCCTCCATTCATGGAAATTTCTGTCACGATTCTAAGCGGTGACATTTTTTGTTCAAGTAACTCAATCGTAGTGATTACGGACTCTGTCGTGCGAAGCTAGTAGAAAGCTATTTTTGAAATCCATAAGTCCATGTCGATAGGCATCGCGAAGGCTCGCAAAATTGACGGTTTTCAAAGAGGTCATTCTAGCCTCCGTTCGGGCAGATTTCTGTCGGCATTTATGGAGATTGGCAGATTTTTGACCAAGATAGATCCGGTCGCCATGAAAAGTGACTGTTGGAAGCCCAACGAGGATGTAATTCAACGCATCAAAAAGTAAAATTCTTACGGGTATCACGCGGGCGTTGAAGAGACAAAAGATGCCATTTTGGCCTCCGTTCGAGGCGATTTACGTCAACATTTATGGAGATTGGCGGATTTTTGACCAAGATAGATCCGGTCGCCATGAAAATTGACTGTTGGAAGCCCAACATGACCTAATTTAGAGGATCGAAAAGTATAATTCTTACATTTATCACGTGGGGCAGCTAAGGAGCCCAAAGATGCCATTTTGGCCTCCATTTAGGAAATTTACATCACGATTCCTAGCGGTGACATTTTTTGAGTTCCGTAACTCAATCGTAGTGATTACGGACTCCGTGTTGGAAGCTGGTAGGATGCTATTTTTTGAAAAATGTAAGTCCATTCGATAGGCATCGCGAAGGCTCGCAAAATTGACGGTTTTCAAAGGGTCATTTCGGCCTCCGTTCGAGGCGGATTTCTGTCAACATTTATGGAGATTGGCGATTTTGACCAAGATAGATCCAGTCGCCATGAAAAGTGACTGTTGGAAGCCCAACGAGGATGTAATTTAACGTTATCAAAAAGTAAAATTCTTACGGGTATCACGTGGGCGGTGAAGAGACAAAAGATGCCATTTTGGCCTCTGTTCGGCGATTTCTATCAACATTTCGGCGATTGGCGGATTTTTGACCAAGATAGATCCGATCGCCATGAAAAGTGACCTGTTGGAAGCCTAACAGGACCTAATTTAGAGGATCGAAAAGTAAAATTCTTACATTTATCACATGGGGCAGCTAAAGAGCCCAAAGATGCCATTTTGGCCTCCATTAGGGAAATTTACGTCACGATTCTAAGCGGTGACATTTTTGACCAAGATAACTCAATCGTAGTGAAAAGTGACTGTTGGAAGCCTAGTAGAAAGCTATTTTTGAAATCCAAAAGTCCAAAATTCGATAGGCATCACGTGGGCTCGCAAAAGACAACGGTTTTGCCATTTTGGCCTCCGTTCGGGGCGGATTTACGTCAACATTTATGGAGATTGGCATATTTTTGACCAAGATAGATCAGTCGCCATGAAAAGTGACTGTTGGAAGCCCAACAGGATGTAATTCAACGTTATCAAAAAGTAAAATTCTTACGGGTATCACGTGGGCTGAAGAGACAAAAGATGCCATTTGGCCTCGTTCATGGGATTTCTATCAACATTTACGGAGATTGGCGGATTTTTGACCAAGATAGATCCGATCGCCATGAAAATTGACTGTTGGAAGCCCAACATGACCTAATTTAGAGGATCGAAAAGTATAATTCTTACATTTTATCACGTGGGGCGCTAAGGAGCCCAAAGATGCCATTTTGGCCTCCATTTAGGGAAATTTACATCGGCGATTCTAGCGGTGACATTTTTGAGTTAAAGTAACTCCAATCGTAGTGATTACGGACTGTGCGAAGCTGGTAGAAAGCTATTTTGAAATCCATAAGTCCATGTCGATAGGCATCACGAAGGCTCGCAAAATTGGCGGTTTTCAAAGGGTCATTTTGGCCTCCGTTCGAGGCGATTTAATCAACATTTATGGAGATTGGCGGATTTTTGACCAAGATAGATCGATCGCCATGAAAAGTGACTGTTGGAAGCCCAACAGGATGTAATTTAACGTTATCGAAAAGTAAAATTCTTACGGGTATCACGTGGGCAGCTAAAGAGACAAAGATGCCATTTTGGCCTCCATTCGGGCGGATTTTCTGGCGATTGGCGGATTTTTGACCAAGATGTAATCCGGTCGCCACGAAAAGTGACTGTTGGAAGCCCGGCAGGATGTAATTTTGAAATCAAAAAGTAAAATTCTTAGGCATCAGGATGTAAGGCTTATCAAAATGTAAAATTCTGACGGAGACAAAAAGATGCCATTTTGGCCTCCGTTCGATGCGGATTTGTCAACATTTATGGCGATTGGCATATTTTTGACCAAGATAGATCAATCGCCATGAAAAGTGACTGTTGGAAGCCCAACGAGGGATGTAATTCAACGCATCAAAATGTAAAATTCTTATAGGTATCACGCAAAATTTGAAGAGACAAAAGATGCCATTTTGGCCTCCGTTCGTGCAGATTTCTATCAACATTTACGGAGATTGGCGGATTTTTGACCAAGATAGATCCGGTCGCCATGAAAATTGACTGTTGGAAGCCCAACATGACCTAATTTAGAGGATCGAAAAGTATAATTCTTACATTTATCACGTGGGGCAGCTAAGAGCCCAAAGATGCCATTTTGGCCTCCATTCATGGGTCACGATTCTAAGCGGTGACATTTTTGAGTTCCGTAACTCCAACCAAGATGATTACGTCGCCATGAAAAGTGCTATTGAAAGCTATTTTTGAAATAATTAAGTCCATCAAAATGTAAAATTCTTATAAGGGTATCACAAATGGGCGGTTTTCAAAGAGTCAAAGATGCCATTTTTGAGGCGATTTATTTGTCAACATTTATGGAGATTGGCATATTTTTGACCAAGATAGATCCGGTCGCCATGAAAAGTGTGACTGTTGGAAGCCCAACGAGGATGTAATTCAACGCATCAAAAGTAAAATTCTTACGGGTATCACGTGGGCATTTGAAGAGACAAAAGATGCCATTTTGGCCTCGGATTCGTGCGATTTACGTCAGCATTTACGGAGATTGGCGGATTTTTGACCAAGATAGATCGATCGCCATGAAAATTGACTGTTGGAAGCCAACATGACCTAATTTGAGGATCGAAAAGTATAATTCTTACATTTTATCCGTGGGGCAGCTAAAGAGCCCAAAGATGCCATTTTGGCCTCCATTAGGGAAATTTACGTCACGATTCTAAGCGGTGACATTTTTTGAGTTCGTAACTCCAATCGTAGTGATTACGGACTCGGTGCGAGAAGCTGGTAAGCTTCTTTTGAAATCCATAAGTCCATGTACGATAGGCATGTGAGCTCGCAAAATTGACGGTTTTCAAAAAGAGGT